>CALNVZ010000641.1:25573174-25622130 GCA_940671915.1 Paracentrotus lividus
TTGTCTTACCTTCATCAGGTATTCCTTGTAGTATAGCTATCTCTTTGTCTTACCTTCTTCAGGTATTCCTTGTAGTATAGCTATCTCTTTTTCTTACCTTCTTCAGGTATTCCTTGTAGTATAGCTATCTCTTTTTCTTACCTTCTTCAGGTGTTCCCTGTAGTATAGCTGTCTCTTTGTCTTACCTTCTTCAGGTGTTCCCTGTAGTATAGCTATCTCTTTTTCTTACCTTCTTCAGGTGTTCCCTGTAGTATAGCTATCTCTTTTTCTTACCTTCTTCAGGTGTTCCCTGTAGTATAGCTGTCTCTTTGTCTTACCTTCTTCAGGTATTCCCTGTAGTATAGCTGCCTCCTTGCCTCCTCCTCCCTTTCCTTTAAGCTCCTTAAGAAGTCTCGCATTCTCCTCTTTCAGCTCTCTGATCAGCTTATCAGTGGGACTTTCATTCACCACTGCCTTTGTCTTGATAGATTTAGCCCTGTCAGCTGATCAATATAATACACAAAGTTATAGGTTAAGATTAAAACTTGTTATCAACAATGTCAATGATAAAAGATCAGGGCGGTGTTTCACAAAGTGTTAAGTAGACTTAAAGTCGCACTTAACTTCTACGCGCTCCTTGTTTCTTAACGCGCAATTTCATTGGTAAATTTCACAATGCCGCGCATCCCCTGAGCATGGTCAATCCAATGAGGTGATGCGTAAGACAACGCACGAAACAAACGATTTAAGTGCAATTTTTAAGTCTACTTAACTCTTTGTGAAACACCCCCCGAAAGAATAGTGTTCAGTATTGTTAGCTTTCTGCATGGAAGATGTTGTACAGAGGTTCATACAAATTCAGCACACAAACAAGATGAATCCTCGACCACGAAATATATGCCTCCGCCATTGCCAGATCAGAAATGCATAGTACATTCATCTATTCACTTTCCTTTTCAAGATCTTTGACCTTGGGACCCCAAACCTAATCTGATCATTGTCCCTCCGAAATTTTGACCTCTGTGACTCCGTATTTTAATAAGACCATCTTCCTATAGTGAACAGACTACCTTTAAGTTTGAAGCTCATATCTCAATTGGTTCTCGAGATATCGCAATAAAGAACTCAATATATTGCGATAACGAACTCAATATATGGAATTTCACGTTTTGACCTCTATGACCCTTAACCTTTGACCTACATACTCCAAAATCTAATCAGATCAACTTCCCATTGTCATACACACTATCCTCAAGTTTGAAGTTGATATCTCATATGGTTCTTAAGATATCGCAATAAAGAGCAAACGGGATGTACGGACGGACGGACGGACGGACAACCCGAAAACATGATGCCTCCAGCATCACCTTCAGTGGCGGAGGCATAAAAACTATTGAAATATTTTGTAAGTTGTACACACATCAGTTGATTTTCTAACATCATTGCCTATAATATTAACTACATGTGTTTGTTATAACATCAGTAGACTTTGTTTGCCACAAGAAATGTATCATCAAACTCAAAGCAAGATATTCCATTATTAACAATGATAAATATAAGGGATGTGTAATGGATAGCAAATTTGATTATCAGTAATGATAGCAACGATAGGAATGTAAAATATTATTTTTTAGTATGCTCCGGGCAGTGGCGATGATCTGTGTTTCAAACAAGTGATTCAACGATGCCTTTTAGGTGTTTCAACAATACAAACATTCTTGTTTAGTGAGATTCTCATTTAGGTTTTCCAATTTAAATTTAATGGCATCAGTATATTTTGAAGCATACAAGGTATCGGCAAACATTACACATATTGAGTAATATCAAAAGTCTATTATCTCAGATGCACACAAAAATATGCAGAAATTGATACATAATATACATAAAATGATATACTTCTGATAGTGAGTACGCTCTTGAATTGAGGAATCAGTGAAAAGTGGAGAAACAAGATTTTGTACAAAATAAAAACAGTGAAAAGTGGAGAAACAAGATTTTGTACAAAATAAAATTTTTACTTTGTTCTGCTACTATAAAATACATGTAGTAATAAGTACTTCAATTTTGTTGCCCATAACTTAAGTTTTTTATAATTTTTACCTGAAATTTGTAAAATTGACGAGAGCCAAAGCTTTTGGCAAAGAATGAAAAATCACATTTCTTTCCAATTTAACATGGGTGTAGTTTCGGCACAGAACATCAAAGCCCTGAGGAATACTTTGTTAACGGTTGACAGGCTTTTGTATCCATTTGATCTTTTCATTTAAATCTATACAATTCATAAATCAATATGACTTGAAAGTTGATTGACAGACAAGAGGAAGTATCAGGGGGGCATTTCATCAAAGGACTTGTCAGACATTTTATCCGACAAACTGTTATAAGCTACTGAAATGCTTGCTTCTGATTGGCTGAGAGCAAAGTTGTCGGATAAAATGTCCGACAAGTCCTTTGATGAAATGCCCCCCAGGTGAAGGTAGTAGAGTGTGGTATTTCAGGGTTCCTACAGAAATTTGAAAACAGAATTCCATGACTTTTCCATGACTAAATTGCTGCTATCCACGACTTCCTTTCTGGCACGGTTTCCAAAATCAGACACGTTATGATGGCCTCCACCTCCCCTCACAGCTTTCCCAGGGTTCCCTCAGAAATCTGAAAACAGAATTCCATGACTTTTCACAAATTTCCCAAATTCCTTGTCTTTTCCCTGACTTTCCATGACCACAAATTTTTCCAGGATTTTCCATGACTGTGGAACTATCTATCTTACCATATCTGAGAGTTGACAATGTTTCGTCAAAGTTGATATCTGCTGGACTAATCGCAGCAATCTAGGGATTTCAAATATCACAAAATGACAAGGTATTAGATTCTTTGAAGCAATATACATGAAAAAGAATCTATATAGAATATATTTCTGAGTGATGACTGGTTGATACAAAATATTCAAAGGACTGTTCATTTAACATAGGTCTATATTCTCAAAATCCGTTACACCATGCAAGATATATTTTTTTTTTACTATTTAGGTCCACAACATTACAGGAATTTGACATTAAGTTCTATTGTAAAATGGCTGTTCAAGTTACTTCAAATGAAGGTAAATACAGTCTGTGTAAAAAAAAAATGGTACAGTCGGGGAAAAAATCATTTACGTGTGAAATCTTTTCATATAATGTGTTTTTGTGGTACCAAATTAAAGCCAAAAGATTTTTCTTGCTGATGCACTTTGTCCTGTATAATTTGCTTTCGTAAAACAAACGTTATGCTAACCTTTGTGCGACAAGGAGCAAATCAAAATTACGCACTTCTATTGTTCTGGAGCGCTGAATTCAAGGTCATTATGCAAAATCTTACACAAAGGCATGGGACGGCGTGCGAAAAATGGATTTTTCTTGATTGTAGAAAATTAGTCATATCTCAAAAAATACTGCACCAAATGTGATGAAAAAATTTGCAGAAGAGAGTCTGATTTCCCTGCTTTATATAAATACCAAACAATACCAGGTTGTGATTTATCTTCATACTATAAAAAAGTGTTTTCCACTTGTATTATTTTATTTGACACAGACTGTACAATTTGATTAAAAATGGCTGAAAATGATGCAGATTTCTTACCATGATAGTCTTGCTGTTGCCTCCTAAGGCATTCTTGAGTAACATAGTCAACTTAGAATCTCTGTATGGAACTACAAATACAAAACAATGTAAACAAAGAAAATCAATTTATAGAAAACAATATTCAGCACTCAAATTCCATGTATACATGCCTCCTAAGGCATTCTTGAGTAACATAGTCAACTTAGAATCTCTGTATGGAACTAGAAATACAAAACAATGTAAACAAATAAATTAATTTAGAGAAAACAATATTCAGCACTCAAATTCCATGTATACATGCCTCCTAAGGCATTCTTGAGTAACATAGTCAACTTAGAATCTCTGTATGGAACTAGAAATACAAAACAATGTAAACAAATAAATTAATTTATAGAAAACAATATTCAGCACTCAAATTCCATGTTTACATGCCTCCTGAGGCATTCTTGAGTAACATAGTCAACTTAGAATCTCTGTATGGAAATACAAATACAAAACAATGTAAACAAAGAAAATTCATAATATTCGGTACTCATATTCCATGTATACATAGAGAAGAGTATTTTAGGGATACCAAATAAAGTCAATAGTGTTTTGCTTTGCTAAAAGAATTTTTAAAATATACATGAAGCATTAGGGTACATTCCTCATAGGGGTATTTTCTTAATATTTCTATCCTTGACATATTCACTAGAGCATTTTCAATGAACATTGATGGAAGATATTGAGTTTTCTAACAACTGTATACAATATAAGGTTGTTTTTTTGTTTTGTTTTTTGTTTTTTCGAACCAGTTGGGGAAATTGGCAAGTTGACATTTTTGAGATATTTGTTATGTTTCATTACTATACTAGCTTTATACTGAAGAGGAAATTTTTGCATGGAATGACTCAAGAAAATAACTATTTAAACAGTATGAAGATCAACTTTCCCTTACTTTTAATTACAAGGTTCAAATTAATTATTAATTGTTAATAAAAGAATCCTGAAAAACTCCATCCAAACAAAATATGACTTCCCTTTAATGAAAAGCTGAATGAGCCCCCAGCAAATTACATAGAAGTCAGATTTGCCACTACTCAATTAAACATTGTATGGGGGTGAACAGGGTCTTTGAAATATCTCAAATGCATCTTCATCATTCAGACAATTGTATCAGAATAAATATCTTCAAACTTTTATGAGGAAATATAACAACAAGCTATTAAACATTCCTACCACACAGGTGAATAGGTATATTTATATCACTTCTATGAATATTCATGAGAATTCTAGATAAATGATTGGTCAGTTGACGATCACGTGATTAAATATAAATCCCACTAGGAAAAAGAAAAGAAAAAATAGTAGCTATCCAGTCCCTCCTCATATAAATAATTTTCCACTACACTTCTTCATAGCTTGGTATATTTGATAAATATTAAAAATAAAAAAAAATAACCCCTCAAAAATATAAAATAATAATAATATTTGGCCTGCAAAAGAAAGTGCTAATTTTGCAATATCTACCACACTACAAAACTTACCTCTTATTCCTTTTTTCCCTGCACCCATATCGGCTAATGCTTTGATAACATTTCCTAGTGATGAGAGTGAGAGATTGATGGCTGCACCTTCTTTTAACCGGTCTCCAGTGGCTCCTGTACTATCCACCCTCTCACTACAAAACATATGCATAGTATATATATACAGTTACATGCTATTGGTTATGCATAATCCTCATCGACTTGCTTCAAGTTTAATATACATGTACCTTCATGTACCATAACGCTATACAAATGTAACAAAATATTCTAAAAGTACAAAATATGACTGCTGCAACTCACTTTGATTCTGTTCGAGTTGCGTAAGTAAAATGAACTTACATTGCAAATATAGATGGTGAAACTTTAGAAGCACCACTATATCTTAAGAGGAATGGCCGGTATTCTCAAAAACCGCCTAACTTTAAGCATAGCCTAAATCTGTGATTTAAATATGGCCAGCTAAAAGGGAATCAATCCCGAAAAGTAAATGTTCAATTCATCATAATTTTTGGTAGTGAAACTATTCAAAACTGCTTGGGAATGATAAGTACAAAAGTTTCCCTTACAATTAAAACACAATTCCAGAATTCAGTGAAGGTGATAGGAACATGCAACATAGTATAGATTGAATCCCCTTCAGCAAGCCATAGTTAAACCACAGCTTTAAGCTAGGCTTAAAGTTAGGCGGCTTTTGTGAATTCGGGCCAATGTTAAGTAACTATTGTCAACATTGTGACTAAAACTGCCTCAAGATCTAACCAACTTAAGTTTGATTTTGTTATCTTTTTGAAACATTTTTAATCACTGGTAATTGGAGGCATTACCAAACTGGTGTGAACATTGTAAATTTTACAAGGATTTTTTGCTTAAATCTATACACAATGACATACAAAAATATTACATGAGTTGTTGAGTGATTTCATGCTACATGTTTTAAGTAATTTAGCCAGTGCTAGTGTTACAACAGATGACTAATCTGCTCAAACCAAGCTCAAATTGTCAATGTATTACTATTTTAATATATAATCTCTGGACTTCTTAACCAATTACTTTAGATCTTTATTCTAGAAGAAGAGGCATTTATCACTTTGATCTTTTTCATTCATTCTTTCTTGGATTCCGTTACTTTCATTCGACTCATAATTTAATGATTTCAAATCTTTTCAATCCAAATGATTTTGAGAACACTTTAATGCTAATTTAAAATATGTTATGATATTTCATACACATGTATTTTATATCACATTAATGTTAACATTGAACCTTTTTTTTGTAATGAGTATTTCTTTTCCATATGAAGGCATTATTGTTTTTCTGTTTACCTATATTTTCATCATTTATATTTATCATTTGATTTGTTGTCTCATGGTATGTTTTTACCAGTCTCCCGAGTGCATCAGTTGGTTGGGCAGTCACAGTGATTAAGTTTGCTTTCCTCTTCCCTGGCTGCCACTAATGCACTGGGTTGACTGTTACAAAAATTTGCATTGATTTTGTACTATTATTCTTGTCATTTGTTTTGAAATTAAAATACTTAATGTCTTACCTTCCTGCTAGATCTACTAGATTAATGATAGACGTCTTTGTCATGTTTTTCCCTGCCTCGTTCTTTCCCTTCTGTATGAAGCGTATAGATACGATGGTGTGAGCTCGACTGCAAAAAAATATATTTTGTGAGAGGATAAATATTGGTATAGAATCCTAACATCATATCTATGCCAGTAGTGATTCACAAACATTTTCATGTGAACTATCATATTTTCCCTTCCTACCATACCACACAAAAAAAAACAACTGAGGCTGAGAAGATGAACAAATAAAACCTATTAAAGAATGATTAAACAAAGAGTGCTTTAATGATATCGATTAGAGTTAGAGAGTGGTAAAAAAACAAACAGATTAAATCCCTCAATGATTCAAGTGTACATCGTACTATAAACCCAGCCATTGGCTCTTAACAGTTCAATTGCCACTTGGTATACAGCCCGTGTCAAATAAAATAAAACATTTTCTTAAAGTATGAAATTTAAGCACATTCTAAAAGTGTTTGATATTTCCATAAAGAAGGAAAATCAGACTTTCTTCTGCAATTTTTTTCATCCCATTTGGTGCAGGAGATCTTGAGATATGACCAGTTTTCTATAATCAAGAAAAAATGTACTTTACGCATGAATTCAGCGCACCAAAACAAAAGATGTGTGCAATTTCGATTAGCTCATCGCCGCACAAAATTTAGTATAACTTTTGTTTTACAAAAGCAAATTATACAAAACAAGGTGCATCAGCAAGAAGAATCTTTTGGCTTTTAAGTCGGTACCACATTTACACATCATTTTAGAAGATTTCATACCTAAATAATTTTTTCCTGACTGTACCTTTTTTTTTTTTGGGGGGGGGACACAGACTGTACAACCAATTTATCTTAGAATGCCAATCTTGGCCCACCCCACATGGTCTAATTACTTTTTGTTGACAACTAGTGTGTCTACTAACCATTTGTCACCTTTGTTTGAAACACTGATTCAAACTGTCACCAAAACAACCATGGCACGAACCAAGCAGTAATTGCCAATTGCCCATTTACCCTTTTGCCAATTTCTTGTTAGGCTATATATATCCATTTCATCTAATATTCACTAAGTCTGACACAACATAGTCTATATGTTTAAAAAAATTGGTAATAACCTACAATTTTCATTTGACGAAATTGGGAAAAAGTAGAACGAAGAGCCCTGACTTTTTCCTCATGGACTTTTACTATTTGGGATCACTATCTTAACCTATAATAACAAATTCACTGCCTTTTCCCTGATTTTGAGGAATTTTTCTTAAATTCCATTGGTTTTCACTGACTTTGGAAAGTGAAAATCATTTTCCAGGTTTCCACTGATAACACAGTAGAGTGAGAACCCTGAAGTACGTAGATGAAGAGATCACCTGGACATTAGATTACATCACAATGAGCCCTCGTGAGTAACAGACAAAGCAATAATTAGTCTAAACTGTGCTAGCAGACCAAGTGGATATATTACCTGCTGGTTGCATTCATGTTGGTAGATGCAATGGTCCTATTCCTGGTACCTTCATTGATCTTATTATTGATATCATCATAACTCATTACAGGGAATGTGGCTTGCTGCTCAACTGACAAAACAAAGAGAAAAGACAATAAAGACAATTTGAATTTGTACAAAAATAATCAAGAAAGATATATATATAGAAACAGAATGCTATTTTAGCAATTTCCCATCTATTTGGCAACCTGCCAACATTATGCTTGAAATATTAAAGATACTGTATCTAATGTTCCTGGGGGGCATTTCATCCAAGGACTTGTCGGACATTTTATCCGACAAATTTGCTCTCAGCCAATCAGATGCAAGCATTTCAGTAGCTTATAACAGTTTGTCAGATAAAACGTATGACAAATACTTTCATGAAACGCCCTCCTGATCACATATGTATCTAGCCATTGGCATGTATGTGGGCAGTTAAAATACAGAGGATTATCACAGGAAAAGAGAGTTCACACATTTTGTGTGTCTGACATGCAGAAGATGTCAAAATTACTAGCTCAGTGGGGTGTAACACAAAGACTTACGACTGAAAGAAAGTTACGATATCATTATTTCTCGGTAGCCTCATCATGGACAGAATGCTCCAAAGCTTATGATCTTAATCCTAACCCTATCCCTAACCCTACACTTAATCATATCTAAATCCTAATCCATGACTGTACCTGGTTTCCAAATGAGGCTACCGAGAAAAAATCAACCATAACTTTTTATCAACTGTAAGTCTTTGTGTTACACCCCACTGACTGGTCTTGTAAGCTCTCCAGTGGGCGCCCCATAACCAGGGCTACATGAGGACCCTGAATGAAATTTTGTTGTAAACATGTGAATGGCCCAATCTAAGCAAGATTTACTTTGGGGGAAAGATAGCTGTTGTTAGCCTGAGGAGCAATGTTTCAATGTCTTTGATTTCTTTGCTCAGCTCCATACTATTCCTTGTGTTCTAAACTGCTTACCATAGAATCCTTTTTGTGGATGCTCTCTGACTTTCAATCCTCCTTTGACCTTGAAGCTAGCAGGCATGAGAAGGTCACGTACCTGCTCATTGTAGATTTCCAACATACTCACAAAGACCTAGAATATGTACATACAAATTTAGAACAGGAGTATACATAAGACATTTGAAAGATAGTGGAACACTATACAATCTCGGCTCATTTCGCGAACAATAAAACATGCAATATGACCTTTTGACCCCTATGACCTTTTACCTCACCATCCTCATCAACCCTTGTCAATGAGTACCTTACTTCAACAAGATAAGGCCTGCCCCCCCCCCACTGTAGTCCTAGTTAATGTAGTTGCTCCGAATGGTAACCCTACTTCAAAATGATAAGGCCTTGCCCCCCCCCCTCAGCCTAGTTATTACCCTTGTACACATTCGAGCTACTCCTACTGTCAACAAGATAAGGCCTTACCCCGCCCCCCACCCTCGCCTAGTATTACCTTGTCAAATGAGCTACCCCTAACTTCAACAGGATTAGGCCTACCCCGCCCCCCACCCCTCTGCCTAGTTATTACCCTTGTCAAATGAGACCTTTACTTCAACAAGCATAAGGCCTATTCCCCCCCCCTTGCCGTAGATTTTACCCTTGATCAAATGAGTACCCGTACTTCAACAATGTAAGCGCTACCCCGCCCCCCACCCTCGCCTAGTTATTACCTTGTCAAAGTGAGTACCTTTAACTTCAACAAGATAACGGCCTATCCCCCCCCCCTTTCCTAGTATACTTACCTTATCAATGAGTCATCTACCTTCAACAAAAGGCCTGCCCCCCCACCCGCTCGCCTATTTATTACCCTTGTCAAATGGAGGTACCCTACTTTGCAACACACAGATAAGGCCGTACCCCCCCCCTTGCCTAGTTAACCTTGTCAAATGAGTACCCACTTTCAACCAAGATAAGGCCTACCGCTCCGCCCTCCCCCTCGCCTATTTATTACCTTTGTTCAAAGTACCCTACATTCAACCAAGATAAGGCCTGACCCCTCTTGCTCTAATTATTACCTTGTCACAAAGATTCAATTCAATTTAATTCAATTCAATTCATTTATTTTCCACTTCAAGATAAACATTTCATAGCGATACATATAAATATATCAAACAAACAAGGTAATACAAATATCATTTGTGGGATGGATACATAAGAAAGCCCACAATGAATCGGCTTGTTTGGAAATGATCCTCACAAAACATGCAAAACAAAAGCTGTTTAACTAGGATACATCAATAAAAATGGAAATACATGATTAACAACGATACAAAATATAGTATAAGTAAGCGAAAAAAGAAGGGCAATATAGAACAACTGGAATACATTTGCAAGAATTATTACATTTGATGAAAAAGATATTGCCTAACATGTACATTGTTGTCTTTGAATTGATATATTCGTCCTACTATCTTAATGGAGATGGAAGGTTGTTCCATGAAACTGAGCCTTTATAAAATATGTGAAGCATGCTTCGTTAATGCAATTTCGATTAAAAGGTGGTGGATGAATAATTATGCTGCATTTCTGTATGTTAATTGTGGAGCAATAATTCATGGTAAAATTAATTCACTAAAAAACTTCAGGAGCATATGTTTTTCGAACTTAAACGATAACATTAGCCAGTTTCCAGTGAATTAAATTCAGTTAATATGGTAATATATTATAGTTGATTTATAATAAAGGTTTTGCTGGAAGATAAGGGTAAACCCCCCAATTTGTATGAATGAATGTTATTTATAAATCGGATCCTCTTTTCCTGTAATTTATAGAATCCTTGCAATGTTTTTACTTGCTGTTGAAGCCCCACAACCAGTGATACAATAGTTTATTATAGACGATATAAGCGGTAATGAGGATAACAATTTTAAGATTTTTTAGTCTTATTTAAAACACTAGTATCACAGCGACAGAATATATTGTAATTTTGAGTAGAATATGGTAAATCATGTTATAATACAAGTAAAAAGAGAAGAGAGCCCAACAGCCGGCAGTTTTGATGAACCTATGCGGCAGCCGCATTTTACTTATCTTTATAGTGCGACGTATATTGAATATGGGCCAGGATTTGATCGACCTGTGATCCCAATGGTTAATACTGCTTACGGTTAGTAGATACACTGTAAAGAGTTTTTAGCAGGGTTCCCCTTATACCATAAGTAGCCTCTAATTTTTTAAGTAAAATTGCATATGATCAATCGTCAAAGAGGCTTTAGTTAAGGTGCAAAAAAATAGTTAACAGTTCATTAGGTTCCTTATGTTATTGTTATGCAGCATCTAGTTTTATGATATTAGATATCATAGTATTGACTGGCTCGCTGTTGATATGACCTTGCCTAAATCAAATGCCATTTTTAAGGTAACATATATGATTGGTTTCGTTTAAACAAGTTCATTCTAACGCTCTTACTAGTGACAGTGCATTTTTCTAATTTTTGTGATAATACAAGTATCACGGATGTCTTAAGATAGCGGATATTTTTCGTGCGCAAAGATATTTTAACATTATTTCTTATTTCTCAATTCTTATAGTACTCTAGTGAAGAGATCGGTAGTAAACGTGCAACATCTTCATTATTGGGAGATCACTCGGATTACTAGAGACAAAGCATTGAAAATAAAGATAATGGTCATTATGACAAAATTACATTTTTTACAACTTTAATATCTATGTTCGTCTTGCCGGAACCGGTATTACTTCATTTTGTCATTTGATAATATTTCACATTTTGTATATGTTTTGAAAAATGGAGTGATCATTTGCATTTCAAGATTAATTAATCAAGGTGATATTTTGAATAGGGTCTTATTTTGGTTTTGCAATGTCATTCCAACACTAAACAAAACATTAATTTAAAAGAATTAGCAATACCTTGTTTTTCGTACAATGCATCCCCAACTTGGAGAGAATCTATTTTATTATGTTCTTTATTATGGTTTTTATTCAAAAGATCATTGATAATTGTCCATGTTGATTTAGTATTTCCCTTTGTATCATCAAACTTTTTATAAAAATATTCTCTTTTGGCATGTCTTAGTTTATTAGTAACATAATTCCGAAATGTCCTATAAGCTTCTTTACGGTAAGTAGTTTGATTTTTAATGTATTTATTATATAATTGACGTTTTTTGTTACAAAGTTTGCGTAGATCCTGTGTTAACCATGGATTCCTGTTTCTTTTTTTACAACTAAAAGATTTTAATGGAAAACTTTCTTCATAATTCTTTTGAAATATATCCAAAAATGTTTCGTACATCTCGTTAACGTCATCATTTACTATGCATTTCCAGTCAAAATTATTCAATTTTGAAAAAAAAGTTTGTAAATTTGGCGGTGTAATTTGACGCTTTTTTAATTTTATAGGGACACCATTTTCATTATGAACAGTTGATGGAAATATTGAAAAAACAGGAAGGTGATCACTTATATCGCTCAAGAGTATACCCGATTCAAAATGAGATACAACATTTGTAAAAATGTTATCAAGCAGAGAAGCAGTACTTTCAGTTATACGTGTTGGGGAATGAATAATAGGTCGCAAACAAAAACCCGACAAAAGATCGATGAAATTATCTATTTTTGAATTAGTACCAATTTTAGTTAGATCAATATTCAGGTCACCCATAATAAAACAATTACATGAATTAATACCAGCCTTGTTCAGGGAAAAAGTGAATTCGTCAATAAATTGTTCAGTGATTTGTCCTGGTGGACGATATATAACACCAATGACAGTCTTCCTGCACTTGGTACTGTTCAATATTTCAACAAAAATACTTTCACAGGACTCGGTAGGGATAGATAAATCATGTCTTACGGAAAACTTCAATGAGTTATGAATATAAATTCCTGTCCCACCACCTCGTTTCTGTTTTTCTGGTTATTGCTGATGGAGATATAATTACTAAAGAAAAATATTAGAGACCAAAAGAAACCAAATACAGAAAGAGAGTATAAATTCAAGGGTGACAAAGAATTCAACCAAGTCTCGTTAGACCTATTACTTTGAAAATCATGATCAAGACTGTTAAGATACAATATCAAAATAATCAAAATTGGCATGTGTAAACTTCTACAATTGAAATGCGCAAAGAAAGAAATAGAATTCGAAAACGATAAATTCTTCCTTTTTGTAATTTTGAATTGAAGGATGAATATCAAGGTAGTGTCAGGCAAATTAAATTATATAAACATCGTAAGCAAGACAAGATAAAGAAACAACAATTGGCAATATCAACTTATTACAAAATTCAGTTAGTAACGAAAGGAAATATAGAAAAAAGAAAATATAACAATATGTCTTACAAAATATACTGAAATAAGATAGAAGCTGCAAATATGGCATACAAAATCGTAACTGGTATGTACTGTTGAGCTCTTAATATTATAACACAAGCTTACAGTGATTTAGCAATATGAACAGTAACAAAAATTGCGTATTGACGGGATAGATAACAAGAATAAGATAAGATGTTCGAGAATTTAATTGACTAATCTCTTTGATACAATGCATTATACAATGAATGAATAGTTATGACGTGCAGATCGTCAATTAATCTATGGGAAAAATGTAACCACATATTGAATTGAGATTAAAAAAGTTTATAATTTAACATCAAAGAACATGACAATCCATGCCAAAGGAGTACCCTAACTTCAAAAGATAAGGCCTAACCGCCCCCACCTCGCCTGAATTTATACCCCTTGGTCAATGGTACACTAACTTCAACCAGATAAGGCTACCGCCCCCCTCGGGCCTATTATTACCCTTGTCCAGATGAGTCACATGAGTACCCTACTTTCAACAAGATAAGGCACTGCCACCCCCCCTGCCTATGTTATTACCCTTGTTCAAATGAGACCGACTTCAACAAGATAAGGCCTGCCCTCTTGCCTATTATTACCCTTGTAAAATGAGTACCCTACTTCAACAAGATAAGGCGCCCCCCCCTTGCCTAGTTATTACCCTTAGTCAAATGAGTACCCTACTTCAACAAGAATAAGGCCTAGCCGCCCCCCCCCCCCTCGCCTAGTTATTACCCTTGTAAATGAGTACCCTACTTCAACAAATACAGGCTCCCCCTTGCCTCAATAGTTATTACCCTTGTCAAATGGTACCCCTACTCAACAAATAGGACCTTGCCCCCCCCTCTGCCTAATTTATACCCCTTGTCAAAAATGAGTACCTACTTACAACAACATAAAGGCACCGCCCCCCCCGCTGCTAGTTATAACCCTTGCAAATGAGATACCATCACTTTCACAAAGATAAGGCCTGCCCTCTTGCTATTATTACCGTCATTGTCAAATGAGTACCTTACTTATCAACAAGAAGGCCTGCCCCCACCCTTGCCTAGTTAATTACCATTGTCAAATGATACCCTACTTCAACAAGATAAGGACTGCCCCTTTGCTATTTATTACACCTTGTCAATAAGTACAATAAGCTAACTCAACCCAGATAAGAAAAGCATGCCCTCACCTTGCCATGGATGATTTATTATCATCGACAACTTGTACATAAGTACCAAACACCTACTCAACAAGATAAAGGGCCGTTGGGCGGCTCACGAGGGGCAGGCCTTACTTGTTGAGTAGGATACATCATGATAAAAAAGCCAAGGGGGAGCAGGCCCGTTTTTCTGTGTTTGAAGTTGGGCACTTTGTATTTGAGCATATGTATATATTACACAGGCAAGGGGAGGGGGCAGGCCTATTTAGACTTGGTCAAATTTGAGTACCAGGTCTGGTACCCTACTCCTACTCAAAAAGAGAAGGCCTGCCCCCCACCTAGTTATTACCCTTGATCATAAGTTACCCTACTTCAACAAATAAGGCCTGCCCCGACCCCTTGCCTAGTTATTACCATTGTCAAATTGATGTACCCTACTCTTTTCACAAGATAAGGCCTGCCACCCCCCCCTTGCCTAGTTAATTACCTTGTAATGAGACCCTACTTCAACACCGATAAAGGCCTGCCCCCCCCCTTGCCTAGTTATTACCCTTGTCAAATGAGTACCCTACTTCAACAAGATAAGGCCTGCTCCCTCCCCAGCTTGTCACTTCATGGAATGACCCATGACCATGTAGTTCATAAAATTATTCATATTCATGAGTACTGACCATGTACTTCATCAAATTATTCATATATTCAAGAGTAATGACCATGCAGTTCATCAAATTATTCATATATTCAACAGTAATGACCATGTAGTTCATCAAATTATTCATATATTCAACAGTAATGACCATGTAGTTCATAAAATTATTCATATATTCAAGAGTAATGACTATGTAGTTCATAAAATTATTCATATATTCAAGAGTAATCAGCACATACCTGGTATTCTTCTTCCTTAGCTTTGTCTGCAACTCTTTTCTTCTCACCAATCCCTCGGAATAACTCAGAACATGCCAAGGGAACAATACCTAAGATTCATGGCACAATCACGTAAAACCTAATTATAGTACACAACATCTTCCCAAACATACAGGCCGGTACTCAGGACTGCGGTCTGAAATTGTGTATCGGTCCGAGTTTGTAATCATTTTGGGGCGAGAAAACAAAGTTTGTTTTCATTCACAGCACGCATTCTCTATGAAGAGTTAGTGAAGCACGAGTATGGAGTTTGAACAGAAATTTGTAAAGAAAACTAAACCAGGGTAGTTAAGAATTTGATATGGCTTTGCGAGTTTTATTTCGGAGGTGGCGAGTTTTTCACTTTTCTTGTTACCTTGAAGCTAAAGTTTGGCCAAACTTCGCTAAAATTGAGGTAAATTAGTAAAAAAAATTCCACAATGATTTGATTGTATGTAAATCAACAAAACTGACATTTTCACAAGATTTGAGGATCGGTTCCATGAAATTCATAATGACAACCGCAACTGCCGATGAGAAACCAAGTCCATGATTAATTCAGGGAGGAATAATACCATTGTGCGATCCAGTAGCCTTCAGCACAAACTCCAACTTCATACAAACACAGTCTTTGGTTTAAAAATCTGGGCCATAGTGTATGTGATATCAAATTATAGCAAAGAGGTTTTTCTTGCTGATACATTCTTTTTATTCTGCATAATAATTTTTTTTTGCTTTACTACATTTAATGCTTCAAGAGAAAAAAAATCACAAACATTTTACACACACGCTTTTTGTATTGTTCATGAGCAAATAATGCACTAATGCACTATGGTTATCAAGGCCTACAGTGTTTGAAACCTTAACAAAGCCAAAGAAATGTACACATGTTAAATTTCATTTTCATGATTGTAGCATAATCAAATCTCAAGATCTTCAACACCAAATGATATGAAAACCTTTGCTGAAGAGGGTCTTTTTTCTTTGCTTTTAGGAAACACCCAAGGTTC
This sequence comes from Paracentrotus lividus, assembly GCA_940671915.1. Lineage (NCBI taxonomy): Eukaryota > Metazoa > Echinodermata > Echinoidea > Camarodonta > Echinidae > Paracentrotus > Paracentrotus lividus. The sequence continues at coordinate 25,589,715 of CALNVZ010000641.1, forward strand.
TGATTGATCTTTATTTTTAATATGAAAATAAAAGTTTCCTGCTTGTACTTTTTTTATGGATACAGACTGTTAATACAATACAAGAGGTCTTAATCAAGACCTTAAATTTAGTCTCTAGAATTTTGGAAAAATCCTGAATACCATCTCTGGCATGTCTTGTGGAATTATACCCCCCCCCCCCCCCCCCCCCGCCCTTACCCCTTAACATGTTTCTATCCAATTTTTAACAAGCTTATATCCCCATGACAAGATCCTGCAATACATTTTTTTTTTTTTTTTTTTTAACCAGAATTCAAACATATTTCATTCTGGCAACAAGGGCACTTAATTTCAGCAGGCAAGAAAAAATAACTAAACGAGCGATTACTGTCATCATTACATTATAATGCTTTTAAAATAATGCCTTACCTTTATTTGCACCATAGCCAACAATGGAGTACGATTTGCCACTGCCTGTCTGTCCATATGCAAACAGACAACAGTTATAACCTTTCCATGCATTGTCGAGAACACTTTTTCCAAGATCAGAAAAGACTCGTTTCTGTCAAGGTGGGAACAAACAAAATATTTAGAATCTTATTCTACAGCATTTGTGTTTAATACTTGTATTAAATATAAGACACTATACGGCGTCACAGTACATGTATATTCTACCTTGTTCACAGTTGGCTCGTGAAGGCAGTAAGATGACAGTTCATACCCCAAGTGGCTAATACCTGAAATTTGTATTTATGTTGAGTTTTTTTTTTTTTTTTTTTTTTTTTTTTTTTTTTTTTTTTTTTTTTTTTTGGGGGGGGGGGGGGTTTCAGCAGGTTTGTTTTTATCCCCCCCCCCCACACACACCAAGACATAATTTTTTACTCTCTTTAATTTTGATTCTTGAATTTTAAAAGGTTTAGACGATAATTTACAAAACATTACATTCACACATGCAAAGTATAAAAATGGGGCTGAATTAACTTTCACTAGCATTTATTTTTGATACCAAAGAATATTCATCAAATGAGTGACCTCCAAAGTCTACAAATCTTCTTTAGTGAGATGAGATTCATTTCTGGATCACTTTAATGCACTGATCATTGTAAAAGAGCACAAGGAGAACAGTTGATGTTGGAATGCCATCACAACTAGACATGGGTTATCACTGGCAAGTGGCTACATGTATGACTATCTCTAAAAACCTTTATTTATCTTTATTCTGTATCTTGTCATTAAAATTTTTACGTAATTTTGAGAACCTCATATAAAAAATGTATTTAACCTATTTGACCTTAATTTTATTTCATAAGAAGAGTTACTCATGTTCTTTCCAGTGATGCAAAATATTACAAACTTTATTTGTGCTGCCGCAGATGACTGGACACTTGGTCTTTAAATAACCTGTGACAAAAATGCCTGAATGAATGTTCAATGGCTCCGTCCAAACTTTGTACAAGTTCCTTTTGCCACAGGTTTTCTAAATCCCAAATGCTCAGTCATCTGCAGAAGTACAAACTTGGTATCACTGGACAGAATATGAGTTACTCTTAAGGCGCGGTCCCACTGGCTTTTTAGGATGATTAGCGTTTGAATCGCGAATTGTTCTTTTGTTTTTGTTTTTTGTTGCGGATGAATGAAATTTGTATACGCAACTCATGCGCAATCAATCCTCACGCCATTGGGACCGGGCCTTTAGACATGAAAACAAAATACAAAACTAAGGTCCCATAATCTAAATATTTTAATCCCTGACTCTCAAACTGTTTTCTGGAACACAACATGTAATGTACAGTGCATCCCCAAAAGAACTATACACTTTTGACAAGGCTACCAAATTAAAAATACATGATTCTTGGGGGAAAAGTTTAGATGTATATAAAGCTCATATCCTCAACTATCATTATGAAACAAAAAAATTCGAAAATAATGCATTCTTCAGTGAGCAATGACCACTTTTATGAAGGACACAAAAAACAGCCTGCCAGGAATTCGCCATTCATTTATCCCCTGGGTATGGCATGCCAAGAAGGATTCAAGTAATAATTGAATAAATTGGCTAACAAAGACAAAAATAAACTGAAGTCAGAGCGAAATCAATGATATGAAAATAAAACAGGGAAAAACTACATTTTGTATAATATTGTTTATTTCTGGCTTTTGATATAATATCTTTTTATACCTTTTCCCCAAGAAATATATATTTTCAATTTGGTAGCCTTGTCAAAAGTGTATAGTTCTTTTATAGATGCACTGTAGAGGAGTAGTAAAATGTACCTGGTCTGCGTAATTCTTGTCTGTTGGTTCTAAGTAACCGTCTTTGTTCTCTTTGAATCCATCATGTGACCAGTAAGAAAAGTCATACGCAAACTTTTTAGGCTCCTCCCTCTCATTTTCAGGATTCTTGATGAGTGTTGACTGTCCATTCATCTGAATAATGCACTTAGACTTGCGATTCTTCTCCCGTTCATTGTGTGAAATGTTAAGGATAAGCTTGAGTTGTATTAAATGAAAAAATAATGTCAAACAGAATTTAAACAAGTTTACACTAGACATAATGGAGCTGATAATAGATGATAATTGCCAAATGACTTTGGTAGAAAATGTGAAATAGCTGAGTAATGAGTAAATAAAGGAAAACTTGTCAGGACGTCACCACGTGGTCACCGCTCACAGCCGTGCGATGATCACGCACAAAGTGCATTGAACAATTGCATGCCCGCAGTTCGCACCGTCTCTGTGCGATATTGTGTGCAGGGAGTTCTGGCGAGATCCGAGATAGCGGAGTTATGTGCTGCATCCATTTAACCGTCCTGACCACTATTTACTCTAAATTTCATCTGAAATCATGCATGGAAGATAAACATATCTTGTGTCGGTTTATTTTTATGTAAATGGACATATTAATTTGTCTCCCATATTCACTAATTTATAACACAGAATGTCACGCTTGGGACTAGGTTTCCTAGATCTCGCCTAAGTTCATCGCAGTTCATACAAATCCTCTCTCACTCTCAGTCTCAAATGGATTAAACAATAACTAACCATAGACTAGATATAAACAAAATTTCAAACTAAAAATTGTGAATGCCAGTATTAGAGATGATAATTAATGCAGAAAAGGATATAAATGGCCTCACTCGAACAGCAACTTTCACGTTCTCCGCCATTTCGAATCGCGTGCCTTAGCAACAAATTGTGGGTATGTACCGCGTAGTACGGTACTATATAGTTCGTAGACGTGGCGCCTTGGGTATATATTGTGGAGATCGTGCGATCAAGGGTTCGAAGTGTTTTTGTTTTTTTTCTCTCTCTCTCTCTCTCTTTTTTTCCTTCTAATTAGTTTATCGTCGTCCTAATTCTCTTTCAAATTATGTTATTCGATTCCTTTTCTTTCCTTCCTTAATCATGATATTCTATGTTTTATCTTCTCTTTGATTCTTAAAGTGTAATCAGCTTCTCTGATCTCTCTCTCACTCTCCCTCCCTTTCTCTCCCTCCCTCCATCTCCCTCCCTCTCTCTCTCTCTCCATCTCTCTCTCTCTTTCTCCCTCCCTCTCTCTCTCTTTCTCCCTCCCCTTCTCTCTCTCTCTCCCTCCCTCTATCTCTCTCTCTCTGTCTCTCTCTATCTATCTATCTCTCTCTCTCTCTCTCTCCTTTTCCAGATGTCATACTTTTTTCTCTCTCTTTCTTATGTCATTTTTTTTCTCTCTCTCTCTCTCTCTTTAGATCTTTCACCATTGCGCTAAATTATTTGCATGGATGGACAACCCGACAGCACGAAGCCTCGATCCGGCACCACCTCCAGTGGTGAGGCATAGAATAGGGAAGAATGCAGGTCCACCATCTAAGGGATAGTTTGCAAAGTGCACTGTAGCACATGTCGTAGAACAATAACAATGGACAATAAAACTTCATAAAGACAATGATGGAACATGAAGTTCATTTCAATTTAATTACATCATTTCTCAGCAATGCTTTTTCCCCTGCTTTCTGCTTTAATATGTGAGCAAAAGCAAGCCTTTACAGATAATTTACATATAATTTATTAGTTGATTCACAAACTATCATAATAATAAAATTCAACATTTTGGGGGTATGCTCATCTACATTAAAGTAAAACTCAAATCGCATAAATGTATATCAGCTTAAAATCATAAAGTTATATAGAATGACTAACTGAAGAATAGGAATTTCTATAGGTAAGAGCAGAAAGCCTCAAATCATTTGATTTTAACCGGCCATGGAAACCTTTAAATAATAACTACCATTTGTCAAAGGCTAATGAAGGGGATTTAAGTAAAATGGTTTTAAACATGACATTATTTTCGGAAATTGTTTAAAATTGCAACAAAGGACTCCATATGTGCCAACCCTGCAAGTCAAGAAATATGGACAAATGATGAAAAAAACGTCCAAAAAGGGACATTCCAAGATTATCTATACATTGATAATAAGGACATATGTTTGTCAAGAGTAAAGAATGTTCTCTTCCCTAATAGGGACTGTAGACAGGCGTTGAACACCTTCCATAAATTTGAGCCAAAGGGTCTAAACAAATCCTAATATTATAATTTCAAGTTGAAATTGTGTGCAAGGCATATACTAGTAGTTGCAATTTACAAGTATAATAATTTCTGAATATGGAATTGTGTTTTTAGAGATCTATTAAAGGGCATTCACCAATATACAACAATGTTCAAGCCCTAAATGGCTTATCCTCTTTTTTTAATACACAGATTTGAGTTAAAAATGAACCAAAACCAGAACACATTTAACTATTTTATTCAACAGCATAATCAGTTTTAATATTATTCTGTCAGATAAATGCTTTTATCTATTCTTCTTGGAATATGCACTAAGATGATAGGATTAGTAACCAAAGAAACAATTAAATCAAAATGGAGGGATGTATTGTCATATAATTCAGTTAAAGTTTAAATATTAGTAGGCATATAAGGTTGACTTTGTTTAATAATAATTCAAATGGAAGAATATTGATTCTACATTTTATATCAATATTGGTCACTACTAGAGAAAGAAAATGCATATAACTTGGAATTTGAAATTGATCATTTCATTCCAGCACAAGAACTGCCAAGTTATTCACCCATTAATATAAATATACTCGTACATTTATCTGTATGATGCATACATTTTGATCCATGTTGTGAATGAAAAGCACGGATCTGAAGTGTAGAATCACCAACTCAAATAATGATGCTAGACATCTTTCATAAAACTTTCAAAAAGATGAAAACAATGTACCCACACACCTTTGAGATGTAGTGAAATCAATAACACAAGAGGAAAAAATCAACATCACACAAAAAAATGCTGATATAGTACAAGATAGGGTTCAGTCACAAGAAATAGACTGTTTTGACTCTAAAACATGACCTATCTGCAGCTCTAAAACTCCTCATAAAGTACAGTCTGTGTCAAAAAATGGTACAGTCCAAAAACATTTTTTTTTATAGTATGAATATTAATTAGAACCTGGTGTTGTTTGGCAATTTCATAATGCAGGATAATCAGACTTTGTTCTGCACTCTTTGTCATCACATTTGGTGCTCCAATTTTTGAGATATGACCAGTTTTCTACAGTCAAGAAAAATTCATTTTCGCACGACGTTCATGCTTTTGTGTAGGTTTCGCATAATGGAACAATAGACATGCGTAATTTTCGATTTGTTCCTCGTCGCCCAAAATTTAGCATAACTTTTGTTTAACAAAAGCATATTATACAAAACAAAGTGCATCAGCAAGGAAAATCTTCTGGCTTTAATTTGGTACCACATACACACATTATTTGAAAAGATTTCACACCTTAATTATTTTTCCCCGACTGTACCATTTTATTTGACACAGACTGTATACAGAGATATACATGCTCAGAGCAAGCATTGGAATCCTGACTGCCTGTTTATCGAGCAAAGTTTTGAATTTTTGAATTCAAACCTGGCTTGCTTAATGACCACTATTCTTTTTGTTGTGTAAACATGTGGTCTGGAATTTCTGCTGAAGGAAAGCACATTAAGCTCACATAAGTTTAACTTACATTATATGAACAAACCTTTTCCCTTTCAGAACAAATAATTAAAGCATTCTAGTTTGTGTCTAAGATTCCATAAATAAATGTTAATTTGTTCGTGATTATTACATATTAAGACGTATTATCCAATCTGATAATCTAAGATTATTGTTTTAAAGCAATGTACAATATACAACCTTCTGCATTGTTGTATAATCATATTTACAATTGCCATGACATATGAACAGTTTTCATTACATGATACCTGCTCCATTGTGATTAAAAACATGTATCTTCACATAATTTGATCTGACAATATCAAATTGCAGATGTTTTAACAATTCAATTTGCAATCTATTTACTTTCGCATATTGATTTCACTTAAGTGTTGATTCTTAAAAATATATTTTACAAGTGACACAAAATAAGAATAGGATCACTGCTGATGGTAGAAAGATAGAAAGTTCAATACAGAGAAATGACTGCCTTAAATGAGTATAATGGAGCAGATTGCATGTCGTAGATGTGGAGCATAGGGCATTATAATGAGACTAAGTGATCACTAAAATGATAAATTTTGGTACCAGTATTTTCTCTTTCATAGAAAGAGAAAATGCGCAAAATATGGTAGTATAAGCGTTCTTAAGGATTACTTTACAAATTATTTTATAAAATTCTCAACTCAAACAAGTTTTCCTCTTTACAATAGATGCATATAGTTAACTACGCATTTCATTCACTATCTTGTTATCCATGTACACGTATATTAATTTGTTCAATAAAGCTAAATAATTAGCTTTTGTTTATGATTCTAAATAAATAACAAGATACTGTTGTAATGATACTAAATCATGTTGTACCATGACCAGTGTACATACCTAAAATTAACCTCAATATTTTTTTATTAACCCGTTGAAGACTGAGGTTATTTCTACAAAGACAACATGATGCGTGTTTGTCAAGCACGATTCCTCATATCTTTTGCATTTGAAAGTGAAAAAAAATAGCCATTTAATCATCAATATCTAATCAATGGAATCATCCATTATTTTTGTGCATTTAATGAAATAATGAGCGAGATATACATGTATGGTCAAAAAGTGGGATAGTTTCTATATCACCATCCCGCATACAAGTATATGTGGGCTTAGTATTCAAAGGGTTAAAAAAAAACAGGCAAACTAACTCTGGCACCTGGAAGAACAAGGAACTCATTGAGCATGGTCTTGCCTGCCATATCATGCAAAAACCATGTCATTCTAGGCTTTAGGCAGATTAAGAAACAGTGAATTTTACTGTAATTGCTGTTATTTTCGCGCAATTAATTTTTCGCGCTGATCTGCCTCAAAGAATGTTCACAGGTTCTTGAATTCGTGCAGCATTCTAGTAAGCACGCAATTGAATGCACCAAATACATGCGTGTTTTTAAATTCGCGTGTTTTTAAATTCGCGCTTGCCGATCTTCGCGCGAAATCCGTGAAAATTAATGTACCGCAAATATTTCCACGATTACAGTAATTCTACGCTTCAGGCAGATTAAGAAACAGTGAATTTTACTTCTTTGACCCGTTATCTTTATGCTCTATCTGAACTTGGCCGAAGAGAAATGCTATTGATACATGTATGAATTAGGCAATCCTACCATAAAATTATAATGCTATTGCATGCGAAAATGGACGTTCTGACCTTTGAACTTTGTTGACAATGACCCATATTCAAACTTGACCCGAGGCTTCAAGAAATGTACCATTGGTATGAATTTGGTGATCCTACGTCTAAGATGTAGTAAGTTATTTGGTGTAGCCTATAACATTATTGTGAATGATGCTGAACGAAAATGATAACGCAAACGTCCCGCTCTAGCAAGACCAAAACATAATTCTCAGCCTACATGGTATACTGAGCAGCAAAAAAACAATGTGAGATGATTTGTAATATATAAATGGAAGACTTTCTTCACACTTGTCTTACACTTAAACACCCCCTGGTATTAAAAGGGAACCAACAAATACAACAAAAAAAATAGTAAGAATGTGCCTATAACAGACAAAATTAAACTACGGTTTGCAATTGATGAAAAGGCTGATTTTGGGGGCTGGGAGTAGCTTTATTAAAAAAAAAAAAATTTTAATCAAAATTATACCATTTATGCTTTTTCAGAACACTCTCTTTTAAAAAGGTACAGACTTCATACAGACTGTTTCTGCCTTCAAGTAAAACAAGACAGAATTCTAGTTACGAGCTCAAATCCTGGGTAACGTTGGTTACAGACCTTAGACGAATTTAGAGCTAAAAAAAAAATTGGGTTTAGAAATCTCAGCAAACTTTACACATTTTTTATGCAAATAATCTACTTGTCCTATCAATTTTTCAGTTCATCCTAGTTATTGTTACATACACATTTTAATTTTTAGTTAATATAAATGTTGCAGCTTTGAATATTAAAGAAGCTCCAAATCTAAATGTTCAGAAGAATGCAAACGATGTAGAGCAATGTGATTTCTGTAGCATATAACTTAATCAGACCAAGAGGCTGTTTCAGCATTTAATATTATAAATTTTATGCAAATTCTATTGGCACTTATTTTAGAACACAAATCAAATTTGAATTGTATTTATTCGTAGCTTCAGAATTCAACAGCAAGTGAAATAAAGGATAAGATTTGTCTTTCTTCTGAAACAAGATTCTTAAATTTCCAGTCTATTTCTATCACAACATAATAAATAAGCGTTAATGAACTTTAGCCCAAACATGTATGCATATGCTTGAGGACTTCTAAAAGGATTTTTTTTTTTTATTGTATTGATACAAAGATTTGCAGTAGTTTCATTTCATATTTAATAAGATATTTAATTTGATGAGACCAACAGTGAAAAACTGTGGATGAGAAAAAACAAAAGTATATAACGTGATGAGCTAAATGTTCCTTCTAGCAAACAGTCATTAAAATAGAGCTAACATTGCTCCAAAAATGATAGGACAATATATAGTATGTACTCTGAAGATTAAATACATGCTCTCCTATCAGTGTTCAGGTTTCCTTTTGATGAATTTATCAAGACGTTTCTGTAAATGAGTGTTCGATGTTTCCATCTCCTCCATCTTCTCTCGTAAAACTCGGAGCTGAAAAAAAAAGGAGAAAATGGAAAATTATGATGATGATGATAAACTCTCAAAGCATTATGCTCATAGATGAATGGGAACCTGGGGGGCATTTCATCAAAGGACTCGTCGGACATTTTATCTGACACATTTGCTCTCAGCCAATCAGATGAAAGCATTTCAGTAGCTTATAACAGTTTGTCGGATAAAACGTCTGACAAGTCCTTTCATGAAATGCCCCCAGGTTTACACATTAACCAAAGATCAATGGCCTCAAAAGCCGCCTAACTTTAAGCCTAGCTTAAATCTGTGGTTTAACTATGGCCTGCTAAAAGGGAAACAATCCCGAAAAGTAGATGCTCAATTCTTCATAATTTTTGGTAGTTAAACTGTTTAAAACTACTTGGGAATGATAAGTACAAAAGTTTTTCTTACAATTTAAACACAATTCCATAATTCAGTGAAGGTGGTAGGAACAAGCAACACAGACAGTTTGTTTCCCTTTCAGCAAGCCATAGTTAAACCACAGATTTAAGCTAGGCTTAAAGTTAGGCGGCTTTTGAGAATACAGGCCAATGTGACCGTCCGGTTCAAAACCACCAATTAAGTCGTCACAATTCATGTTTGATGTTTAATTGCTTTCTGAAACAATAGATTCCAAGCTTTCCAAAGATACAGTACTAACAAAGGTGGCCTAAAGTTAAGCCTAGCTTAAATCTATGGTTTAAGTATGGCTAGCAAAATGGGACACAAATCTTGAAAAGTAGCTGCTTGATTTATCCGAATTTTTGGTAGTTAAACCATTTCAACTGCTTGGGATACGTACTTTTGATACGTACAAAAGTTTTCCTTACAATTAAAACACAATTCCAGAATTTGGAAAAACTCCTAATGAACATGCAAGTTGCAACATAGACAAATTGTGTCCCATTTCGCTAGCCGATTTTAAACAACAGATTTTAGGCAACCATTGTGAATACGGGCCATGAAGTTTACTAAAGTATAACCAAGAGAAATATTACTATGCAAAAAAAAGTATTAAAAAAAAAACTGCTTCTCCTTTTATATATTGTGTTGTTCTATTTGCAACTTATTAGTGGTTTTAGCAGCGGCAGGTCACATATTGCCTCCAGACCTGAGGAAGGATATAGCCCAGAGGGAAGGAAGGAATTACATTAGGTTACATTCTTATTATCTCCTTCTGACTTTAATATTATGTGGTGTGAAATTATCTATTTTTGCAGGACTTACGTTGAGCTTGGAAGGAGATGAGACATATTTTGAAAGATAACGTGGAACATCAGAAATTTGTGTACAACAAATGGAGAGTTGTCCACAAATTCAGCCATTTTGAGGCGAATTTGACAATTTGAGAATCCCCGTAGAAAATACAACGAGACTTTTCAAACTTCCAGAAGTTTCTTAATTCATAACCGCTTTGATGAAACTAGTTTTGAATTCTTCCTCTTATTTTGCTCTTTCCTATAAGATTCATTCTCTCCTTGGGTTTTAGTCCCTTTAAAAGCACAAAGCGCAAACAAAATTTCAACTACATGATGCACAAAATGTCGAAGGAGGCTGATCAGGCCTCCCGGCCCTTTTAAGGTTAAGTTAGCACTTTTGGAGAAGCTACTGAAACATGCAAAGTTTTCTAAAAAGAAGTCCCCTTATCACTTAAATGCCAAAGCAATGCAGAGATGCCAACACCACGGAATAATTATTACGATATAAATTAGAACGCGAATAACGCAAATAGTTAAAACAGCTGAAACAAATGTCTTGTTAACAAGAAAAAAGACAACTATTGATTTGAACGCGTTCTCAAAATTGAAGGACGGAGCAAAATGTTATTATTCATGCTTTCTCTAGCAGGGGTGATATTCACTCTTGAAAAACAAACAGACATACCGTACTTAAGCGAGGGAGCGAAGCGACTGAGGGGGGTGTCCCCCCTCCCACGGTAGGGACTTTTTGCATTTTGGGACTTTAAATTGTGCAATTTTGTGCATACCTGGAGGGGGAAAAAAAAAAATCTGAATTCCGATAGAGAAATATCACCCCTGCTCTAGTGAGAAGTCATTTGTCTAAGCTTTTCTAACTATTTGCGTTATTCGCGTTCTAATTTATAACGTTATAATTATTCCTTAGTGTTGGCATCTCTGACAATGTACCATAATCCAATAAGCCATTGGAGAGGTTCAGCAGGAGACTGGTTGATCCAGTCAATAACACAAATGGAAAACTAGCCCCTAAACTAGTTCCAAGTTTATTATACACCATCCAATAAAAGCTAATAACATGCCCATTACCATGTACAACATGGAAAGACTTCTCAATGCATTTCTCTACCTTAATACTATCAAAGAAGAAACTCCTATTTTTATCACGTTTCCCAAACCAAAAAAAGAATAAGCAAAGAATGAGGAATATTACATGAAAAAGGCCCTTCACCATACCCCAACAACTACATGAGTAATTGTGAGGAACCAATTATAAAATAAGTTACCTATAAAATGGAAAGCCATTTTGTTTTTGTATGATGACTAGAAAGCTTTGCATGTATCAGAATCGCCTTCCTTTGCCTTTTCCTCATCCTTTTTAATCCCAAATATTTGTTTGTTTTTTAATGGAAGGAAGCACGGCAAAGTGACAAGGAAAGAAAAAAAAATAGATGTGTGTGTTAGTCCATCTTGGTTAAATAAGGTCAAAATCACCCCAAAATTCTATATTACAAATATAAATATACATGTAATTGAAATGTCAATAACTTTTTTTTTAAATCCTGTTTTTCCCTGTCTAATAACTCTGTTGTGGAATTTACAACTTGTTTGTGATTTTAAGCCACTAGGGCACAGCTGTGCTATTTTGAATTCGCTATTCAATTATGGGCAACAGTGAGGGCCATAATTGATAACAGCAAAAATCAAACTAAAAAAAAATTCAATAAATAAATAAACCAACCCAAGTCAGATACAACCATAAGGCCTAAAAAATTGTTGTCTTGGCGTAATCCGACTGACCCCCAAAAATAGTTTGTACAAAAGACTTTTTTTTCTTTATCCAACTGCATAAACTTGCATAATATATGTTTCTGGAATTTCTAACGAGATGTCTTTATAACAATTATTGATTGTTTTTCGCCACCTTTGTTTTTGGCAGCTTCACAACGTATGAAAACTTTTCCTCTTTATTGTGAGCAAAAGCACACCAAATAACCCTTGAATGATTGTATGTGTGTACATGTAAGTTTGATGAAAAAAATCCCACCCTACCTACTTTGTTTTTCAGTAACCCGTTATGCAAAGTTAATTTGTTTTGTTTTGTTTTGTTTTTTTTTGGGGGGGGGGGGCCTGAGTAAATATTGAATTCCTGTGCAGCCTCATTTTCACGTCCTTTACAAAAGTGAACAGAGCTCACTCAACTATGAGTTGCTTTTAGACATGTTAGTGAAATAATGATAGTTGATGGCATTAGCTTTCTCATATATAACCCTTTCCCACAAGTACTAAATATTTGTCTTATTAAGCAGCAATTTCAAACGGGTACAGTTTTTTTATGGGTGCCATGTAGTTACCTCTCTTGTCATTTTCCTCTTTTCTAGTTTCAGTTCTTCTTCATTCTTTTCTGCTACTTCCGCTGATGTTTTATATCTTCTAACTTGCCCTTCAAGCCTGACAACCTAGAAAAATAAAATAATATATTACAACCTTTGATCAAAGCTAGCGTGCTCTTTTTCTTTCATTTAAGATTACTTGCTAAAGGCAACATCATATACAATCATCAAAATTCTTCCAACTAAAAAAAAATTTAAATTAACAAAAGCTACAAAATCTAAATCAAACTTCATTATAATGGAACTGAAAATATCAACTAATGCAAAACAGCTAAACATATTTTATCATATCTTAGCATTAGCTTATTGAAGCTTTTTATTGCTTGACTAGAAAAAGAATAATGTTGAAACCTACTAACCTGTCCACCAAGATTGGTGATATCTTGCTCTGCTTTTTGTAGTTTGAACTTGTATTCACCAACTTGCTTTGTTGCTTCCCCTACACAACAACAGGAATATACTGGTAATTAATATTTTACAAATATTTTCAGAGGAACAATTAAAGGGGAAGTTCACCTTGGAATTTTATTGGTATAAAACAATGCAGAAAAATAAAAGAAAAATATTAGTAAAAGTTTGAAGAAAATCAACCAAAAAATAGCAAAGTTATGAATATGTAAAGTTTTAATTCTGTGACGTCACGTGCGAGCAGCTCTCACATGTGTTGTGTATGTAAATTCCATAAATCTGTTTTTTTTTTCATGGTTCTTGATAAAGGAATGGGTCAATTTGATATAGGCATGTATATGAACATGTTTGATGATATATCAACCGCACAGATGACATAATTAATTTTCTTTTGAAAAAATGACACCTAGTAAGCACCCATTGTAGTTTCTTTTCTCTAAATAAAACAAAGTCTAATGTCTATAAAAAATAAAATTGCATGATATAAAGTCACGACACAATGCATTTACAGACAATTCATAAGATTAACAATTAATACTATACCTGTAGACTGAAATACAAATGTATCTTAAAAGTTGAAAAAAAAATTTGTAATAATTTCAAACTTTCTTATTAATGAGACCATTATGTTCTACAACATAAATGGAATTTGTTAGCATTCTTCTAGGTCATATTTTAATTAAAATATTGAATTTTGGGGGGCCATAATTTGTTTTTATTGCAGCCCCCAATATTTTTTCTCCTTTTGATCCAGGTCTTAATTACTCACCATATTTGAATTGCTTTTGAAATTTCCTCTCAGAAAATATATAGTTATAGGGGGGGTTTCTTCATTTAATAAAAAAATTCTTAACCGTAAAACGGCCCAAATATTTTGGTCAACCTGTGCCAGGGAGGGGTTGCCCCCTCCTCAAGATCTCGGCCATGGTGGGACCAAAGTTTATAAAAACTTTCATGTAGGTGGGCTTTCTTAGAATGAATAAGCTCACAAAGTTTCAGACCCCTATCTCAAGTAACTTTTGAGTTATCTGCATTTGTGTAATGTCGCATCACATATAGCAGGAACTGTATTGAGTTACTTTCTGTACAATACAGTCAATGGGGAAATTGTCATTTTAACCGCGCGCAGCGCTTCGATTTTCGGAACTGCGCATTACCAAATGGCAGGAACTTTATAACTGTGGTATCAAAAGATGCATGAGACTTAGCACAAATATAAATATCCATACAGTTATCATGGTTATGATGTTTCGAATGCACAGGAGGATGCCGAAATCCCATAGACTTTGTGTGTACATCTTCCCCCCTCCTCTTCCCTCCCCCCTCCTCTTCCCCTCCCCCCCCCCATCCAACCACCTCTTGCCTTTTCGTATTCTATCACGTGCCGTGTCGCGATTTCAAGTGCGAGTACGCTCAATTTCACAGCTCTGATAGAGCTGGCATTTAGCTTTCAAATAACACAAATTTCATGGCAATACCCCTCTATTTAGCCAAGATATTATACATTAACTGAAACAAAATTTGAAAAAGCACCCTTTTTGGGTGGCGAGTTCCAAACACATGGCCATATATACTTCCTGTTTTAAGCTTACTTTGTACATCATGTGCATCTAAATCAGGTCCATTTATTGTGATTGGGTTTGCTCTCCTTCTCTCTGCATTCTCTGCTCTCTCTTTAGACTCCTCCAACTCAATCTTCAGTTTTCTGATCTGTACAGAGAAACCATTTAACCCATTCAGGACAGAGATTATTTAAGGGCTAAATTGATCACATTTTACTCAAAAAATTGGCAACAGCAATATTTTTATTTTAATGCCACATGCTTCTAATTGAATTTGATGTCTTTGAAACCAACACACATGGTTAGGAACTTCAACAATTTTTTTAAATTGCCAATTTCGATGAAAAACAGTGATCTCCAACTTCCCAATGTGTTGCCAATTTAGGGATTTTAAAGATTATTCTTATTAATAAAATTCCTGGCATCAAAGGCAGTATGGTCATGCAACAACAATGGGCACAATATATGGAGAATGTTTTATCTCTTTCTACTAATATACACATACCTTGTGTATTTTTAGAGCTCTGAAACAAAAGTTATAGACCTAAACCACAAAATGTGGGTCAATGACGCGAATGGGTCAAAGCTAGAGATACTATGCAATACACTACTTCTATCATATTGTTTTCTTTAGGCCAATACCTTTTGTAACTTTGATAGGGAAAGTTACAAATGTATAACACTTCTTGAATTATAGTTATGAAGATTATTTAGGGAAGTTTTCTGAATATAACAAGAGCATCACAGGCATAGTTTAAAGTAATATGTGCTATACAGTATGTCCCCCAAAATGTAAACCCAGCTTTGAGAGCCTTATATTAAAATTGTATAGCTTATGTGACATTAATTTCATGTGAAAGAGTAACTCACGTCTCCAGTGATTCCAAAGTGCTGTTATGGATGACTGAGAAATTGAGCTTTCAAACAACTTTGTCAGAATCAGCTTGTACCAAGCTTTGGCAAAAGCAACCGTAGTTTTCTGATCGTTACTTTGATCAGGAAGGGTTTGCATTTGTGTTGTTTTGATTTTCACCCCCACTTTGGCACAAGTTGAATTTTACATGTTCACCAACAAAGCGTCATGTTCATACAAGCATTAACATATTATACCACATAAAAATGGAAGTTACTCTTTGAAATATGTATAATAATTTGTGGTTTATGAATTGGTTTTATTTTTAATTATTATTTTGTAAGTATCTAGTGTTTTTTACTCACTTGGTTGAAGAATATCATGTTATATATATTTGTAATATCAAAACAAAAAGAGAGTTTATTTTAATTTTAAATAGCTGTTTATACCTGCTCAAGAAGTTGTTTTCTCTCCTCTACAAATTTCTTTAGCCTGACATCTAAGGGTCCGTCCCCTACAACCTCTAGTAGTTCAGCAGCCTCAGGTGATACAACTACAATGGTACCGACCTTAGGTTGTACAGGTTTAGACGTATCTATCTCTGTCGGCTCTCCACCTACTAGTAATAGACCATGTTCCTAGAAAACACAATTTAAAAAAAATAAGATTACTTCATGCTATATGATATCTTAGATATTGCGTCAGCTAAGTTGAATAGGTGTGGTCGGAAAGCATGCAAGAAACTTGCAGACATTTTCCAATATAGTGAAGTAAGATCAACCATATATATGTTTCTCAATATGATTTATGAAAAATACTCTCTGAAAACAAAGTAGGTACCATACCTAACCATCTTCATCAAACTAAATGATTCCCAATGTTGTTATGGTAGTAAAAATCTTAGTTATATGTTTTCTTACCAGGTGTATGTGAACTTTTGGCCTCAACTGTATATATATATATATATTTTTTTTTTTTTTTGACGTCAGAAAGAAAATCATAATTAAAGCACATTGGCATAGCCCATAATGGTCCTCATACTTGATCTAACTTTACATCAAAGGGAGTGACTTCTTATGCAGCAAGATTCCTGAAAACCACTAAGGCACAACACAGTTTGCCTCATACACATACGTTTATCAAAGAAAATAAATTGACATTATTGACAGTTCAAATAACATGGAATCTTGCATTAATATTGTATAAAGGAGGGACACCTTGTGGAGCTAAAGCCAGGGTGGCAACTACTTAAAAGACAGAGAATCTTCAGCTTTCATGGGGAGTGGATCAAAATTCGCTGACCCGACTTGGTGAAAAGCACATGGGGTACCTGTCTTGAAGGTAAATTTCTTGACCACAGCAAAACAATCTTCGAACATCATTGGGCTAGGAAAAGTGAGATTTAATGACTTTACCACATCCCGCGATGGGTAGAATGTACAAGGCATTACATAAGGTCTGGCTATGGTCATAAAAGTCAGGTGATGGAAAACACCTGTTACTGGATAAACATCCATGGTGTCAAATTACCCATGGAAGCTGAAGATTCCCCGTCCTTAACACATTGTAAAATCATGGATTCAAGTGAAATATTCTGCAAAAGACTATTTATATTGATAATCCACATTGCCTCACTCCAGGGCCCGTATTCCATAAATGTTGGACTTAAGCATTTATAAAATATCTTTTTGCTAAATTTAATTTTTGTTTTAATTTTAGCATTTTGTCTTAGGCTATTTTTGACAGTTAAACATAAATTCTTAGATTTGGGCTAAGTTAAAAGTTTTAAATGGAGTTGCACCTACAAATACGCACATAAGAAAATATAATTTTATCCTAACTTTAAGCCTAACTTGGATGTTGATTATATGGGTAGCTCATTTGAGACCACAAATTAAACTTGACATTATTAATAAAATTCGGACGTTTGCTTATGCTTTCTGAGCTCAGACTAAGTGCTTAACGTGTTTGGAATAAAGTCTGAGATAAATTTTTTTTTCAGTGACAAAATCTTAGAAAAATACTTAGACTTAAGACAAACTGCTTAAGTATAGTTTATGGAATACGGGCCCTGGACAAAGGCATCTTAAAGGGGAAGTTCACCCTGGAATTTTATTGGTCTTAAAAATTGAAGAAAAATGAAAGAAAAATATGAGTGAAGGTTTGGAGAAAATCGAAAAATTATGAAGTTATGAATATTCAAAGTTTTGATTCGGTGACGTCACATGCGAGCAGATCTCCTATGTGTTATGTAGTGTAAATTCCATAAAATGACATTTTTTTCAAAAGAAATTAATTATGTCACCTGTGCGGTCGATATACCATCAAACATATGTTCATATACATGACTATATCAAATTGACCCATTCCTTTATCAAGAACCATGACAAAAAGACAAATTTATGGAATTTACATACACAACCAATGGGAGAGCTGCTCGCACGTGACGTCACACAATCAAAACTTTAAATATTCATAACTTCGCTATTTTTTGGTCGATTTTCTTCAAACTTTCACTAATATTTCTCTTTTATTTTCTTCATTTTTTAAGACCAATAAAATTCCAGGGTGAACCTCCCC
Source organism: Paracentrotus lividus (assembly GCA_940671915.1). Lineage (NCBI taxonomy): Eukaryota > Metazoa > Echinodermata > Echinoidea > Camarodonta > Echinidae > Paracentrotus > Paracentrotus lividus. The sequence goes on from CALNVZ010000641.1 coordinate 25,607,843, forward strand.
TTTAATGATATGTTTTAATTACCGAAATGAGTTGATCTCTTTGTTCCACCATTTCCCTCAGAATTTCTACTTCCCGCTTGAATCCCGTATTTTCTCGCTTCTTGGCCTCCAAATCCTGTAGATGATAGAGAAAAAGAATAGAGAAAGATAGGACACATGCTTGCATGCATGCATGCTTGTCTACAATGCTCCTCCCCACCCAGGTGCAAAATGGGTACCCGGTAGGAATGGAACGAGTGCGCCATAAAGCCTGCCATGATTCTGAATGATCCCTTCAGGACTGGACAGGTGTCAGAAAGACTTAAAAGCATCCGATGACCGGGGTAATAATAATTGTAAAGCGCTTAGAGATGAAATTGTTTCATATTAGGCGCTTTTTAAGAAGCTATTATTATTATTATTATTAAACATAAAAGCCAAAATGTCTGTATTGCGAACAAAGGATTTGTGTAATTTCGAGCTGCTCCTCATGAAACAAACTTTGGCAAACTTTTGCTTTACAAAGGCAAATTATTCAAAATAAAGTGTATCAGCATGAAAAATCTTTTGTTTTTAATTTGATACAGCATACACATTTACATCTGAGAAGATTTCATACCTACATGTATACGTCCTTTTCCCCTTTTTATACAGACTGTATAATGTGCAACTTAAAGTTATACAAACCCTGTGTTTATCTCTGGCTTCTCTACTCAGTTCCATCATATGTTCCTCCTGATCAGCAAGGACATCCTTGAGGCAGTCAACCTCATAGACTAGTGTGGACTTTTCATTGTCCAGCTGAGCTGCGGTCATCATAGACTTCTTGTACTTCTCCTCTAAGTCAGCCACAGCATCCTGAAACCCACATACAGTTTAAGAGTTACAAATTAAATTGAAGAGGTTAAGATTGATTAAATCATAAGCATGGAGGGGAGACAAAGGATGAGGGGAGGAGCAGGAGGAGGAGGTAATCAGTACAAGTGTGCAAGTGGTTACATTGATTATCGGTGGTGGTGATGGTGGTAGTGATGGTGGTGGTGGTGATGGTGGTGGTCATGATGGTGATGGTGGTGGTGATGGTCATGGTCATGGTGGTGATCATGATGGTGGTGGTGGTTATGAGGGGTGGTTATGAGGGTTGTGGTGGTGGTAGTGGTGACGGTGGTGTGATGGCAGTGGTGGTCATGGTGGTGGTGGTGGTGGTGGTAGTAATGGTGGTGGTACTGATGGTGGTGGTATTGGTGGTGGTGGTGGTGGTGACGGTGGTGGTGGTGGTGGTCATGGTGGTGGTGGAGGTGGTGGTGGTGGTGGTGGTGGTGATGGCAGTGTGTGTCATGGTGGTGGTGGTGGTAGTGATGGTGGTGGTAGTGATGGTGGTGGTCATGGTGGTGGTGATGGTCATGATGGTGGTATTGGTGGTCATGGTCATGGTGGTGATGATGGTGGTGGTGGTGGTGGTGGAGGAGGAGGAGTGGTGGTGGTGGAAGTGGTGGTGGTGGTGGTGGTGTGGTGGTGGTGGCAGTGTAGATGAATGACAATCATGTTTTCTCTGATGGTTTGTGTTTCAAAAGGACAGTGAAGGTGATGATTAAGATTAAGATGATGATGTTGAGTTGATATTAAATTGGATACCTCATTACAGAACATCAACTTCTAGTTGTACAAGAATCAATATTTTCATCCTCTTAATATGTACATGTATAAGCCCGCGTCACACTGTCCCGATGGCTACCAACGATTTCTTGAAAAAAAAAAATTATTTTACCATTTCCTAAGGGAAATTCTTTTAAATAACGATGACATTCTGAATGAAAATGTTGCCACCTGCCTTCTTGCATTCTAAAAGCACTTGAATGTGCTTCAGATTATAAAGAAAATAAGCCAATGTTATTGATAATGAATATTAGAGAGGAATTATCTACAACATTCTCATCAAAATGTTACTCAGTACTTCACCAAGGGCTGCCATATTATTGAGAATGTGACATACATGTACCAGACCAAGTTCCAAATGTATTGACAGTTACTCCCTAACAGTCAATAGCACTGAACTATTGCACTTACCTGCTGATAGGCATAATATACATGTACTTCAAGAGTCTGAATGAAGTTATATTCAGACATCATTTTGCAAAAGTTTAAGCCCTCCTGAATACTTGAATGTCTGGTATACATACATATACTTTGAATATATTGTACATAGTTTAATTAACAACTGGCCGAATATAAAATTTTCATGGTTACTGTGTGTTTTATATGAATGGTTAGAGGGTAAAGCACAAATACTTTTTTTGAAAAAGATATTGGGCAATTTAAATATTTGAATGGTTAAATGGTAAAGCACAAATACTTTTTTTTTTAAAGATACTGGACAATTTAAATATTTGAATGGTTAAATGGTAAAGCACAAATACTTTTTCTGAAAAAGCTACAGGACAATATAAATATTTGAATGGTTAAATAGTAAAGCACAAATACTTTTTTTGAAAAAGATATTGGGCAATTTAAATATTTGAATGGTTAAATGGTAAAGCACAAATACTTTTTTTTTTAAAGATACTGGACTATTTAAATATAAAATCATTTACCATTTAACCATTCAAATAAAGCACAGAGTCAACATCAAGGATTTATCTAAGGCCAGTTGTTGATTTTACTATGTGTATCTACAAATTCAAATTGCATAGGCCTGCACAACAAGTTTTAGCTGGTCTTAAACTTTTGCAGAGAAAGATACATACAAAGCATTGCATTATTTCCCCCTCTTGTTCTCTTATGTGATGTTAGGTATTGTTGATAATAAATAAGTGAAATGAATACACACTAGATGTAAAGTCTGTGTCAAATAAAATGGTACAAGTGGAAAACATTTTTTTTTAAAGTATGAAATTAATCACATCCTAAAAGTGTCTGATATTTCCATAAAGTGGGAAAATCAGGCTTTCTTCTGCAATTTTGTCATCCCATTTCGTGCTGTAGATCTTGAGATATGACCAGTTTTCTATAATCAAGAAAAAAATGTATTTTGCTCATGCTTTGCTATGGGTAATAATAGCCATGAATTCAGCGCACCAAAACAATAGCTGAGTGTATTTTCGATTAGCTCATCGCCGCACAAAATTTAGCATAACTTTTGTTTTACAAAAGCAAATTATACAACACAAAGTGCATCAGCAAGAAGAATCTTCTGGCTTTAAGTTGGTACCACATTCACACATCTTTTGAGAAGATTTCATACCTAAATAAATTTTTCCCAACTGTACCATTTTTTTTTTTTACACAGACTGGGTAGATACAGGTGGGAGGCATGCTATCAACATGAATGACTACAGGGATACATGCTCAATCAACGGCACTAGTTAGCATAGGAATTCCTATGTACTGTTAGGAATTCCTTTCACATATATCTACAACAGAGGCACTATCATGTGGACAAGCAATTACATACTGAACACATGATGCATATGTGTAATATACATGTAATGTGAGTATAACAATAACTTATTTATCATAGTTCAAACTAGAAAACTAAGGCCCGTATTCACAAAGGTGGCCTAAAGTTTAGCCTAGCTTAAATCTGTGGTTTAACTATGACTAGCAAAATGGGACACAATTTTGAAAAGTAAATGTTTGATTTATCAGAATTGTTGACACTTACAACTATTAAAAACTGCATGGGGATGATAAGTACAAAGTTTTCCTAACCCCCAAAGCATGATTCCAGAATCCAGTGAACGTGTACGGAACATTGAAACTTAGACACATTTGTCTCCCCTTTTGCGAGCAGTAGTTACACAGATTTAAGCCAGGCTTAACTTTGGGCCACCTTTGTGAATACGGGCCTTAGTTTTGGTAGGTTCATTGAGGCTATTTGAACTTTCATATACTAATTCATCAATCCACGGCTAATAACATAAGCAGGGAATCTTAAATCCAGATATTAATGTATATAAGTTACAATTCTAAAAAAATCCTGATTGATTAACAATTTAAATGTTTTGGAGCTCTCTATGTGTGTTACTCTACATCAACGGTGCTCTACAAGTAGTATTAATCGCAATCTCAACAGTGTGTCCTAGGAAAAACAAAACAGATATTGATCAATGTTTTATCATAACTTAATCTTAATCAAAATTCATAAATGACCCATCAATTAAAAGCTTAGAGTCTCCTCTGTCATTTGATGAAATTAAATGACCCATATGTTTCACAGGGGAGTTATCCTGATATGGGAAAAGTTATGATAATCCTTTTTTTTTTTAATACTTCCAATCAACAAAACATATTATTTTGGTTTAGTTTGATCCATTTCTATCCTCCTGTATATCATTGGTGTTTGGAAAATCATGGTGTCATATCCGTACTGTGTTCTACATTGACCGATGGCTGAATACCAGTATAAATATATTAAAGTGTTGAGTGTCAAAAACAGTGAAAGGATCAATTTTCACTTCTTTTTCATCTGTTCTACTTCCTCAACTTTAAATTGTAAACACAATAACTCAACTTTTCTCTACTACATGTATGTAATTTTACCCAGATAAGATCAAATGCAACATTTATACTGAAGGTAATTTGAACAAATAGAAAAATAGCTCTGACACTAAATTTGTAAAGCATGAAATGATTCAATTCCTTAAACAAAAATGAATATTGATCTCTCAAACTTGAATTTTATTGAATTTTGATAACTTTAATTAAAAGAAAAATCAATGTGGTATTGTTGCAAAGATTTTTAAGTGCAATGTATACATGCAGCTCATTTACAACAAGATCATATAACACTACAGAGATCGTATTTACCCCAAAAGAGCTCCAAGAGAATACATTCTATTAATTTAGTATTAATCCCAATTATCTATGGTAATTGCCTAAATATTTCTGAATCGTTTCACCAACACTTTAGACACAATAACTGAAATCCTTGTTCATTATTATCAAAAACAAATTAAAGGTAATTCTAGGCCTTTATAAAAAAAAAATGTATTGTACATTGTTATGACATAAGTTGGACCATGCATACAATGTACCTTTATAAATGCAATATCAAACAAATGCAGTTAGATCTATCTACATGTAATGGATTAGCATGGATTAGAAACACCCTTCACACCAGTTAGACCAATAATATATCGTCGACTGAGAACCAGAAGGGCGCTAATTACAGATCAAAGATGTTCCGTTGAGAACCAGAAGGGCGCTATTACCATTTGTACAGCAATAGCGCTCTTTTGGTTCTCAACGGAACATCTTTAAGATGCAATAACGCCCTTCTGGCTCTCCACAGACAATATATTACATTACCATAAAATGGCCCAGATACATGTTACAATGTATCTATGGGTTTTGAGTTTGTTTGACAATATTGTGACCTGTAGCTACATGTATATATGTAAAATGAAAACTGGCCATTCATGTACATGTAGCCTGAATTACAGATATACATCTAGAGGAGAGACAGAAATCCAAAGAAAAGGAGAAAAGAAATTTTTATGATCCTTAAATTCCCCCAAAACAAATGTTTTCTACAAAAGAGAGAAAATAAATCATAAGTCGGCATTCACAATACTTTTGTGTCCAGTGATCCCAGTATGTGTGGTGCCATGAGTTTTGCTATCAATTTTGCTGATGTGTGATATATGCATGAACAACACTTCTTTGCTCATTTTTCAAACTATTTGTGTTGTACACTTCATACTATGCAAGGAAAAAAATATTAAAACTTAAATTGTTGTTTTAAATGTAAATTCACTATAAAATTCAAATTCTAATTCATTTTGTGCCCCTCTCCCCTGAAAAAAAGAGTGAATTGAGTGTGTTAAGGAAAGCTTTAAAGATAATAACCTCTAGCAAGGTAAGTATTGTTATTCATAAACCTTCATTATTTCAAAATCTAAACCCGAAATTAATCTATAAAAAGTAAATGCCATTAAAATGATTATTTAATTGTCACATTTACATATTTCATTTCAGCAATTCCAAATGTAACGCAATGAATTTGATGTCCAAATACTTGTCACAGATGTGTGCATTTTTCTAGTTTTTTTCGTTAAAGCCCTTGGATACATATAGAATACTGTAGATGACAATACAATCTTTTGGTTTCCTTTATAAGGATATGTACATGCACAAATATGGAGTAATCTAAAAGCCACAAAAATAGTATTACCATTGTAGGAGCTGTGCTCTAAATGTACATTTACTTCTACATTTGCTCTTTTAAATTACAAATTTCAAGCGTTAAAATTAAAAGAAAGTGCAATATCCAGTCTACTGCATATATACATGAAGACCTGGGTTTTAGTTTTGATAAATCTAAAAATAAAAGCTTTTAAATTTTGAATTCACTTTTCAAATTATATCAATGTCAATAGAAGACACTACATGTATATCTACTCCAAATTCAAATTTTCACAAAAACATAAAAGACTGGTGCAATGGTCACTTTGCTCGTTTGTATAGTGCGTCCCAGAAAAAAGGAAACCCAACATTGAGAGCCTCATATAAAATTTGTATAACTTGTGTGACATCAATTTCTTATTTTACATAAAAGAGTAGCTTATTTCATATACAGTGATACCAAACTTAACCTGTACTGTGATGGATGACTGAGCACTTGGGCTTCAAAGAATGACTGTCAAAATTGCCTTATACCGAGTTTATGCAAAAACAACCCTTGTCTTTCAAAAGTCTGGACTTTTGTCCCTTATGAATGGACTGAGGAAGGTTTATCGAAATCAATGAATGATTAGAAAGTCAGGGTTGATTCTGCCAAAACTTTGTACAAACTAATTTTGACAGAGGTTTTGAAAAGCTCAAGTGCTCAGCCATCAATAGGTATACATTGTAGGTATAAGTTTGGAATCACTGCATGGCTAGAATATGAGATACCCTTTCACAAGAAAAAAACAATCAATGTCACATAAGCTATACAATTTTAAAATCAGGCTCTCAAATTTGTGTTTACTTTTTTCTGGAAGCACTGTATATTTGGAGTGTTTCATTGGAGATCAATATAATTGATGATATTCAATCTTACCAAAACTATAACTCAGCTTTGACTCAAGTTATAAAAGATTGAGTTATTACATTGCTAGTGATCTTGTATTCTTGGAGGATACATATGGTCATATTCAAACGTGAGTGACACGACAATTGGAATGACATAAGGGCGCATATCTTTGCACTTGTAGGTTATGAAGGATCATGACTACCATATTATGTATAATGTAGGAGTGGCATGTGTCATTACCAGTTGGATTTAAATTTTAAAATTGGTCCTGGAAATTATGATTAAAAAACAGTGTGTGAGTGACACAAAAAATTTGGGACATGGGTTTCTGACCATTATTGGTTATGGTTGGATTTGTGCCCAAGTAGATCTCTAAGGGTACCATAAGTGCTGGTGTACCTCTCTGATATTTATTGTCCTTATCAATCATTCCCTCTCTGTGGAAAATGGTCCATCTGAATGTGTCGTGAATGACACGACATCAAAAACGTGAGTGACACGACCAGTGCAAAAAATGCAACATATCAAGTATACATGTAGCTCAAAATTACCTGTGTGTATATGCCATGTTAGAGTAGTCCATGATAATTACTTTAAGCAAAAAATCTGAAAAAGGGTGACTAGATATAAGAATAAGAGCCATTTAAAGCACCATAGTCCCATATGTGCAAATTCCTGTTTTATCAATTATTTAGCGTAAGAAAACTGGATCACATAATGTTTGAACTTAAATAATTACATGTAATTGTATTTTGAAGAAGCCTTTGTGTTGATTTCAGATCCTAATTTGCATTTTCAAAGGCAAGGTGCCACATTAAAAATTTCAGCTAAATGTCCACTTTAAATTGAATATGACCATGTACATGTACATGTATTTTGAACTGGTAATCATCTTTTGATAGCTTCCAACGGCAAACTGTATCAAGATCCATGCATATGAAAGCATCATACATGTAGTTACAATTGATTGCACACAAACAATAAAGATAGATAGATTCTTTAGATATGTTAATTTTGATAGTGCAAATGAAATGTCTAACTCCAATTTTCAAGGATTGCTTGTCACTGATATTCCATGTGATATAAGTACTGTATTCTTTGTAATATCCACTGATTTGTACCTAAAACCCATCAGCAGTTTTTACTTTAATAAAAGAGATAGAAATCTAAAAAGAGAAAGCAATCAAGTCCAAGACCTGGTTAGAAAAGATAACACCCATGATGCACCTACATGTATAGAAGGTCAAGCAGAAAATAAACATTCTCTGATCTACGCTGTCTGAAGACATCTAATAGACGAATTCGGGCAGTGTTTCATGGAAGTGAGCCCTCTACGTGCCTGCCATATAGCTTGGGGGCTTTCAATGTACTACGCATACGCTATGTGCGCGTATGTCTGCGCATTTGTACATGTTCCTTTGTTACGCATACATACGCACACAAGGAGCATGCGTAGTACATTGGAAGCCCCCCAGCAATGGCTGCCACCATTCATGACATAACATCACCCAAACCGAATTCGTCTATAGCCCTGTTACCTTCAGTAGCTCTTGTTCTTCCAATCCTCCCGTTTGGGATTCTGACTGGATCTCATCCCCATTTGATGACCCCTAAATGTCAAAGGTCAAAGGGTCACATAGGGTAAAAAGACATCCACACAATAGGTACATGAAGTTATTAAACAATGGGTAAGGGGAACAAGTTATGAAATCAGGAATGATAGACATGGAAAATTAAATACAAGTTGTACTTCCATCTCGGAGATTGGATTGCAAAGAGGTCAAAGGTGAAATTAGTTTGCTCTTTCCAGTGAATGCTTCTGATGTTAGAAGTAGAGTGAAATTGAGGGATGTTTTACAATGATAATAACAAACCTTTAAAGGCTCCAATTCACGAGGGTCTATGCCTCCCTTAAAGGGTGCCGACTGAATATCATCAGAGTTTGTTGACCCCTAAATATATATGTGTCAAAGGTCATGAAGCAAACAACGGTAAACAAAGACAACATTAACAGTGCATGTATCATTAATAAAGAGGGGATGACATCATAAACAAGTAGACAAAATGTATTAAAACAATGACATTTCTTTGAGGCTATACAATTGTTACGTGATGTTCGGACCTCTTAAAGACTAGCCAGTACTCATGCAGCTCACCCAGTGGTTTATGTGACAGGACAGATATTACTGTTTAATTGATGAAGTCTGTTCTTAAAGACCGTTGACGGAGTAAATACAACCTTACATCGATTGAAAGCTAAGTAGGCGTATAACATAAATACCCCCAAAATAAATTAAATTTTCATAACACTATTCATAAAAAGATGATCGAACCTCAACCAGGCCATCCCTCCCAAATACTCGAAAAGTTACCCCTATTTTAATGGCGCGGTCACTGGCGTAAATCCATTTGCGATTTCTATTCATCAGGGGGGGATGGCGCTTTGTATTATTATGTAACATCCCCCCCTGATGAAAAGCATTCTTTACGGATTTACGCCAGTGGGCGCGGTTGATGACGTCAAAGAAGTTTAAGGGAATGCTACTGCCAGGCATGATTGGGTTTCGCCTTTAGAAAACACGTTTGTAATGCTATGTCAGAACAATACACCCCATGTGTGCTAGAATTCTATTGTTATGAAATGAAAGGGCAAATTCATTCAGCATTTAGCATGTAGCATTCCGTAAACATTTTTTGACGTCATCAGCCGCGCCATTATAATAGGGGTACTTTTTCGAGTACTTGGGAGCGATGGCCTGGTTGAGGTTCGATCACCTTTTTAATGAAATACTTTTTAGATGGAAGATAAAAATGCTTAAATTGGGAATTGTTGTATTATGAAGAAATATTAGCTTTCGTTTTATATGTAATTTTGGTTTTCATTTCTCGGTCCGGTCTGGGACTTTAAAATGGTTTTTGTGGCAGATCCTTTTGTACAAGATTTTCAGAGGGTACTCTTTAATAACAATATCGCTATGCTATGGAAGCAAAATGCTGATAATATATAATAGAATACAATCATTTCCACAAATAAACACATAATAAAAAAAAACAAAATAAACTACTTTATTTGCAGATAGATCCCCTTTACCCAAGATACAAAAAGCTTGGTACAGTACCTAAGGATAATTGAAACTAATTCACCCAATCCATACATGTAATTCCCATCTCATATTCATTTGGCTATTCATTTTCAAAAGCAACCACTACAACCTTAATGAGCAATTAAAAGTAAGGAATGTCCGGTGAGAGCCCTTCATGACAACCATTATTACTTCATTGCTATATTCCATTCTCAAACCCTTGTAACATTCCATAGACACTATATAGTCATTGAGATTAGTCTTCAATCCAGACCCTGAGACTACCAGAGACAACAGAGAAATCCCTGATATTATTAGGCACTGATTGGAGCCTAGACTATTTTTTACACAGTGAATTTTAGTTGTGTATATAGAGAAAGCTGTTCAGTTTGCAAACAGTATACAACTTAAGCCCAGGTGAACACTGTCCATGAACACTGTCCACCATGTTCCTCTATAAAAGTGCCGTGTTAAAGGGCGGACATGTAAGATCTTTGTCCACGGTTTATTTGAATTCTCATTATATCTGCTATTAATGTATGTAATGATGGTATGTGGGAGTTCTATGTGATCAGTCCCTTCATTTAAAATGATACAAACATATAAGACAAACATATTCATGCAACATCTGTGTTTACAATGAACATAACAAGAGGAAATATTGATGTAAACATGTGGGCTTCATAACATGGATCATCCTACTAACATTTGTGTGGACAAATATTACATACATGTATATAAAAAGTGGCAAACAATAGCAAAAGGCTCTACAAACTGGGAGGAAGTTCTTAAATTTTGAGGAGAAAAGATGTCCAAATGTGAAAGAGCTGCATCTCTTGATATTGAAGGAGGAAATTGAATGAGGAAGTTACACAACAAGTGTTGGGTATTAGATTGAGTAGGCGCTGCCGCACTAGCTCCAGCTAAAAAATAGCGTGCTAATTGATGGATCGGGAAAAAAACAAAAAAAGAAACCGGTCCTGCACTAGCTCAAGGTAGTTTTTACATTTCACATTTACAACCTGACCTGACCTTGAACAAAACAAGCCCGATTACGCAACTAGTACTGTATAAGCCGATATTTTCGCAATTTTGGACTAGTTGGGGAAATTCGCGAGAGCAAAGTTCATAACTATAAATAGCCTTGTATTGAGGTGGAAATTTTCGGGATGACCCATTCGCGAAATTCGTGAAAATAAAGTCATCGCGAAAATAACCACTTATACAGTATACTACCGCCAGCGTATACACACACGATTTCAGATTTAGCTCAAGCTAGTGCAGCACCATGCAAAATGGCGCACTATTTCGTGCTATAACCGCAAACCAGCTTGAGTTTTTTTTTAAATCCTAAGATGACTCGGGTTTGGATTTCCTCCAAATTAGCGCGCTATTTGACCACAAAGTCAAATCTGCTCTGATCGAGCTAATTCATCAGATCACAAATACATGTAGCGCGCTATTTGAAATAGCTCGAGCTAGTGCAGCATCGCCTAGTGACACTGAGAAGGGATGCAAACAAATCTTTAGCATGTTAATTACATGTGCTAAACTTACAATGCACCTATCCTCCTCATCCTCCTTCATTATCTTAATTGTTCTTTAATACAAACCTTTAAAAGATCGTGTTCAATAGATTCTGTACTGCCTCTTCGTGAAGATGGTCTGCTCCCAGAGCTAACCGATCCAGCTGCTACTACCATCTCTGCTTGCTTCGTCAATAGCTATACAACAAAAACCAAAGTCAAGATATCAAATATAAGCTATATATATTTGGATATCAAATTGACAATAAATGTTATACCATCACCTCACTATAATTTATGTTTAATACTGGAACAGCACTTCAGAAGATAATTAGTAAATGAGATAAAATTCTTGTTCGATGTCTGCTTCTTTGGAAAGTTTATTGATGTAAATGTGTATTATTGGTACATGAGAGAGAGAAAGAAAAAAAACATTATAGGGCAAGTCTAAGCTATTTGATCGCTCATAAGTGAAATTTCAAAATGGTTAAAAAAAGACAAACTTGGTGTCATTTGAAAGCCAAGATGTTAAAGTACATGAATTTTATAACAAAAGAGAGAAAGCTATTTGCACCAGTAACGTGTGGGACATCACAAGTATATTTAGCCCTATATCTCATATTTAGTAATCAAAGCTCATTTCTTGGGTAATTTCTGGTAGATAGTAGGTATCTTCATACAAAAAACAAAATAATCAGAATTACTCGTTACGTAATTAATTTATGCTAATTAATACGCCAGTAACGCGTGGGACCACAAAAATCATATTTTTTCCTGTTTTACTTTGTTTCTGAAATATTGTGAAAATACTTGTAACCTTGGAAAATCATTGCAAACATTGTTATACATCTATTACTGAAGATTAATCAAAAGTTTCATAAACATTCATACATTAGTTTTTTTCAAGGTCAATTTTAAAAATATAGGTATAGTAACGCGTGGGACAAGTAACGCGTGGGACACTTTTGTCAATATGCATAATATACTGTAAATGACACTTTTACTTGAGAAAAGTTGAGTTTTGGTATTTATTTAAGCAAATAGACAGTTGCAGAATGTTTTAATCCATTTCCTGGAGGAAATGTTTTATTTATCACTAAAAATCAATTAATTAATTAATTTTTTTATAAATAAATGTACTTTAAGATTTATCTTTATGAAGATTATGAAAATTATTTATTGGTATCAGGACAACTACCCCTGGACAATTACCCCCAGGACAACTACCCCAGAAATAGGGTATGGTAGGTGTAGGATGGGGTATATTTTGTAGGGGAGGGGGTAGTTGTCTCAGGGAAATTTCTAGGGTAGTTGTTCTAAACATAGATTACAATGTAGGCCTATAGTAACAATGCCCTCATAATAATGCAAAGACCAAAAGTCATTGTTTGTAGTTTGAAAGTCAATTGGGTATCATACCTGTGGCATGATGTAGTCACATGAATAATACTTTATAATTTCAACAAAAACCGTTGAATTTTGGAAAATTAAATCCTGGTAATAGTATGGTTACACACACAAATATCTTACATCATTCTGTTTTGTGAACTACATGCATAAAAAGAGAAAGGATAATGATATAGGCCTTAGTACCTTGTGAAAAAAACTTTGGTAAAAACAGAAAGATATATATGTGATAGGGCGTACAATATAAAATGAAACTTAAAACTCATATGTGTAGCACATTGGTCCTGAATGGACAAACTTGAAAATGATATGAACAATGGAAGTTAATCAACCAAATGTATAAAGCTTCAGTCTAAAAACTATACTATTTCATTAACGACTATAGAATAGGGCCAGGGACTACCTTACATAGCATGCAACATTAACGTATTGCCTGTAATGCAACAAATGACAAAAAGTTGCTTGTGAGATGTAATTACATGTAAATAACCTTTTAAACAGTTTATTTTCTTCATGCTATGAGGAAATTATATTGTGCAGCCTTCTATACCAAGAAAAAACATTATTGTGTGATAGATATAAGGAATTTAAAAAAAAAAAAAATTGTGCACATTTTTTATACATTGCGAAAATCCCAAAATGAGCATTGTTTTTCTTTGGGGGAGCAAAAAAAAAATTTTTCATTTATTTAGTTTAATTAAAGGTCTTGGTGATGGCAAATGGATGCACTGATCATGTTAACTGATTTTCAATGTTCATACAGGTTAGAGGGAATTTCCACTTCCATTTGGCAAAACTTAATGTACTTCCATACGTTTTACACACGTTGTCCCACGCGTTACTGAAATGTCCCACGCGTTACCAAATCTAATTAAAGATTGTGTTAATTAGATGAATTAGACTAAACTTCTTTTCTTCTGATTATGATGAACCTATTGTAAATTTGTCTTTTGAAAGTCTCATGAAAATTCAATCATTATTTTTTCTGCAAGAGAAATAATGACCCTAAAAAAAGGTTAACGCGTGGAACATGGCCTATTTTGTACCATCCCTCGATTTGCATATTCTAATTGAGTTGAGAACTGGAAATCATAGTATGAATAACGGCATTCAACTTTAGGTAAGCCACTAATATTGGCGATTAGAAATTTTTTAAATTTTAAAGATATCTTTTATAAAAGCAAAATTTAATTCCCAACGCGTTACTCAAATTTTTATTTGCAAATGTATTCATTTATTATCTGGTCATTCATAAGGCATTATTTTCTCTTGTTATAG
>CALNVZ010000641.1:25630009-25674710 GCA_940671915.1 Paracentrotus lividus
GAAGAGATCAATGGTGTACATGTGGCCTACATGTTCCATTGAATATAAGTACCTGGATGCAGCCTCAAACTTGAGTCATTGCAGTATGTAGAATGAATCTGTAAATATGCCTCATATGTTAAATTTACATGGAAATATAAGAACCACACAAAAATATAATCATGTCAGTCAATATGGACTAGAGTATTAGACAGCTAATCTTGCCACACATCACAGCAAACACACCATACACCCATTGTACGTAAATCACATCAGGAAAACTATTGGTATTAAGATTAGCAGTTATTTTTGTTGCAATTTCGCGATTGGTGGCCGTTAACGTCCCTATAATGAACCAAGGTGTACAATGCCTATCTTTGCTGAAAATTAGTAAATTTTCCTAAAGAATTGGAAAATGAGATGATGTTATGCACAATTTCTCTGCCATTTTACTTAACGGGAGAGAAGAGGTGAGTTTTAAAACAATCTGACAAGAAATATAATGCTCAATTGTTTTTCTGCCAAGTATTTTACACATTTCCACATGAACCCTCAAAAAAAGTTAGCAATTGGACTTGATAACTTTTTGGGTACATTTGAGTTATTCCTGATGTGTATACCATTGGAAAGTACATTACATGTATGCCGATTTTATTGATCCTATTGTATTATTCGTGTTATGCTTTAATGGCACAGAAATATCTGAAATATGGAGAAAAGTAAAAGACAAAAATCGCAAAAATGCATTGTTATTGATCACATGATGGAGATTCTAACTTAGTATCTCCATGATCAATGAAGTTCCACAACACTGAATTTGAACCTGATAAAGTTTAGAGTGTATTTTAATCGGTCTTGATTTGTAATACAATTGAAAAGTTTATTCTTCCTTTTTTATTAATACCCTTGTATCATTCCTGAATCCCATAGAACCCCTGAAACAAACACAAAACGTGAAGCTGATGAAAGTGTGAAAGCGAAAAAAATGGATTTTTATTGCAAAAGCATTTAGCATTCAATTTGCACATTTTGACTTTCCGACTTGCCCTAGTATTCAGATGTTTTGGTGCATGCAAGCACAACATTTGTTACAAAACCAGGTATCATTGAAAGAGGAATTAATCAACTTAACACTGGGTAAAAAACTAGATATAAAAAAATTTACGCAAGGTCTCAGGGCCTAAAGGCAATTGCGAACTTTTTGAGGGGTTACTGATTTATCATTCTCTTGCTTTCAATCACTGTCCCAAGCCGTCATAAACAATACGTATGTATACATGCCACTATGTAATCGGGTCATCCACAAGACATAGACACCCACGAGACCGACGGCCCATTAGTCCGAACTAGACAAAACGGCCTATTATACCGACGCTAGCAAATAAAGACCCATAAGACCGACCACTAGAAACAAACAGGCCACGAGAACCGACACACAATAATATGACCCACGAGACAGAAAATTCGCAAATAAGGCCACGACCGACGGTAGAGCAAAACAGCCCACGAGACCGACGTTATATAAGTATACCACGATTCAGACGTTCTTCATTAGGCCATGAAAACGAATATCAGGGGTATCATCGGGGCACGAGGCAATGCCCACCCCCCACCCCTTATCGGGTAGGACAAGGGAACATCTAAAAGGCAAACAAAAAGGGGGTAGAAAAGAGGAGGGAGAGAAAATTACAAGGGGAATAAACAAAAAGGGTGGGGAAAGGGCAACAGAGACTAAGAAGCAAAGACCATAAGAGGCAGGTACGTAAACAGGAGGTTGTAATGACCCCCCCCCCGGCGCGGAATCAAGGTGGCCGGAAGGCCCTGAACCCCCCCCCTAAAAAAAAAAAAAATTTAGGGCTCCAATATAATTATTTCTCCTAGCTCGTATTCGAGCTCGCATATCAAACATTCCTAAAGAAATGATAAAGCACACACCCCACACCAACACACACAAATAAGTAAAATAAAATAAAGGTCTTCATAGAATTTTTTTACATCGTAAACATCTTTAGCTTGATTAGGTCTACATATTTATTTTCCTTCCTCTATAATTCTTTTTCGCAACCTCTGTCAACGGCGGGGGAGGGGGAAGGAGGGGGGGGGGGTAATAAAAAACTTCCCGAAATAGTTGGTACAAAAAAAATTTTTTGAGCCCCTCCCCCCTCCTGAAAAAATCTTCCAAAGCCTATGGATGTTTCGAACCTGCCGTTGGTACACCTCTCCCTAGTTTTTTTTTATTTCATTTCTTCTGATAATTGCCATTCCCCATTTTTTTTCTCGACTTCTGGCCCTTGCCATGTCTCTCTCTCCTCTTCCACCCCTTTCTTGCCCTTTAGACGTCCTTTTCTGGACCGTGGGTATACTTTCATGTAAATGTCGGTCTGTGGCTGTTTTGCTCTACCGTGGTGTCGTGGGCCTCATTGGCGAATTTCTGTCTCGTGGCTCAATATCGTTGTAGTGTCAGTCTCGTGGCGCTGTTTGATCTAGTTCGGTCTAGTGGGCTGTCGGTTCGTGGCCCTAATTGTTTATAGTCGATCTCTGTTGGCCTATTTACTTAACTGTCGGACTCGTGTTCGTCGGTCTCGGTGGCCGTCGGTTCTCGTGGTGCGGTCTTGTGGGCTGTACCCATGTAATCATTGTACATGTAACAATGTATGTACATGTACAGTTCAATGATTACCAGTAGACATTATACTCTATATTGCAAAACAGATTGATCAAAGTTTGATAAAATATGTGAGACAAAGAAATACAATACAATGTACGGTACATATCAAAATGGTTCACAAGCTGATAAATCACAATTCAAATTTTTCAACATCAACAACTTGTAAAAGATATGCCACATGCATGCCCTGAAGTTCATTCAGGATACTTTTTTGGAACGGCAATTTTTAACACAGGCTCACTCAACCGTGAAATTTAACAATGATCTCATTTTGTATGTAAGTTGAGGCACAATATCATGTGGGATCCCTTTGACAAGTGTGGTGTGAAAATTTTGAATAGTGTTCCAAAATCAATTATTCAAAACGTGATAATCGGCTTGTGAACTTATAAAAAAAATGACATTTTTGCCTTCAACCACTGAAGCATGACATGGTGATTCTTCTTATCAATTGCGCACATAGTAGGCTAATAAGGTTGCCTACACAGAACATCCTGGTTAAAAAATTATTGATTTCTGGAATAGGGGAAACCTTCTTTTGTGTTGTGTTTATATGTAACCCTTTCCAAAGCTATCAGCCATAATCAAACTTCAGCCCGCTTTTTCTTTTAGGAATCTGGTTGATTTGGGTCCTCACCTGACTTACCAATTTTCTTCAAACTTTAATAAAATGTAGAATGTATATGACCAGTGGCAATCAGTATACATATTATCAAAATTAACAAACACTAAAAAAACCCAGAATCAACAGATTAACATGTATTTTTACAGCATAATTTTTGTAAATACGAATCACTGTCATTTATAATCGTCATTATCAGTTCCAAATTTAGTCCATTTTTTGTATGGGGTAGAGATGTTGTTGGCTGTTGTGTTTGTTGAAGTCTATGATTTGGGTGAATTTGGTAGTTCTTCTGCCAAAGGTCTCCCAGTCTTAAAATTGTGTTCATCATTAATAGTTAAGTGTATGTATGTTGAGGTAATTACTTGTACAAGTCCATGTAGAATTTATGCTGCTGATTGCAAACAGATCTGATTTTATGAGATTGATTCCGAGATAATGTAGATATTGCAGAATTTTTAATTTTAAATTCATGTGGATAATTGCAGAACTTATACTTGTATATTTCTATTTACATGCATAATGCTGGACTCAGTTTATGTGGAATTGTGCATACATGTAACTAATTCATGTATGAGTAGGGGGGGGGTGAGATTAAATTTGAGAAAAGAATGAAATCTACCTAGAGAGAGTTAAAAAAAAAAAGTAAACAGTCATTAAAAGAAAACATGATTTATGACCCAAATACTTAATTCTATTTTGAATCTCTGCATCTATGATACCCATTTTTTGTGTGGTAATGTAGTGTTTTAACATGTACACTTGTGATTGAACACAGTGCATTGTTATAATAACCGAGATGTAAAAGCACTTGTGCCAAAGAGGAGGTTGAGATCAAAACAACAATTTAAAAGCAACTTATCCTTATTAAAGTTTACATTTTTTAATGAAACAGTTTTGAGCAAATAACCTAGGCAAGTGTAAGTGTCACTTATCGAATTGATGCTGTGTAAAATGAAGTTTGATTCATCAAGCAATCCATGAGTGAGCACATATCAAGGGCAGATAGTCACTTACAGACCTAAAGGAATTTAATACCTTTAAAAAAGTAATCATATTGTCCCTTTGACGTGTGCTCACTCATGCTGGACTCCAACAGATCTATCTCATTTTTACTCTGAATGTACACGACGACACCCTTGCGAAGTTATTTTGTTTAAAATCTTTAGTTAAAAAGTTTAGGCCCCATTTTTATTCAAGATCGAGATTGCTTTTTTGTTAACTTTACTTGTTTGGTTTCATATAACACTTTGGCAGCAATGGCTTTTTACTTCTTGTAAACATGTCGGCGTATTCAACCAACATCAATGGTACCAGAGTACAGGAGAACTTACTCTTTCAAAATATGTATAATGATTTGGGGTCTAGAAATTAGTTTCCCTTTTAATGACAATTTCTATTTTTTTTTTTCACTCACTCAGTATACCTCAAAAGTTCAGGGCTACATGTGCAGGGGTTCTGGGAGCAAAATAACATCACCATAACATGGTTTTTACTATGGGTTTTAAACCTATAAAATGCATCAAAATTACAGCAGCAAAAATTATACACAATTTGAAAATCTGACTCGTCAAAGCCTTTCACAAGCACTCTTGATGTACTTTACACATAGGATTTCATAATGGCCGTATTCCGCTCTATAAATTAGTTTCTGTTTTGATTATTTTTTGTTGTCTCGAGGCATTATAGTTTTAGAGTGTGCTGCTCAGAGACGAAGAAGAACAAGCTCAGATTCTTTGTTCACATCATGATTCTGCTCCGTCTCGTTCATTTAAAAAAAATTCTCTCTGCCCCCTTTTTCCATTCTTCCTCTTCTTCATCAAACATGTAATTTTACTGATTTACTTAATGAGCTGGATTATAATAATATTTTCTGCACTCATTTGTCGTGGTTAGGCAGAGACCAAGTTGGCTCAGCGAAGGATGGCTAGAGCAGAGGCTAGGAAGATCAGAATGCTGTGAGTTGGAGAAACACAGAAGGAAGTGAGTCAATTTCTCTACTATAATTCTTTTATTGAAAATATTATTGTGATAATTATTAAATTGAAAATGCAATTCATTTCACTTTACAGTTTACCTGGAATATTAAAATTTTATCCTGCCCCCCAAAACAAAAAAATATCTTGATGGCTGACTCAGCACGATTAACCACCCCTATGGCCGAATAAAATTTGTTAACCCCCCCCCTCAAAAAAAATAAATAAAGATACATCTTTAACTTTTCCTTTTGTTGATACACAAATTTTGAAGCATTTCATTTTCTTGATTGTGATCTTCTGTCTAGTCTAGTCTTGCAGCTTATGTTTAATAATACTCTGTACGAATGTGTACTATTGGCTGCACACGCCTAACTACTTCAAAGACACCAAAAATGTGAGTGCGAGCCAACCCAAAGACAAAATAACTCATTTCAAACGCCAGATTGACGAAAAATGTATTAATTTATTGGTTTATTGACACCATGATTCCCAGAAAAGAAAGACTTTGTCAATCTTTGCACAATGGGAAAGATCTACATGTAGGCAGTTTTTTGGAACTACCGGTATTGACGAGGGTGAACGTTCAAGTCACTTTACTGCCCCTGACACCTATCCAACAGTGTCCGCGAGAGGCGCTTTATTTTCTTGATTAATTCAAAATCGAGCTGACTATGCCTATGTTTTGAGACTGTCAATGAGAAGATGAGTAAATTGTCTTTAAATTACTACTTGACAATAGTTAAGCCCTTTCTCTGCAAACGTTTCGAAATCTGAAATTAACACAGGAGTCAAAGGGGAAATATTTACCACAGTGACACCTATAAATGGTATTTTTTGTTTTATCTTTTCCATTAGGCTGATGAGAAAATGGATATGGAGTACAAGGTACAACAAGAAGAGAAAAAGAATGTAAGTGTTTTTAATTCTTAATACAGTGTAAGCATGTGAGCCTTTCACTGTTCAACATTAATTTTAATTTGCATTTTGTAATTGAATTTAATGCATCTTTCAACTGCGTACATGTAGATGAAGTTATGAAGTGTCAAAAGGGCATTAATATGAGAGATAGTTAACTTGCACACCTGTACTGTGTGTCCATCCTATGGTGCATACTGTGCAGTCTGAATTTAAGAGACGTTCCAGGCCATGTAATGTACATTTGTAGCTAGTGGGTTGGCCACTAGTCTTCTACATATCAAATTAAACCGGTGTTTACGTTTCAGAATGGGTTGGTGGGGGGGGGGGTTGGTGAATAGATTCATGTAAATGTATGCCACTGCATTCGGGGATGCAGTGAATGTTGTCATAGATTGCTAACTGATGTAAAGAATTGATTGAGTTGTGACACACTTGGTCTTTATCTATCTTGTTAGAAATGTCTCTACATGTGGGTTATCAACATTTCAAGACATCATACGTTTGGAGTAGGCTGACGTAACTTTCAGTTAGTAGGGATCAAAACATTTTCCATATTTACTCAAACCAGAAACAAAATCTAAAATGGTCATGCTCTTTGGTTTCGCTATAGCATGTTTCTGGTAATAATATGTTATGTCACATATTCTCTGATAATGAAATTATCATTTTCAGCTTTTGTTTTCATCATGTGTAACATGTAACTGTTGTTAATGACCATTCAACAAAATGTTGTATCTTCTAAAGTTGCTGAATGGGCTGGAACATTGCCCTTATCCTTTTTTATCCTCACACAATTTTTTTTCCTTCTTAAAAGGGGAAGTTCACCCTGGAATTTTTGTTGGACTTAAAAAATGAAGAACAATAATTAAAAAATATTAGTGCAAGTTTGATGAAAAATCGATCAAAAAATAGCGAAGTTATGATATTTAAAGTTTTGATTCTGTGACGTCACGTGCGAGCAGCTCTCCAATGGTTGTGTATGTAATTCCATAAATTTGTCTTTTTGTCATGGTTCTTGATGAAGGAATGGGCCAATTTGATAAAGTCATTTATATGAACATATGTTCAATTCAATTCAATTCAGTATTTATTAATTCCGTTCTTTCAGGAAAAAAACAACAACAAAATAACATAACAATATAATAAAATAATCTTAAAACAACGTATTACAAAATTAATTGAAATTTAAAGCACAATCTTAGGCATAAACATCTTGTTGCATTTGAAGAAAAACAGAATAAGAGACATGTTAAAAAGCATGGCTTGTAGATTACATGCCCCTATAAAGTGAAAAAAATACAACGCATAGCAATTCCATTATTTTATGTTGTGCTATTCAAATATAAATTCTACGCATATATACATATTTATTTTAACAAAATGATAATGTAAAGTGATAACGATGGGAGGGAGAAAAGATGATTCATGAGTAAAAAAAAGGGGGAAGAAATAACAAGGGTATGTTGAATATGAGAATAGAAAGTGAAGGAAGAAAAGGAGGAAGTTGGCGAGAGAGTGGATGGGGAGGTGGTCGCGTGGGTGGGTACTGCTTTGTTCATCTTGAATTTGCTGTGTACTGTGAAAGAATTTGTTTTTTTAATTTGTTTTGAAAACGTTTAAGCTCAGGGAAGTCTTTATATCTTCAGTTAATGAATTCCAGTATTTCGGTCCGTAAAAAACGATAGTTTTAGAGGCAAAAAGAGTGCGAGTCCGCGGGATATATAAGAATTAGCCTGTCTTGTAGGGTAATTGTGTATTTGGCTGTTTTTCGCAAACATACTTGTAAAGACGTGGGGAAGTTCTTGTTTTTTTAGTTTATACATGAATTGTCCTGTTTGGAAATAAAATAGGTCTGAAAACTTGAGAATTTTTGACTTAAGGAATAATGGGTCAGTGTGCGCTCGTATATGTTGTTATGCATAATTCTTAAAGCCCTTTTTTGTAGCGTGGTTATTTTATCAATATGAAATTGACTTGAATTACCCCATGCCATAATGCAATAGTTAAGATAGGGTTAAAACTAGGGAGAAGTATAAGGTACAGAGTGTGGAACTGGGAAAGAAGTATTTTAACTTGTTCATTATACCGATATTGCGGGAGATTGTTTTGCAAATGTTTAAAGTATGTGATTCCCATTTATTTTGTCATCGAAAGTTAAACCGGAGAAATCGGGAAGATGAAACTTTGGTGAGGGTGTTCCATCAATAAGAATATCGCCTGGTAAGTCTCGCAGTGTATTGCTAAATAACATATAATTTGTTTTCAAGATATTTAAAGAAAGTTTGTTTGCGTTAACCATTCTAAGACATTTCGAAGTTCTAGTATTTTTGATAGAAGATGATTTGGGTTGGAATGTGAATAAAATAAATTTGAATCATCTGCAAATAAGATATAAGACAGTGTTTTTGAGGATTTTGTAAAGTCATTAATGTAGATGAAAAACAGCAGAGGTCCAAGGAGACTACCCTGAGGTACGCCACAAATAACTGGACGGGACGATGAAAATTTGTTATCTAATTCACAAATTGTTTTCTATTTGATAAATAACTCCTGAACCACTCCAAGGCCTTCCACGCACACCGTAGTGCTCAGTTTATGTAAAAGAATGTCGTGGTTAATAGTGTCGAAGGCCTTGGAGAAGTCAGGAATATTCCAACAGTGTGCAGACGCTGATCTATTGCATGGGCAATATTGTTAATACATGTTAAAATTGCATGAGTAGTGTTGTGCTTAGCGCGGAATCCAAATTGAGATTCACAAATAATGTCATTTGCACAAAGAAAAGATGTCACCCTCTTAAAAAATTATTTTTTCTAGGACTTTCGAAAGGGATGGTAATAAGGATATTGGTCTGTAGTTGTTCGTTTCTAGGGTATCACCTTTTTTGAAAATTGGGATTACTTTTGCAATTTTAGTATTAGTTGGTACAATACCATTGGATAGTGATAAGTTTGAATATATGGGCTAGGGGATTTGCAATGGACAAAATAATTGATTTAAGTAAGCAATTGTCTATACCATCGTGACCCGAAACTTTTTTATTTTTCATATTTTTTACAATGTCAATGATTTCTTCTCGAGTTGTGGGAAGGAAAAAAATTGAATTAGGATTCGGGTTAGTAAGAAAGGTACGAAATTTGTGTTTGTGGGTGGAATTTTGTCTGCAAGATTTTGTCCTATTTTGGCAAGTATGTGTTAAAAGATTCGGCCATCGATACGGGATCTTTAACGACTGTGTTATTTTGAGTTTTAATTTTTTCTATCTTGCGTGATTTAGTATTTTGTTGATGGCGCTATTTATTATTTTCCAGGTGTTTTTAATATTGTTTTTGTTAATGTGAAATGAGTTGAATAGTACTGTTTTTTTGCCTGACGTAATACATTAGTAAGGATGTTTTTGTATCGGGTATATTTATTGCGGTTTGATTCGGTTTGATGTGCTTTGTAACGATAGAATAATTATTTTTTCGGTTAATCGATCTTAGGATTGATTTATTTATCCATGGAGATCTTGGATGTCTTTTGTAATTACTCGCTTTTTCACTTATTGGTATATGGGTATCGAGCTCTTTAGTGAGTAAATCAATGAATTTATCGTACGCCTCGTCAACTTCTCAATAACATATATTTGTTGCCAGTCGATATTGCTAAGACTATTTATTATTTAAAAGTTCCAGATTTCTGCTATGTATTTTACGGATTTAATTTTTGGAGACGGTTTACAGAGTGGGGCAATATTTAGAGAAGTGTTGCAAAAATAGGATAGTGGTCAGATATGTCCGAAACAATAATACTGGAGTCTAGGGCAGGGGACTGCATGTTGGAAAAGATATTATCGATAAGTGTGGCAGAGTGATCAGACACTCTAGTAGGTTTGGTTAATAGGTAAAAAAGAGAAAGATAAAAATAATTCCATAAACTCTTGGGCACTTGGATGGAGTAAGTTTAAGTTAAAGTCTCCCATGATAAAAGAAATTTTATTTAGCATTTTTTCGTTTTGTAGAATGTTTGCAATTCAGTAAGAAACTCATCTTGAGGAGATTGGGGAGGACGGTAAACAACACCTATATTTTTGTTTCCAGACTGAGTAAATATTTCAATGAAATTGATTCTAGAGAATTTGACATTTTTGTTAATCATTAAAAGTGCATATTCAAATCTTGTCGGAGATAGATAAATGCAACGCACACCTCCCTGTCTATTCTGTCTGTTGTTTGTGATTAAGTTGTAATGGTTCATGTTAAGAAAAGAAGTTGGGCTTTCATTTATCCAGGTCTCGGTGAGTCCGATTACTGGGTTATTATTTTGATTGGTTGTGTCCACTAAAAAGGCAAGTTGATCAATGTTTTTGTTCAGACTCCGAATGTTAAGGTGTAAAAAAGACAGATTAGTAGTTGGATTATTCGAGTAGGTTGATTTAAATTGGTTTGTAGTAATGTATCTAGATGAAATGTTATGTTGGGCAAAGTCATTATTGTCGAGATTGAGGATTAATTCATCTGATTTATCATTAAGTTCGTTTGAGATGCGGATATCATATTGTAGATTTATATCAGAACTTGATGTGTGCTGATCAGTCTGAAAATTGGATACAAATTCATCGTCATTTAAGCGACTAAACGGTAAATCTTCAGCTAGCGCGCCAGTAACAATACACATCTCAAAGCTTCCATTGCGTAAAAGAGATAGGTGAACAATGCAGTTAAAGACCCTGGATGTTTTGCGGTGTGAGGGATAGAAAAGACTTGAAAAGATGAAGGGATGACAAAGAAATGATCGAAGAATGACGAAAGAAAAATAAAAGAAATGTTTGGATATGAGCAAAGGACAAAAAAAATGAACAAAAACAAGCGATTCCTCGTCTTAGAGGAGTACATTGTACTAACAGTTGGGTTGGCTTAACCCTTCTATCTACAATAGATATTCAACAATATGAACAAATGGAAGAGATTACATGAAGCGTATCCAATACCTCTCCAAAACTCGGTTGTGCATTTTCAGGAACGAAGTATACACCGAGTGAAAGAAGATCTAAAGAGCAAAAAAATATTTAGAAAAAAATGTTTGATGGTATATCGACCGCACAGGTGACATAATTAATTTCTTCTGAAAAAAGGACATTTTATGGAATTACACTACATAACACATAGGAGACCTGCTCGCATATGACGTCACAGAATCAAAACTTGAATATTAATAACTTCATCATCTTTTGTCGATTATTTGTGAATCTCAATTTGGATTCCGCGCTAAGCACAACACTACTCATGCAATTTTAACATGTATTAACAATATTGCCCATGCAATAGATCAGCGTCTGCACACTGTTGGAATATTCCTGGACTTCTCCAAGGCCTTCGACACTATTAACCACGACATTCTTTTACATAAACTTGAGCACTACGGTGTGCGTGGGAAGGCCTTGGAGTGGTTCAGGAGTTATTTATCAAATAGAAAACAATTTGTTGAATTAGATAACAAATTTTCATCGTCCCGTCCAGTTATTTGTGGCGTACCTCAGGGTAGTCTCCTTGGACCTCTGCTGTTTTATCATCTACATTAATGACTTTACAAAATCCTCAAAAACACTGTCTTATATCTTATTTGCAGATGATTCAAATTTATTTTATTCACATTCCAACCCAAATCATCTTCTATCAAAAATACTAGAACTTCGAAATGTCTTAGAATGGTTAACGCAAACAAACTTTCTTTAAATATCTTGAAAACAAATTATATGTTATTTAGCAATACACTGCGAGACTTACCAGGCGATATTCTTATTGATGGAACACCCCTCACCAAAGTTTCATCTTCCCGATTTCTCCGGTTTAACTTTCGATGACAAAATAAATGGAATCACATACTTTAAACATTTGCAAAACAATCTCCCGCAATATCGGTATAATGAACAAGTTAAAATACTTCTTTCCCAGTTCCACACTCTGTACCTTATACTTCTCCCTAGTTTTACCCTATCTTAACTATTGCATTATGGCATGGGGTAATTCAAGTCAATTTCATATTGATAAAATAACCACGCTACAAAAAAGGGCTTTAAGAATTATGCATAACACACATATACGAGCGCACACTGACCCATTATTCCTTAAGTCAAAAATTCTCAAGTTTTCAGACCTATTTTATTTCCAAACAGGACAATTCATGTATAAACTAAAAAAACAAGAACTTCCCCACGTCTTTACAAGTATGTTTGCGAAAAACAGCCAAATACACAATTACCCTACAAGACAGGCTAATTCTTATCATATCCGCGGACTCGCACTCTTTTTGCCTCTAAAACTATCGTTTTTTACGGACCGAAATACTGGAATTCATTAACTGAAGATATAAAGACTTCCCTGAGCTTAAACGTTTTCAAAACAAATTAAAAAAACAAATTCTTTCACAGTACACAGCAAATTCAGATGAACAAAGCAGTACCACCCACCGACCACCTCCCCATCCACTCTCTCGCCAACTTCCTCCTTTTCTTCCTTCACTTTCTATTCTCATATTCAACATACCCTTGTTATGTTCTTCCCCCCTTTTTTTTTACTCATGAATCATCTTTTCTCCCTCCCATCGTTATTCACTTTACATTATCATTTTGTAAAATAAATATGTATATATGCGTAGAATTTATATTTGAATAGCACAACATAAAATAATGGAATTGCTATGCGTTGTATTTTTTTCACTTTATAGGGGCATGTAATCTACAAGCCATGCTTTTTAACATGTCTCTTATTCTGTTTTTCTTCAAATGCAACAAGATGTTTATGCCTAAGATTGTGCTTTAAATTTCAATTAATTTTGTAATACGTTGTTTTTAAGATTATGTTTATATGATTGTTATGTTATTTTGTTGTTGTTTTTTTCCTGAAAGAACGGAATTAATAAATACTGAATTGAATTGAATTGAACATATGTTCATATAAATGACTTTATCAAATTGGCCCATTCCTTCATCAAGAACCATGACAAAAAGACAATTTATGGAATTTACATACACAACCATTGGGAGAGCTGCTCGCACGTGACGTCACAGAATCAAAACTTTAAATATTCATAACTTCGCTATTTTTTGATCGATTTTCATCAAACTTGCACTAATATTTTTTAATTATTGTTCTTCATTTTTTAAGTCCAACAAAATTCCAGGGTGAACTTCCCCTTTAAGAAGGAAAAAAAATTGTGTGAGGATAAAAAAGGGATAAGGGCAATGTTCCAGCCCATTCAGCAACTTTAGAAGATACAACATTTTGTTGAATGGTCATTAACAACAGTTACATGTTACACATGATGAAAACAAAAGCTGAAAATGATAATTTCATTATCAGAGAATATGTGACATAACATATTATTACCAGAAACATGCTATAGCGAAACCAAAAGAGCATGACCATTTTTTAGATTTGTTTCTGGTTTGAGTAAATATGGAAAATGTTTTGATCCCTACTAACTGAAAGTTACGTCAGCCTACTCCAAACGTATGATGTCTTGAAATGTTGATAACCCACATGTAGAGACATTTCTAACAAGATGAATAAAGACCAAGTGTGTCACAACTCCAATCAATTCTTTACATCAGTTAGCAATCTATGACAACATTCACTGCATCCACCGAATGCAGTGGCATACATTTACATGAATCTATTCACCAACCCCCCCCCCCCACCAACCCATTCTGCAAACGTAAACACCGGTTTAATTTGATATGTAGAAGACTAGTGGCCAACCCACTAGCTACAAATGTACATTACATGGCCTGGAACAGTCTCTTAAATTCAGACTGCACAGTATGCACCATAGGATGGACACACAGTACAGGTGTGCAAGTTAACTATCTCTCATATTAATGCCCTTTTGACACTTCATAACTTCATCTACATGTACGCAGTTGAAAGATGCATTAAATTCAATTACAAAATGCAAATTAAAATTAATGTTGAACAGTGAAAGGCTCACATGCTTACACTGTATAAGAATTAAAAACACTTACATTCTTTTTCTCTTCTTGTTGTACCTTGTACTCCATATCCATTTTCTCATCAGCCTAATGGAAAAGATAAAAACAAAAAAATACCATTTATAGGTGTCACTGTGGTAAATATTTCCCCTTTGACTCCTGTGTTAATTTCAGATTTCGAAACGTTTGCAGAGAAAAGGGCTAACTATTGTCAAGTAGTAATTTAAAGACAATTTACTCATCTTCTCATTGACAGTCTCAAAACATAGGCATAGTCAGCTCGATTTTGAATTAATCAAGAAAATAAAGCGCCCTCTCGCGGACACTGTTGGATAGGGTGTCAGGGGCAGTAAAGTGACTTGAACGTTCACCCTCGTCATATACCGGTAGTTCCAAAACAACTGCCTACATGTAGATCTTTCCCATTTGTGCAAAGATTGACAAAGTCTTGCTTTTCTGGGAATCGGTGTCAATAAACCAATCAAATTAATACATTTTCGTCAATCTGGCGTTTGAAATGAGTTATTTTGTCTTTGGGTTGGCTCGCACTCACATTTTTGGTGTCTTTGAAGTAGTTAGGCGTGTGCAGCCAATAGTACACATTCGTACAGGTATTATTAAACATAAAGCTGCAAGACTAGACTAGACAGAAAGATCACAATCAAAGAAAATGAAATGCTTCAAAATTTGGTATCAACAAAAGGAAAAGTTAAAGATGTATCTTTATTTATTTTTTTTGAGGGGGGGGGGGGGTTAACAAATTTTATTCGGCCATAGGGGTAGGGTTAATCGTGTGAGTCAGCCATCAAGATATTTTTTTGTTTTGGGGGGGCAGGATAAAATTTTAAATATTCCAGGTAAACTGTAAAGTGAATGAATTGCATTTTCAATTTAATAATTATCACAATAATATTTTCAATAAAAGATTATAGTAGAGAAATTGACTCACTTCCTTCTGTTGTTTCTCCAACTCCAGCATTCTGATCTTCCTAGCCTCTGCTCTAGCCATCCTTCGCTGAGCCAACTTGGTCTCTGCCTAACCACGACAAATGAGTGCAGAAAATATTATTATAATCCAGCTCATTAAGTAAATCAGTAAAATTACATGTTTGATGAAGAAAGAGGAAGAATGGAAAAAGGGGCAGAGAGAATTTTTTTTTAAATGAACGAGACGGAGCAGAATCATGATGTGAACAAATGAAATCTGAGCTTGTTCTTCTTCGTCTCTGAGCAGCACACTCTAAAACTATAATGCCTCGAGACAACAAAAATAATCAAAACAGAAACTAATTTATGAGCGGAATACGGCCATTATGAAATCCTATGTGTAAAGTACATCAAGAGTGCTGTGAAAGGCTTTGACGAGTCAGATTTTCAAATTGTGTATAATTTTGCTGCTGTAATTTTGATGCATTTTATAGGTTTAAACCCATAGTAAAAACCATGTTATGGTGATGTTATTTTGCTCCCAGAACCCCTGCACATGTAGCCCCTGAACTTTTTGAGGTATACTGAGTGAGTGAAAAAAAAAAATAGAAAATTGTCATTAAAAGGGAAACTAATTTCTAGACCCCAAATCATTATACATATTTTGAAAGAGTAAGTTCTCCTGTATCTCTGGTACCATTGATGTGTGGTTGAATACGCCGCATTGTTTACAAGAATGTAAAAAGCCACTTGTGCCAAAGTGGTTATATGAAACCAAACAAGTAAAGTTAACAAAAAAGCAACTCGATCTTGAATAAAATGGCCTAACTTTTTAACTAAAAGATTTTAAACAAAATAACTTCGCAAGGGTGTCGTCTGTACATTCAGAGTAAAAATGAGATAGATCTGTTGAGTCCAGCATGAGTGAGCACACGTCAAAGACAATATGATTACTTTTTAAAGGTATTAAATTCCTTTTTAGGTCTGTAAGTGACTATCTGCCCTTTGATATGTGCTCACTCATGGATTGCTTGATGAATCAATCTCATTTTACACAGCATCAATTCGATAAGTGACACTTACACTTGCCTAGTTATTTTGCTCAAAACTGTTTCATTAAAAAATGTAACTTTAATAAGGATAAAGTTGCTTTTAATTGTTGTTTTGATCTCACCTCCTCTTTGGCACAAGTTGCTTTTTACATTCTCGTATTTAACAATGCACTGTGTTCATCCAAGTGTACATGTAAACACATACATGTACCACACAAAAATGGTATCATAGATGCAGGAGATTCAAAATATGAATTAAGTATTTGGGGTTCATAAATCAGTTTTCTTTTTAATGACTGTTTACTTTTTTTTTTTTAACTCTCTAGGTAGAGTTTCATTCTTTCTCAAAATTAATCTCCCCCCCCCCTACTCATACATGAATTTTAGTTACATGTATGCACAATTCCACATAAACTGAGTTCCAGCATTATGCATGTAAATAGAAATATACAAAGATATAAGTTCTGCAAATATCTCACATGAATTTAAAAATTAAACAAATTCTGCAAATATCTACATTATCTCGGAAATCAATCGCATAAAATCAGATCTGTTTGCAATTCAGCAGCATAAATTGTACATGACTGTGGTACAAGTAATACCTCAAACAACTACATACACTTAACTATTAATGATGAACACAATTAAGACCTGGGAGACTTTGGCAGAAGAACTACCAAATTTCACCAAAATCATAGACTTCAACAAATCACACAGCCAACAACATTCTACCCCATACAAAAATGGACGATAAATTATGGAACTGATAATGACGATTATAAATGACAGTGATTCGATTTACAAAATATTGCATTGTAATAAATACATGTAATCTTGTTGTTCTGGGTTTTTTTTAGTGTTGTTAATTTTGATAATATGTTATACTGATTGCACTGGTCATATACATTCTACATGTATATAAAGTTTGAAGAAAATTGGTAAGTCAGGTGAGGACCCAATCAACCAGATTCCTAAAAAGAAAAAGCGGCTGAGTTTGATTATGGCTGATAGCTTTGAAAGGGTTACATATAAACACAACACAAAAAGAAAGTTTCCCCTATTCCAGAAATCAATAATTTTTTAACCAGGATGTCTGTGTAGGCAACCTTATTAGCTACTATGTGCGCAATTTATAAGAAGAATCACCATGTCATGCTTCAGTGGTTGAAGGCAAAAATGTCATTTTTTTTATAAGTTCACAAGCCGATTATCACGTTTGAATAATTGATTTTGGAACACTATTCAAAATTTTCAACACCACACTTGTCAAAAGGGATCCCACATGATATGTGCCTCAACATACATACAAAATGAGATCATTGTTAAATTTCACGGTTGAGTGAGCCCTGGGTTAAAATTGCCGTTCAAAAATATCCTGAATGAACCTGTCAGGGCATGCATGTGGCATCATCTTTTACAAGTGTGATGTTGAAAAATTTGAATTTGTGATTATCAGCTTGTGAACATTTTGATATGTACGTACATTGTATGTATTTCTTGTCTCATCATATTTTATTCAAACTTTGATCAATCTGTTTTGCAATATAGAGTATAATGTCTACTGGTAATCATTGAACATGTACATGTACATACATTGTACATGTACAATGATTACATGGGTACAGCCCACAAGACCGACACCCACGAGACCGACGGCCCACGAGACCGACGAACCACGAGTCCGACAGTAAAGTAAATAGGCCAACGAGATCGACTATAAACAATTTAGGCCCACGAGACCGACAGCCCACTAGACCGACACTAGATCAAACAGGCCCACGAGACTGACACTACAACGATATGAGCCACGAGACAGAAAATTCGCAATGAAGGCCCACGACACCGACGGTAGAGCAAAACAGCCCACGAGACCGACATTACATGAAGTATACCACAGAGTTCAGAAAAGGGACGTCTAAGAGGCAAGAAAGGGGTGGAAGAGGAGAGAGAGACATGGCAAGGGCCGAGAAGTCGAGAAAAAAAATGGGTGGAAGGGCAATTATCAAGAAGAGATAATAAAATAAAAAACTAAGGAGGCAGGTGACCAACGGCAGGTTGAAAAATCCATAGGCTTTGGAAAGATTTTCAGGAGGGGGGAGGGGCTCAATTTTTGTACCAACTATTTCGGGAAGTTTTTTATTACCCCCCCCCCCTCCCCCCCTCCCCGCGTTGACAGAGGTTTGTGAAAAAGAATTAAGAGGAGGAAAATAAATTTGTAGACCTAATCAAGCTAAAGATGTTTACGATGTAAAAAAATTCTATGAAGACCTTGTATTTATTTACTTATTTGTGTGTGTGTGTGTGGGTGTGTGCTTTATATTTCTTTAGGAATGTTGATATGCGAGCTCGAATAGCGAGCTAGGAGAAATAAATTATATTGGGAGCCTAAATTTTTTTTTTTTTAGGGGGGTTCAGGCCTTCCGGCCACCTTGATCCGCGCCGGGGGGGGGGGGGTCATTACAACTCCTGTTACGTACCTGCCTCCTTATGGTTCTTTGCTTCTAGTCTCTGTTGCCCTTCCCCCCACCCTTTTTGTTTACTTCCCTTGTAATTTCTCTCCCTCCTCTTTTCTCCCCCTTTTTGTTTGCCTTTTAGATGTTCCTTTGCCTACCCGATAAGGGGGGGGGGGGGTGGGCATGGCCTCGTGCCCCGATGATACCCCTGGATATTCGTTTTCATGGGCCTAATTGAAGAAACGTCTGACTCGTGGGTATACTTCATATAACGTCGGTCTCGTGGGCTGTTTTGCTCTACCGTCGGTGTCGTGGGCCTTAATTTGCGAATTTTCTGTCTCGTGGGTCATATTATTTGTGGTGTCGGTCTCGTGGCCTGTTTGTTCTAGTGTCGGTCTTATGGGTCTTTATTTGATAGCGTCGGTATAATAGGCCGTTTTTGTCTAGTGTCGGACTAATGGGACGTCGGTCTCGTGGGTGTTTCTGTCTTGTGGGATGACCCCGATTACATAGTGGCATGTATACATACGTATGTTTATGACGGCTTGGGACAGTGAATTGAAAGCAAGAGAATGATAAATACAGTAAACCCCTCAAAAAAGTTCTGCAATTTGCCTTTAGGCCCTGATGACCTTTTGGGTAAATTTTTGTTATTATCTAGTTTTTTACCAGTGTTAAGTTGATTAATTCCTCTTTTCAATGATACCTGGTTTGTAACGATAATGTTGTGCTTGCATGCACAAAACATCTGAATACTAGGGCAAGTCGGAAGTCAAATGTTGCAAATTGAATGCCTAAATTGCCTTTTTGCAATAAAAATGCATTTTTTTCAGCTTTCCACTTTTCATCAGCTTCACAGGTTTTGTGTTTTGTATTCAGGGGTTCTATGGATTCAGGAATGATACAAGGTATTAATAAAAAGAGGAAGAATAACTTTTCAATTGTATACAAATCAAGACCGATTAAAATACACTCTAAACTTTATCAGGGTTCCAAATTCGTGTTGTGGAACTTCAATGTGATCATGGAGATACTAAGTTAGAATCTCCATGATGTGATCAATAACAATGCATTTTGCGATTTTTGTCTTTTTACTTTTCTCCATATTCAGATATTCTGTGCATTAAAGCATAACACAATAATAACAAATAGGATCAATAAAATCGGCAATTACATGTAATGTACTTTCCAATGGTATACACATCAGGAATAACTCAAATGTACCCAAAAAGTTATCAAGTTCCAATTGCTGAACCTTTTTTTGAGGGGTTCATGTGGAAATGTGTAAAATACTTGGCAGAAAAACAATTGAAGCATTATATTTCTTTTGTCAGATTGTTTAAAAACTCACCTCTTCTGCTCCCTGTTAAGGTAAAATGGCAGAGAAATTGTGATAACAGTCATCTCATTTCCAATTCTTAGGAAATTTACTAATTTTCAGCAAAGATAGGCATTGTACAACCTGGTGTCATTATTAGGGACGTTGGGCCACAATCGCGAAATTGCAAACAAAAATAAAACTGCTATCTTAATACCAATAGTTTTTACCAATGATGTGATTTACGTACAATGCGTGTGTATGTGTGTGTTGTGCTGTGACTTGTGGCAAGATTAGCTGTCTAATACTCTTAGTCCATATTTGACTGACATGATTATATTTTGTGTGGTTCTTATATTTCCATGTAAATTTAACAATATGAGGACATATTTAACAGATTCATTCTACATTACTGCAATGACTCAAGTTGAGCTGCATACAGAGTGACTGATATTCAATGGAACATGTAGGCCTACATGTACACATGTACCATAGCATCCCATGTGGAACCTCATATGATAGGACAAGGCTGTTATAGCCAATGACTTCATATAGAGGTCATGTCTCACATCTACGTAATGTGGAATGCGTCTCTTATTCCAGCTTAATGACCGGTCAACTTAAAGCTACAGCAGCAATGTGTATAGCATTATTAATAATAATAATAATAATAATGTGGTTTGTATTGTGCCAAATCCACTCTGTAGAGTGCTCAAGGCGCATCATATTATTATTACCCGGCTTTATAGCTAAGTTATTTATTATTATGGACAAGTCCAAGATAAAGTGTACCTTAAAGGGGAAGTTCACCCTGGAATTTTATTGGTCTTAAAAAATGAAGAAAAATAAAAGAAAAATATGAGTGAAGGTTTGGAGAAAATCGACCAAAAAATTATGAAGTTATGAATATTCAAAGTTTTGATTCTGTGACGTCACATGCGAGCAGATCTCCTATGTGTTATGTAGTGTAAATTCAGTAAAATGTCTTTTTTTTTTCAAAAGAAATTAATTATGTCACCTGTGCAGTCGATATATCATCAAACATATGTTCATATGCATGACTACATGTATATCAAATTGACCCATTCCTTTATCAAGAACCATGACAAAAAGACAAATTTATGGAATTCACATACACAACCAATGGGAGAGCTGCTCGCACGTGACGTCACACAATCAAAATTTTAGATATTCATAACTTCGCTATTTATTGGTCGATTTCCTTGAAACTTTCACTAATATTTTTTTATTATTTTTCTTCATTTTTTAAGACCAATAAAATTCCAGGGTGAACTTCCCCTTTAAAGCCATGGCAGCCCTGTGCATAGCATCATTATGGGCAAGTCCAAGTTAATGTGTTTAAAGAGAGAGCGAACTGAGCAACACTCTCATTGACTGTGTGTTATAAATAGCTACATTGTAGTCTTAGTATACTTTTTGAGATAACTATTAACAGAACGGTATAAAATTAACCTACAATTTAATTTGTATTGTGAAACTAAAATGATTTGAGGGGAAAAGTATGTGTTTTGTTACTTGGCAACATAATTATCATGGTGTGAATTCATTGAGTGGTGAAAAAGTGTGTTTTCATTCAAATGTGCCTGAATGATAAGACTACACTATCAGAAAGTTGCATTACGGGTTTTGGAATCTGGGCAGAATTGAGTAGTTGAGGACTTGAGGTGGTGCTATACAAGGCTGCAAGTTCGTACTGGCTTTAAAGCCATACATTTGTAGTAGCCGTGTGCATATCATAATTATGGGCAAGTTCAAGATAATGTGTACCCTAAACTATTAAGCCACAGCAGCCCTGTGTATAGCATCATTATGGGCAAGTCAAACTGTACATAAGAGACATTTCAGACTTTTACCATGAGCCATGAAATCTTGGTGAAGGTTATTAAAGGATACTTTTTTTTCTCACCTAAGTGATAGGTACCAAAGAGAATAATAAACTGGTCAGAGATAATGAGGTATGACCCTAAATAAAATGTACTCCTTTACTATGAAACAGAAGAATTTATGTTTTTTTATGAACAAAAAAAAAATAAAGTAAAAAACTTTCTGAAACTATTTCCACTCATTGTATGTACATTGACATGAAGAAAGGTTCAGTTCACTTGGTAATTAAAGTTTTGTGTCATACGGATTGCTTTTTTTTTTTGTATGCTCTTTTTTATTAAAGTAGGAGAGTATGTGTTAAAGATGTGGGATATTTTGTCTCCCATGTAGAGAAAACACACAATTTAATCCATGATTTCAAGAAATATAAATTTATTTGAAATATTGATATAACAGTTTAAGTGTTTCTTTCTTTAAAAATGTGTTGCATTGAAGCATATTTGATAGGACTGGAACAGAAATTACATGTATCTATTCACTCTACTCATTCTTATGTTTTTCATTGTTTTCTGAATTTCTTATGTTTTCTAATTTCTACTGATTTATTTTGTCCATATCCCTCTATTCTAACCAACCAGTTTAGCTTTCATTGTTTTCATGGACTACATATCAGCCATTCCATTGTGACTCGCGTGACATTTTTCCAAAATTTCAACGTTTAAAGGTCGATTACTCGGAAACGTTAATCTGCAGGCCTTTTTTATTTTTACATTTCAGTTAAACTATTGATCATACATATTAGAAAGCAAAATCTTTGATGTATAGCCATTTTTGTTGGAGATATTTCAACTTTTGTGTTGTGACTCGCGTGACACGACACTATTTTTCATTTTGGACCTTACTGTACTTAACTGTGTTTTTCTACAAAAGTACTGATCCCATTAATACCAAATTTTCAGGACTTCATTTTGAGACATTAGGCAATAAGAATCCCAATTTTCACTTCCACTTGACTTTTTACTTCAAGTCAGTGACTATAAGAAAACGTGACTCGCGTGACAAAAAAGTGTAAAAACATGAAATTCGCATAAAAAGTGTAGTGTGGGACTAAGAGTAGGGACGTCGACCATGCAATATTTGTCCCCCTATCAGAACCGCATTGAAAAATTATTAAGATTGACACCTTTTGAAGAAAAAAATTATTATTTGGATTAGAAGAAGTTGCAAATTTCAGCTCACGGTGTCTAGTTACACGGAATGGCTGATATAAATTTTCATGACAAAGCAATCTGTACACTCCATAAAATGTGAATAAATCACTTTTTGACGCACACTTGAAGAAGAAAAAATTTCTATTTACTTTTGTACACAAACATGAAAAGTGACATTGTGTACAAATGTCAAATTTATATGTTTTCTCTACATATATGAATCTTTCCCCCACAAGAACCATGTATTCTTACTTTGCAGCCATTTCAAAAGGGTAACTTTCTGGGACACACTGTAGTAATGAAAAATATTGAATTCTTTGAATTATATTAAAGACGTGAGAAACTAAGTATACCCAGTTGTTGTATGTCCGGACAGGTTGGATGTCCGGACACTCAATTTTTAACAGTCATTTGAAATTGTTTAAAAGCAATGTCTTTGAAGTTTTTTAGCACAAAATGTAAGAACATATTTTAAAGAACAAATATTGATGAAGATAAGCAGTAGATCTTTTTTCTATTCAACAGTTATTTTTGGCTTAATCCTCCGACGAAAGACCAGGCTTCATTTTTCTTAAGTGTCCGGACAACCAATCCCCCATCCTACATAGCTTTTGATCCCCCTTTACATGTAGGAATAGGCCTAGACTCTACTGCTTAAATCAATATTTGTACCAAACAATATTTTTCAACATTTTGCACTAAAAACTACAAAGACATAGCTGGTAAACCATTTTGGCTTGTTAAAATTGAGTTGCGAGTGTGGACATCCAACCCATCCGGACACAGGGGTATGTCATATTCATACTTGAGTTTACATAGACCGAGGCTGCTCTGTCTTCATCGTGAAGTCAGAGATCATGGATTGCGTGAGCTGTTCAAACTGCAGTGTACACATAGAAGTCTACAGCCGAGTGCGTTTCATCTTGGATTACTCAAATATGATCGTCGAAAAACGCACTCGGCTGTGTACACTGCAGTTTGAAAAGCTCACACAATGCATGATCTCTGTCTTCAGAGGGGATTACCATTACGATGAAGACAGAGCAGCCTCGGCCCGGTCTAACTTTACTTTTAGATCTACTGACACTGTTATTGTTAACAAAACAAAGGATAAAAATACCAACCGCTTTTGCAATGTCGGTGAGGGCTTCATCTTCAGCTGTGTAAGCCCTGGTCTTTTGCCTCCTCCTTCCACCGCCAGAACCCCCAGGTGATGGTCCGCTGTGATTTGGCCCGCCCCCGAGAGCATTATTGATATCCAACTCTACTGCGTCTACAGACATTTTTTGTTTGTTTGTTCACTCGTAATGTATACTACTGGTACGAGATATCTCTAGATCAAAAGGTTAGAAAAGTCTAGTCCATCATATCATCAGTCTTTCGTCATGTTCACGGATTCTCAGCTCTGTCAGCTCACTAGATCTAACTGTAAGGCCTCATCACTATCATAGACATAGCACTCGGCTCAGCTCGTTGTATGCTGCTGTCTGTTGAATCCAAATTGACAGACAGATTCTGCTTCTCTAACTCTAACTTAAGAGTAGAAAGTCTAACGTTGAGTAGATCTATCCCACGCCACGGTACCATATAAAGCCTTTCCTTGACTATTTATCAAAACTGATGATCTACAGAAATAGAATTCAGTACTTCAATAATGTTACTCGAAAAATAGGTCGATTGCTGTCCATTCGTACCACAGCTTACACACACACCGTACATGTAGGCTTAGCAATATATAGGCGTGTATTATTATTGTGTAGCCCCAACTATGTATATTAGTGTACTGCAATATAGCTGCATACAGAAACCCGGATGTGCGCTTCGTATAATGCTGATACTACGTTGGCGACATTTTTGCTACTCCAGTTTCCCGCACCCGCCCCGCCACCCGCCCCACCCCCATTCATTCTCTAAAAATTTTCTAAAAATTTTTATTTGAAAGAGATTTTTTTTCTTGCTTTTTTATGTTGTTCTTTAGAATAATCATTTTGAATACTTGTAAATATTGCTTTGGCAGATCCAAGGGGTCGAAGGGGCTGCCCCCCTATTGGCGGCGCAAAAAAAAAAAAAAAAAAAAAAAAAAAAAAAAAAAAAAAAGAGGGGGAAAGAGAAAAAGAAAGAAAGAAGATGAAATATAAAAATAGGAGGAAAAGATAATTAAGAAAATAAAGACCGGTGGTAATTTTTTAATAAATGAATAAATAGATAAATAAAAATAATAAGTAAATAAATAAGCATAGAATAAAAAAAAAAAGTACAAAAATTTTAAAAGTAAATTAAAAATGCTTAGAATGTCCAATATCATTTTAAGTCAATATTCAACATGTTCAAGTCAGCTTGCGCTTTGCGCTTGACTTATAGGCTCTTTATGAGATATTTTCATCCTGTTTTTGAGCACACTGCGCTCAAAAGCTTTGTGATCAATAATATTTCAGCTCACACTTTGCGCTCAAATCATTTTCGTAATCAGATCAGTGTTCTTTTTATGAGCATATAAGCACCAAAAAAAAAACAAAAAAAAAACGCTTTAAATGTACTGTTTTCAATTTGATATATCGACAATTTTCTGCTCGCGCGCTTCGCGTTCGCTGTTTTTGTTAATAAGATATGGATGATTTCCTTGAGGATGGCAAAAAAAAAACACTTAATGGCCTCTTTTTCAGGGAAATGTATAAAAAAAAAATTTTTTTAATTAAAAAAAAAACCTTCGGGTCACGCTTTGCGTTAAAATGGTAACGAGTTGCACTTTCCAGTGAGATAAGTACTGTAGAACTTTTGAAATTATTAATGATCAAATTTGGGTTTCCTTTGGCACATTTAAACAACCCATCTCAAGGATCATAAAAGTGAACCACTAAGAATTTTGCAAGGCTTTTTCAGAACAACGGGGTTCAGCGATGTGTGATATTGGTGAGCTGATGAGAGAGGTATGATTAGAATGGAAATGAGTTGCACTTTACAGTGATATAAACTTCATAATCACCACTGAAATATTTTTGAAATTATTATAATGATCAAACATGGGTTTCCTTTTATTAGAAACACCCTGTATATATATAATTGTGGTATACATATATAAACACAACACAAAAAGAAAGTTCCCCCTATTTCAGATATCAATAATTTTTTAACTTGGAGGAATTAAAAAAAAAATCTAATTATACGCCCATGTAGGGAATTTAATTAACTACAATGGGAACGAATTTTAGGGAAAATCATCAAGTCATGCTTCAGTGAGCAATGGTTGAATGCAAATATGTCATTTTTTAAAGTTCGCAAGCCTAAAGTGGTAACTTTGATTCAATGATATGGGACCCATTTTCAGATTTTAAACATTTTACACGTCAGAATATATGCAAAACGTGCTTCCCAATATACGGAAACAAAATTTGCGTCAAATTTCACGGTTGAGTGAGCATGCAGCAAAAATTGCCCAAACTGCCATTTTTACTTCTTTGCCTTAAGTTGGTATAATCGATCAAATATAATGGAATTCCTGTAGGAAGTGTATGCAACCAATATCCATTCATTCACGGTGAAATGAACCCATCAAACAACCAAAAATAGGCCATTTTAGAATTACGAAGAGTAATTGTAGTAATTTTGCACAAGATGCAAGAAAATCATGAAAATGAGAAGAAAGTTTGGGGCTTCGTCATGGTTCAGTGACTTTTCAAATACGTAATTTGAATAATTTGATTTGATTTGATTTATTTGTCAAGTATAACAAGATTTACATAAGCTGCATGACCCATGAAAGCCCGAGAGCTTATTTACAACGGGGTCCCAACATAATATAATAAAGTTAATACAATTACAAAATTATAAATTGTAATATATACATGAAACGTATTAACAGCAAACTTTAAACGGTTACTTAACACATAAGAACTAGTTCAAAACATAAACACATAAAAAAAATCATAATAGAACATTGAGAAAATAAGATTTCAAGGCACATTATACTGTTCTTTATATACTACGTTGCTTGTTTCAATTGTTTTAGTCTCAATTGAAAGAAACTCCTTAAGCACTCTCTTGAAATGTGCGTATATAGTTTTCTATTGCTTTAATATGATTAGGAAGAGAATTCCAGTATTTTGATGGAAACAATTTTTCTATAATTTCAATATTTTTTTTCTCAATATTTTTCAATTTTTCAATTTTTGCTGCATGCGCACTCAAATAAAGATTATGTTAGTTAGAGACCAGTTGAAGCTATGTGCAAAGTTTCATAAAATAATTTACAGTCAAATGGACAAAAACTTACAATTAAAATAAGCCGAATTTCACTTTTGTTAAACTTTTGTTAAACCTCTGTACATAAAATCAATGGAGGAGGAAATCAATAAATGGCAAATGTGAAATTCGGCCAATTTCATTGATAGTCACGAAACTTGGCACACAGCTTTAAATGATCTCTAACTAACATGATCTTGTTTCAAATTACGTATTCGAAAAGGCACTGAACCATGACGAAGCCCCAAACTTTCTTCTCATTTGCATGATTTTCTTGTATCTTGTGCCAACTGAGGCGTGAAACATCGGAATTTTTGTGAAAATAAAATCAAAAGTATACTCCTCAAAAAGAATTGTTGTATTCAATCAAAGTAAGAATTTGAATTTTAGTCCATACGTGAGAAAAGGGCTTTTCCAGTCTCACGTGCTCACTGAAGCATAAATTTGTAAATAAATGCCATAGGATCATTGACACGTGCCCAAAGAATATAAATATAAGCCAAAAATGTTATTGAGATGCTTTTAGTGCATAAAATTACTGCAATGTATTTTCGTCATTCTAAATTGGCCTATTTTTTGGTTGTTTGATGGGTTCATTCAACCGTTAATGAATGGATATTGGTTGCATACACTTCCAAAACAGGAATTCCCTCATATTTTTCGATTATACCATGGCAAAGAAGTAAAAATGGCAGTTTGGGCAATTTTTGCTGCATGCTCACTCAACCGTAAAATTTGACGCAAATTTCGTTTCCGTATATCTGGAAGCACGTTTTGCATACATTCTGACGTATAAAATGTTTAAAATCTGAAAATGCGTCCGTTATCATTGAATCAAAGTTGCTATTTTAGGCTTGCGAACTTTTTAAAAAAAATTACATTTTTGCATTCAACCATTGCTCACTGAAGCATGACTTGATGATTTTTCCTAAAATTCGCTCCCATTGTGGCTAATGAAATTCCCTACATGGACATACAGTCTGCTGTGTCAAATAAAATGGTACAGTTGGAAAACATTTTTTTTATAGTGTGAAGGTTAATATCAACGTGGTATTGTTTGTTATTTTCATAAAGCAGGAATATCACTCTTTCTTCTGCGATTTTTTTTATCACGTTTGGTGCAGTATTTTTTGAGATATGGCTAATTTTCTACAATCAAGAAAAATCCATTTTTCGCACGCCGTCCCATGCCTTTGTGTACGATTTCGCATAATGACCGTGAATTCAGCGCTCCAGAACAATAGAAATGCGTAATTTCGATTTGTTCCTCGTCGCACAAAACTTAGCATAACTTTTGTTTTATGAAAGCAAATTATACAGGACAAAGCGCATCAGCAAGAAAAATCTTTTGGCTTTAATTTGGTACCACAAACACACATTATATGAAAAGATTTCACACCTAAATGACTTTTTCCCCGACTGTACCATTTTTTTTGACACAGACTGTATAATAAGATTTTTTAAATTCCTCCTGCTGGTACAAAAATTATTGATATCTGAAATAGGGAGAACTTTCTTTTTGTGTTGCGTTTATATACAGTGGTGGCCAAAATTATTAGAACACCTGAACCTACACAAAGTCTATGGGATTATCAATGCCCTAGTTCATTTGCCGAAATAAGGTTAAAGCTATCGTTTGTGTGCCATGAGCTTTCATGACTTTTTAGCAAAGGGTCTTACGTATATTTTGATACCAAATTTATATAGTTTCGAATATCTGGTAATGCGCAGCATTAAAAATAGTTGCGCTATGCGCTTTTGGTTTCCCCATAGACTTGTGTATTAAACATGTAGTGCAAATGCAAAAAAGTAAAATGCCGATTACATATGCCGATTGCTCCAGAAGTATTTGAGGAAGAAGTATGAAACTTAGCAGGCTTATTTATTCTAATATACCTCAAATTTATACATGCTAAGTTCCAGAAAATTTGGTCAACTTGGGAGGGGTGGATTCGCCCCTTCCCTTGGTGGTGATATGACCAAAATAACCAGGCCCATTGAAGGTTAAGACTATTTTTTCATTAAATGAAGACACCCCTTGTAAATGTTTAATTTTAAGAAGGAAATTTCATGAGCAATTCAAATATGTTGAAATATTAAGGGTCAGAGGAAAAGAGGACTTAAACGAGGGCTCTAAATTAAAAATTTGGGGCCCCTCACAAATAATTTTAAAAATTCCCATAGAACATGTTACTACTGCACCCTATCGTATTGTGAGTGACATTTTTGACATTTTCATGAAATTTCCCTTTCAGAAAATGTACACTTTTGTAGGGAGAGACTTGATATTTCTAATGGGATGACACTTTGATCCCGATATGGGCAAGATTTTCTAGATTTTACAATTGGTTGCGTAACACAAAAAAGGCAATTTGGGGGCGAGTT
This sequence comes from Paracentrotus lividus, assembly GCA_940671915.1. Classification (NCBI taxonomy): domain Eukaryota; kingdom Metazoa; phylum Echinodermata; class Echinoidea; order Camarodonta; family Echinidae; genus Paracentrotus; species Paracentrotus lividus. Next base: position 25,659,578 of record CALNVZ010000641.1, read on the forward strand.
GGGGGCGAGTTCCAAACGCACGGCTATGTTATTTAGTTTTTACAGTATAATAATGACTTTTGTAGACATTCCAGGCATTTTAAAGGTATTTAAATGGTCAACTGAATGAAAACAACTAAAATCATTTAAATTTACACTGTCCGTCATAAAGGTGGAATATGTTTTTGCCGCTATAGCGACATGATTTTGCTATGACTTTAATTTCTTGAATATGTTTGTCACTGCTTTTACTTTTTGGGACCCTGGCTATATCTTGGACATTCTCCCAACCCTTCACGTGGACCTTTTTCCAAGAAAGTTTTGTCAACCCCCGTGATGCCCATTTTTGTCATTTTTTCTCATTTTGGGGCCCCTTTTTGTTTTCCCGGCCAATCAAGCCCCCCTCAGTCCTACCCCCAGGAAACGCGACTTTAGTGTACTGTTTTATATTGTTCTTTAAGTTAAATCTATATTTCTGGGGACAGGCTTGGGTCTCTTGTCTAGGGGAGGGGTTGAAGTAAAAAAACGAGATTGGTGAAAATTCGGAATATTTTATTCCATCTTTATGCTGAAAACAAAAGAAATGAAAAACCACCTTTAACCCTTAAATGTCATAATTTTCCCCTTAAATTTTGTTTAGCCTGGATGACAAGGCTGTAAATAGGCATTATTGATAAGATTTTATTTTGATTTATGTTTGGTTGAGATTTTACAATACAATTTATGGAAGATAGATATTTCCATGGTGTAAAAATGAATAAAAGGAATGTTGAACCCGAATCAAAATAAATTTTGACCCCTCCCCTAGACAAAAGAGTAGAGCCTGTAACCATAAATCTAGATTTAATTTAAAGAACAATAACAAATCTCCACCTCAGGCGTATTTCCTTGGGGTAGGACTAAGGGGGCATTGGTGAGTCGCGTGAACAAAAAAGGGCCCCAAAAATAAGAAAAAATGACGAAAATGGCCATCTTCTGTGGGTGACAATTTTTTTTGCAGAAAAATCCCTGGGGAGGGTTGAGGGAGCGTCCAAGATATACACAGGATCCCAGAAAGTGAAAGCGGTGACAAACACATTCAAGAAATTAATAACGGAGCAACATAATGTCGCTTGAGCCAGAAAAATATATTCCACCTTTATGACGAACAGTGTACTTGGTGTTCTAATAATTTTGGCCACCACTGTATATATATATATATATATATACAGTGGTGGCCAAAATTATTAGAACACCAAGCATATTTAAATGATTTTAGTAATTTTCACTCAGTTGACAATTTAAATACCTTTAAAATGGTTGGAATGTCTCCGAATATCATCATTATGCTTTAAGAACTAAATAACAAAGCCATGTGTTGGGAACTCGCCCCCAAGTGGCCCTTTTTTTATGTTACACCACCAATTGAAAATTCTAAAAAATCTTGTCGCTTTCAGGATCAAAGTGCCATAACGTAAAATATTTTAAGCCTCTCATTACAAAAGTATATATATTCTGAAAGGAAATTTCCTGAGGATGTCAAAAATGGCATTCATAACAACACAGGGTGAAGTAGTTACATCTTAAGTGGGGATTTTAAAATTATTTTTGAAGGGCCCCAAATTTTTAATTCAGTGCCCCTATTTAAGTCCCCCGTTCCAATGACCCTTAATATTTCAATATATTTGAATTGCTCATGAAATTTCCTTTTAAAACTATACGTTTACAAGGAGTGTCTTTATTAAATGAAAAAATAGTCTTAACTGTCAATGGGCATGGTTATTTTGGTCATCTCACCACCAAGGGTGGGGGCGAATCCACCCTCCATATTTGACCAAATTTTCTGAAACTTAGCATGTATTTGATGTATATTAGAATTGATAAGCCTGCTAAGTTTCATACTTTAACTTCAAATACTTTTTGACCAATCGGCATAATGTAATAGGCATTTTACTTTTTTTTGCATTTGGACTACATGTTTAACACACAAGTCTATGTGGAAACCAAAAGCGCACAGCGCAACTATATTTAATGCTGCGCATTACCAGATGGTCGAAACTATATAAATTTGGTATCAACATAATACGTAAGACCCTATGCTAAAAAGTCATGAAAGCTCATGGCACACACACACAAATTTTTAATTTGATTTCGGCAAATGAACTAGGGCATTGATAATCCCATAGACTTTGTGTATAGGTTCAGGTGTTCTAATAATTTTGGCCACCACTGTATAATAATATATATATATATATATAATATATCAACTTTGAGCTTCTGGTCAGAAGAATTACACGTATCGTCAAAGAATACTTGTACTAAGGGCGTAAATCCGTGTCGAGGAGTGGGGGGGGGAATGAGCGAAAAAAATTGCCAACTTGTCGCGATTTTGTTAGACATGCACAAGCACTAGCGTATACAAGGAACGTTTTAATACCCTAATTAGCATTAGAGAGGGTGCAGATAGAATTTGTCTTTGGAAAATAATGCGAGCCGAAAATTTTAAGCTAAAAATTTGAGATATTCGTGCATTAGGCTACAGATCCGATTTAGTATCAGCGAGCGCGAAGCGCGAGCCGAAATTTAAGCTGAAATTGGAAATATTATAGATCCTATATAGTATCCACGAGCGCAAATAAAGAAAATATATATATATAGCGGAGCGGCGAACCGATTAGAAAGTGGGAGTCACGATGGAAAATGGCTTCTTTTTTTTTTCTGAAAAGGGGGACACTTTATATCAGAGGCATACACCTAAAGAGAAATGTATTCGGATAGGAGGGGTACGAGGAAAACTTGTCATTAATGTATGCTTTAAGAATCTTATTGGCTGCCTTGATTACTGTTCATCTTAATAATGATTGAAAAGGTATATGCGAGCGCATAATGGGGCGTAAATCCGTGTCGAGGAGTGGGGGGGGAGGATGCGAAAAAATTTGCCAACTTGTCGCGATTTTGTTAGACATACACAAGCACTAGCGTATACAAGGAACGTTTTAATACCCATAATTATCATTAGAGAGGGTGCAGATAGAATTTGTCTTTGAAAAATAATGCGAGCGCGAAGCGCGAGTCGAAAATTTTAAGCTTATAATTGAAATATTATATAATTTTTATCTGATTTAGTATCAGCGAGCGCGAGCGCGAGCCGAAAATTTTGAGCCCAAAGTTTAATTTAATTGTGCATGATATTCCCTTTTTAGTATCTATTTTGAGGATACAATTTTCATTTTACGTGCAGATGATGCTTTGTTAAAGACCGGTGATAAAAACAAATCACAATCTTGCTATGAAAATTTTTGGGACTGCAAGCCCCAAGCCCTCCATCAACTAGTCCGTACACAACTACATTAATGTTTTTGATTGTCGAGAACACCTTTCCAAAGGTTTGTCCCCAGACGAGGGCATTGGATCAAACCTTTTTATTTAGCCTACTGATTGTTACTTAGTGCGAGGTCGCATAGCGACGAGCAGAAAAATTTGGGGTTTTTGGAGTTAAAAAGAGGCACTTTGTAGTATAAAAGCGCTATTTTAACCAATAACACAATTATGTAGTTTTTTTTTCCATTACTTTCTTGAAAACTGGGGGGGGGGATTTTTGTACAGGGCATCCCCCCCTCCTCAAAATCTGGGGGGATGTATCCCCCCATCCCCCCCCCCCCCGGGATTTACGCCAGTGACTTGTACCCAAATCAAATATCTAACCTAGCTCTTCTTATAGAGAAGCTGTCATCGTTTGAGCTCAGCTGGCCTGCCAAACATAACCTGTCTAAACATAGGTTATTCACAAAGTACTTCAAAACTATGTGATCTGTGTAAGATGGCGAATGAGGACGTCAATCATTTCATTGGACTCTTGGAGAGAATGTTCTACACTCAAACGTCATAGAAGGATACTTCAAGAAGCTATTGCGAGAGACGAAGAATTACCTGCTGTCTCGGAGTTTTTCAATGTTTTAGACTCTACACAATTTACTATGTCAGTTCTCATCCTCCCTGACGTCTCTTTATCTGCTACAGCGAGAAACAAATTGAATCTTCTTATTTTAAAATTCCTCCATAAAATGCATCTCTCTCGCTCTACTCTACAAGTAACTTTGAGTCAATAAGTTCCAGGCTCCTAATTTTGTAAACGCCATCTACTGGCAAATACAGAACATGAACGTACTGTGGATTTCCGAAAACAGCGTAGTATAGGATACAAAAGAAGAAGGTGGCCAAAATTATTGGAACACCCAAAGCTACACAAAGTCTATGAAATTCTGAACACCCTAGTTCATTTGCCGAAGTAAGTTTAGGGATAACTTTTTGATGCCGAAAGCTTTTATGACTTTGTAGCATAGACTCTTACGCAAAATACCAAATTTAGTTTCGAAATATAAAGTTTTAAAAATGTCGCGTTATGCGGTCAGCTCTCCCATACATGCAATAGACTGTGTATTGTAAAAGTAGTATGATCAAAATGCAGACATGTGAAATGACAATTACATATGCTGATAACTCAAAACGTTGAGATAAACGCATGAAACTTTGCAGGTTCATTCGTTCTAATATGACCCTAATACATGCCAAGTTTCAGAAAATTTTATTTCATTATGGAGGGAGTGGATGGGCCCACTCATCTGGTCGTGAGATGACCAAAATAATCCTGCCCATTTTAAGGTTGGGAATATTTTTCATGAAATGAATAATAATAATAAAGAAAGAAGGTATTATTCCTGAAAGGAAATTTGTTCATGGGCCATTCAAATACGATTTGGGCCCCCTCAAAATAATTTTAAAAATTCCCATATAAGATGTTACTGCTTGACCCCATCTTATTATAGGGTACATGCAGGTAATATGGGCCCCCTAAGCTCATTTGCCTAATTTGCATAAAATTACGAAATGACACACAGTCCAATCTTTGTTTATATGAATCAATAACTACTGCTCTAACTTTTATTGTGAAGAAAAACAATTATCACCAATCCCCCTGTCTGCAATATTCAAATGTTGACGTCATTACCAAAGTGCCCATATTACCTGCATGTGCAGGTAATATGGGCACATGTATTTAATGTATGTTTTAAAAACTACAATGACTCTACCCTGTCTGGAATTTGCTTAAAATGTTGAAAATCATTAACTTTAAGATATAATTTGAAATTATAAGACCCTTCAGTAAATCCTTTGACTATATATTTCATTGTTATATATTTTGTATATTATTTCTTTTTTAAATGTTATTTAAATATTATTTTCATTATACAAGTCAATATAGGCCTACAATAAGTTATTTATGTTAATTATATACTGTGAATATACCCAAAAAAATCGTAGCAAAAAGATTGATGCCTCATCCCAATACTAAGTACCAGAATCATTTCCGCCATTTTGGATGTCCCATATTACCTGCACTAATGTTGCTGTGTCGGGCATGCATTCAATGCCACATTGCACCCCTTCAGTAAAACAAATTGACCTCTACACGCTAGTATGATCAAAATGAAACTATAAGCTTACTAAATATACAAAACAATTGAGGTTACCCCCTCAAATACTCTTTCACCATCACATTCTGTTAAATATCAAATTTTACATCAGGGTAAAAAAATGCCGTAAGTTTTACCTACCTTGTTGGTTTTCAGCAATTTTCTCAGAGAAATTTCGGCATCAGATGCTCTCACGACAATATATTTTCGTATACAGTTCATATGAACAACATTATGGTGCTCACATCGGTCACCGGTCACCGGTCGACGGTCACGACATGATTTGCTTCAGGTGGCCCATATTACCTGCTGGCCCATATTACCTGCATGTACCCTAAATGTCATTTTTGGAATTCCCAGGAAATTTCCTTTCAGAAAATGTATACTTTTGTAAGAAAAAACACTTTGATCCTGAAGTTACACGGGTCAGTTGTTACAGTTCTCAGTGTGCTAAGCTGGAAGAAGAGAGGGTGTGCTAATTGGCATCCTTCTACATCCTACACTCCCGGGGGGTCACTCAAACAAAAAAGTGCTACCCATGCGTGTCCCCGCACCCTGAAAATGGACCCTAAACGTCTCATTGCATAAAGTCAAATTTGCACCCCTTTTTGACGTAAGACTGAAAATGGGCCCTAAACGTCTCATTGCATGAAGTCAAATTTGCACCCCTTTTCGACGTCAGACTAGAAAAACATACCCTAAATGGCGTAAACCCCGTGAAATTTTGACCCCGAAACTGCTGAAAACACCCCTATTTTTAAGAAAATGGCGATTGAAATTAAAAAACACCCCTATTTTAAGGAAAGTGTCGACGACGCCGAAGAGCTGAAAACAGACCCTTTTCGACGCTTTTTGGGGACACGCATGAGTAGCACATCATGTGGTGAGTGACCCCCCCCCCCCCGGGCCTACACTCAGGTTTTAGCAAAAATAATAGGCTAACTACAGACCCGAAATGGAGTGTGTGAGTTGTTTCATTAGAATTATCTGGCCCAAAATGTGAATTTTGTAACTTCCATCCCCGGTCTCCCTTATACCATCACCCACAATAAGTATTGCAACAAAGCTGAAAATTCATGCATTTTGCAGGTCTTTTATATGTTGTTATACTTTGTTCATAAAGAGAGTGTTATATGGTATTTTCTGAAAGGAAAGGCTTGTTCCTTTTCATTTCTGAGACCCGGTAATTTGTGAAACAAAAAGAAGAACAAAGGCTTAAAATTGAAATTTGAGAGATCATGAGATGGGTAGTATCAGTTAATAAGATCACAAAACAAGTTTCAAATTTCTCCGAAAAATGTTTTCAGGTTTTTGTTTATCCTTTTTTTTCATAAGAATAATAGCCAAAAGATACCGGTATAATGACAGAGTAAACAACCAACACCCCAAAAAGAAAAATTATTTCGCCCCGTTGCTCAGGAGGATGCGCACCAAAATCTGAGGTCACGATTATCGAGCAAAATATAATAATAAAAGTGAAAAATTCGATTGCTGCAGAAATTGCAATATATTTACCATAAGAAACGGACTATTTATGATCATTTGGAGGGATAAATTTGCATTAAACTGTCTTTGAAATACAAAACTTTATTTTATTTTTCAATGGCAGAAATAAATTTATCTTCTCTAGATGCTGGTTTCTTACTTTTCCATTGCACCGGTATCTTTTTGTGATTATTCATTTGCGAAAAGGTATAACAAAACCTACAACAGATTTTTTGTTAAAGAAATTACACGGTCTGGTCATAGTGCTCTAGGGAATGTAATGGGACAAATCTAGTTCAGAATATACCGAAATGGTTAACATAATTATGGTTATTAATGAACTATAACAACATATAAAAGATTTATGAATTAGAAAATGCACGTCTTTTAGCCATGTTCCAATACTTATTGCAGGTGATGGTACACGTATTATGCGTGGCAAGCAAAGATTTATTCCAAACAAACAATGTGCATGGTGCTTCCAGATTTCAATGCCTTCGTAACTAATGCGGCGGTCACAACTCGTCGTACGGGGCACGTGCCATCAACGTAGCCTGCGTTGCATGTGCAATTCACGCACAGGTCCTAAGTCAACTTCTGCGATTCCTGCGTTTCCATAGTAAGGGTATAGTAAAAAATTCCTGCACGTCGTACGTGCATTGTACCTGCAAGGTACCTCCGATGCACGAATTTTCTACGAAATCCATCGTAGGGAGTTGCACGTCGAAGGTACGGCGAGTTGTGACCGCCGCATAACTAAAGTGAGATACATGTATTTTGTTAAAAGTAGAATGCATTAATTTTATAAGTTGAACATGAAGCATATTTTTGTGAAAAGTGAAATGGATTTATGTCAAAAGAGAAATACATTTGTGTAAATATCGAAATATAAATTTTGAAAAAGGATAAATATATTCTTCTTTAAAGTGAAACATATTGTGAGAAATAAAATATATTTTTGTTAAAGAGAAATATATTTTAGTTGAAAATAGAAAGATATTTTTGTGAAAAGAGAAGTATACCCTTACCATATTCCCATGACAGAGCATGTCTTCTCTCATTGGATGACGTCACAGCCACGTCATCCACTGATTGATCAAATTGATGACGTCATCCGTCTGGTTATTTAGCTAGCTGACGGGATGCCCACACCGCTGCACACCACTTTAATTCGGTTACTATATAACATTAACAATCGCTGGTCGAGAGCTCTGATCATTTAACACAGTGTTTAAAAAAAAAAAAGGTTAACCCAATATGCCCAAAGTCTTTTAAAAAAATCAGTGTGAGCAAATTTTTGTTCACCGGAAATTAGACTACAAGATCTGTCTTGTTCCTTTTAATGTTCGCTTCAACTATTTCCTGTGTCTTGTGCTTGAACCAATAGGAAGGACATCATTGTCTCGACCATTCATGCATGGATGAGCATGAAGAGTTTTAAATTTAAATGTCAAAACCAACTTGGCGGAGATGAAAGCAACGAAAAACGCATTAGGTGTCCGCAGCAAGGGAATGACTCTTTATTGCATTGGGTGATCTAATGGAAGAAACTAAGGAACCCTCCCTTTCCTATGCAAGTCTGTTGCTTCACTCACACCTTCTAATTCTGTGCAAAATAAATATTACAATTAATTGTAAAACACTTTTGCTCATCTATGCATGAATGTTTCCAAATATACTTGATACTAAAGAAATGATTAACTTTAATGTATTTCTTAAATTCTTATTGTTTGCTTTTTAATAACCAAGAAAAATGAAAAATTTTGGTTCTGCTTTTTCTGGGACGCACTGTATAGCTGCGCTCAACTCTGTTGAGCATGATGCTCATGGCGCTTTACAGTTCTAAATCAAATTTAAATTTAAAAAATTATTATCCCAGTTCTAGCTTAGCGACCAGCGCTTCAGTTAACCCATTTCCACCTCAGTGGAGTGCAGCATAGAATGCCATGCTCAATTAGATACGTGCAGTGCCAGTGATTTGAACCCACAAGCTTTGCATCCCCACACAAGTGATTTGACCACGACACTCCTACATTACTTTTCTTATAATTTATAAATAGACTTTGTTTAGTCCAGTCTCATATGAATCTCTTGCGATAAAATATGATAAAATAACAATCTGGGATTCAGTGGCACAAGACCATGGAAACAGTTCATATATCATCAAAAAGAAAGAAAAAATAGCATGAATATACTTGCATTTATTATTAAATGATTTGGGTTAATTTTTCTTTGAAACAGCCTGTATACGATGAAAGTGTTAAATAATCCCTTTGAAAGCGCATAATCAAAGTATAATTATGGACACAATCAGTGGGTATGACTGTATGAGACGTCATCTCTGTTTAACATCACCTTGAATCTGTTGTAATCCTGGGGGCATTTCATCAAAGGACTTGTCAGATATTTTATCCGACAAATTTGCTCTCAGCCAATCAGATGCAAGCATTTTAGTAGCTTATAACAGTTTGTCGGATAAAACAGCCGACAAGTCCTTTCATGAAACGCCTCCCCCCCCCCCGAATGCAATATTCTTCATCAAATACAAAGCGCTTTGACCAGTTTAACTGGAAAAGCGCTATATAAATAACCAGATATTATTAATGTTATTAATATCATTATTATAATTAAAAGACTATGTGATCAAGAATAAAGGTGGGTAGGTGTTAATTTTTTCTCCGGCCTTTATGTATCGGCCATAGGGGTAGGGTTTGATGGGTCAATGCTGTCGGCAATCCATTCCCCCCCCTTTTTTTTTTCTTTCCTTTTTGTTCTTTTTTTTTTCCTTTCCTTTCCCTTTTTTTTTTTGTTTTTTGCTCGGGGGGGGGGGATGAGAAATGCAATCTCCTTCATGTAACTTTCTCTTTTTGTGAGTCAGTGTTTTCAAATCTGCTGAGAATATCAAGTCATCTTTTTTTCCTTATATACAAAGGATCTGGGAGGTGATTCATTAACATTTAAAATCAATCCCAAATATAGACCTATGGAACTATAACATGGCTATTGATCCTAAAATTGATTTTATCCCAGTTGGGATTGATTTGAGCTGTTAGTGAATCACCCCCTTGTTGTTTGTGTGGGACCATTCTTGGTCACGTGTGTGACCGAAATTATGCAAAATCTTGACTTTAATTGCCTATAACTCTAACAATTTTAAAAATATCCTGATTTAATGTTTATATCATGCTTATATATTTTGTTGGCTATCATTTGTAAATATTTTTTGATATTTACAATATGCATGTTCAAGGTCAGAGGTCATAAGAGGTGGGTCACGTGTGTGACCTCACAGAACGGCATGATTTTTAAAGTTCAATTTCATTTTGAAATTCCTGTGAGTTTTAAAATGATAAAATGTTCTTATTGCTGTGAAATATGCATTATGGACCTGTTAACCAAAAAATACTACTGGATAGGAGTCATCTCTGAAATTTCTTTTTTAATCTATTATTTTATATCGTGATGTCGGGTCACGTGTGTGACATTTTAGTGGGTCACGTGTGTGACCTATGGCAAATTGTACAGAAAAATGAATATTTTATGTATTATGCAATAAATGAACATTTTGAGCAATTACTATATCCTCTGTGGTAAAAAATTTATGAACTCAACCCTAGTCAGTCAATGGGGTGTTTTGGTTGCTGTTAAGACTGGGGGAGGGGCGGGTAGGGAGGGGGGCCATGATGCCCCCAAAAAGATCTTGGCTGTTGATCGCGCGAGCGCGCCGAAAATTTGCACGATGGTAGTGTGTGATGTAACTACAAAAGAAAACGCTGTTAATTTTCATATAATAATAATAATTTATTTTATATGAATTAATTATGCTAATTTACGCATTGCATGAAGTCATAATTTTTGTTCTGATTGTCAAACTACAGTTTCTGGAATGCTAATTTTGTGTTTGCATAATCTTTAAAGGATTCCTAACCATTGTACTTGGCAGGGGCGTATCCAGGGGGGGGCGCAACAGGCGCGCGCCCCCCCTATTGGCCGACTAAAAAAAAAAAAAAAGGAGGAGAAAAAGGGAGAAAGAAGGAAAAAGGGAAAGAAAAGAAGAAAAAGAAAGAAAGAGAAGGGAATTTGGTTCTAAACGACCATAACTAAGGCCTTTAATGTGGGGAGGGCCCACGAGGCCGACTTTTCTCATATTGTATTTTGCAATAATTGCTCAAACGCCCTTTTTTTAAGAAAAAGAAATACAATAGTGACGAAAAGTAAAAATATTTAAAACTAAAGTTTCAAAATTTCACAAAGAAAAGAGGCCTCTTAGACCCTCTGCCTCCTGGGCCCTCGGCCTCCTGGGAAACATAGTTGGCCTCATGGGTTTATTAGAAAGTACCCCTTTATTAATTCAAAATACTTTTTGAAACCCCAAATTTTTGGCTCGCGCTTCGCGCTCGCTGATGCCAAATCAAATGCACAATAATAACTCTAAATTTTACCTTAAAAAAATTCTAAACCCCAAATTTTCGGCTCGCGCTTCGCGCTCGCTGATACCAAATCATAATGCACAAATAATAACTCCAATTTTTACCTTTAAAAATTTTCAGCTCGCCCTTCGCGCTCGCGGATACTAAATTGGGTCTATTATACACAATAATCTACCATTTTCTAGTACTAGAAAATGCCCCTTTATTTATTTCATATAACTTGGTTCTATTATTAGAACTCCAATTTTTACCTTTAAAAATTTTCAGCTCGCGCTTCGCGCTCGCGGATACTTAATTGGGTCTATTATACACAATAATCTACCATTTTCTAGTACTAGAAAATGCCCCTTTATTTATTTCATATAACTTTAAAAACCTCAACATTTTCGACTCTCGTTTCGCGCTCGCAGATTCCAATTCAGAAGGGTATATAATGCACACATAAATAGGTTTCTATGCAACATACATTGTCTTAGGGTATAGAAACTATGTAACTTTTGTGATAATTGAAAAAAAATGTGGAATTTCAATAATATGAATTAGAAGAACCCCTCCCCCTTCCCCTGACGGCGATAAAAATTTCCTTGCGCCCCCCCTATTGGGAAATCCTGGATACGCCCCTGCTTGGAAAAGATTTAATATCGAACTTAATTCCTTGTGTATTTCATTGTTTTATGAATTTCTTATGTATTTCCTTGTTTTTTTTTCGACCTTTTGTTTTGTTTGTTTGTTTGTTGCTTTTAGTATTTGTTTTATTTTTCGCAAAAATTATGCAGACCATTTTGGAGCATAATAATGCTAAATAAATTAATTTCAGCCAATGAAAGTGAAAATAATCAGAATTTATGACCGCCCCCACCCAGCGGTCACGTGTGTGACCAATTTGTTTGCTAATTAAAATAATCAAATTAACTTGTCATGGATTCAATTAGTGAGATGCAGGGTACATTAAATCTAGCTTTGAAGAAAGGGCAGTTCCAGACAAAACAGGACATGGAGCTGAAATTTTAATGTGCCGCTGCGCCTTTGAAATGCAAATTAGGATCTGAAATTTCCACAAAGGCTTCTTTACAATACAACCAATCATTTAAGTTTTAAAAATTTGCGATTCATTATTCTTCGAAAGCTAAATAATTGATCAAACCCAAATTTGCACGTATGGGACTATGGGGCTTTAAAATGCCTCTAATTCTTATAATCTAGTCACTTTTTGCCAATCTTTTTGGCTTATATGTAATTATCATGGACTACTCCAACAAACTTTGGTTTTAATGTTTCTTTATAATGCATTTCTCCTACAAAAAAAGACCAAGGAACAAGATGTCACTCCCGTAACCGTCACTCCGTAACCGACATTTGTCAAGTTTTAGGTCATAATTAACAAAATATTCAACCAATTTTTTTATGCACGGTGCGATATTATACCTAGAAATAATAATAGAATCCAATCAATAACTCAAAATTGTGATAGCCATTTAAATTTCCCAGAGTTTAAGCAAATGTTTTCTGCTCAAATATGCATGTCCATTTTGCGTCACTATTCCCGTAACCATGATTATGAATATTCATATCTCATTAATTAAGAGGATCACTATAAAAAAAATTATCATTTTGAAAGGGGGTCCATCAGCTATTGTCATGAACCATTCTTGTACATGAAGATTAAAGTATGGATGAAAACTTGTTTGAATGCTGAAATATTGCTTCTGAATGTCACTACCGTTACCTTGGAACTGCCCAGAAATAATTATAAATAATACAGAGCCATGGTTAAGACGGGCATAAAGTTTTGTGTTTTCTGGTTTATACTTTGTGTGTGACATTGTGAGTTCAATTAATTTCCAGGTTGATTATCTTAATATAATCAATTGAACAACATTATTTTTGGGGTTAGATTAAAAGGAATAGAGGTATAATAATAATATAATGACAGTAATCCCAGTAAGGAAGTCAGCATATCCATTCAGTCAGGGTTAAAAATTATATTTTATATACCCCATTATCTATGTAACCTAACTCCCAACTCATCCCATGCTCAACATAATCTACTTCTTAATCACTTAATAATGGCTTTTCTTGTCCACCATATACTAAAGGTTCAAATGAGCATGAACAATTGCAAAATCACGAAAAACATCAGTCAATGAAACTTCAGACATGCCTATGTGAATATGCAGCTTAAAATCAAAAGCAAAAATTTATTTGCCGAAAGGTTCACCTTTTAAAGAATTGCCGAATACCTGGTCCCTTTTTAAGGCATGACCATAGTCAGTGGTCACACACGTGAGCCGTGCGTGGTCACGTGTGTGACCAATTTCAAAGTTAATTAATTACTAATTTAAAAGCTATCTGGGCTTCATATTTGGTGAGATGCAAGGCACATTATATCTAGCTTTGGAAAAAAATGTAATAATAATAACCATGGTTTCGGGGGCGTTAACTTTTCGGTGTTTTGGTCACGTGTGTGACATTTGATCAATTGATTTCTTTAGTTAATTATCTTAAAACAATTCATTCAGCACCATTATTTTCATTAAATTTAAAGGAATTGAAGTTAAAAAGGGTATAATGACAATAATCAAAAGTAAGGAACCCAGCATATACAATTAAGTTAGGGGTAAACAATGATTATTTACGTACCATTATTCTATTCAATTTTTGCAGTGTTAATTTATGCAGAGCATGAAAAAATGTGTAAATATTAAGATAAAAAATGCATTTCATGAAACTATCAGACAATTGTTCTATATGAATATGCAGCTTAAAAACAAAAGGACAACTTTAAGTTTTTTCCAAAAAAGGTTCACTTTTCAAGGAATCGCCCTGTGATGGCAAGGGATTGCGAGCCTTTTAGGAGTTAAATTGTGTGAATTCTATGTGTACGTGTATTGAATGAGTCACTTTATGACTCAGTCAAGCCTACTAGAATTTGAGTGAAAAAGCTGCACGTAGCAAGACAGAGGGAGGGAGATAAGCATATATGTACATCACAAATGGATTCCCATTTTTTGGGGCTTATTTTTCACAATTCAAAAAATGAATCAACAACTTTAAATTCAACTTATATTTCCATATTTATTCATAATACTATCTATATAAATGGATATCTGAAGGGATTATGTACTGTACATGTATAAATAAATTCAAACCTTGGTATAATACATAACAGTGGAAGTGACCTCCAGGTAAAGGAACATCCAAAACAACTACATCAAGTCAAAACGTACACACATTATATACTACATTAATAGAAATTGCTTATGGCAGTTAGAATCCATACACCAAGTGGCAAATATATAAACAAATTTATGAGTACAAGCATCAAAATATACATGTAGAATAAACACATAAGAGAAGAATTAATTTCTTTTACCTCAAAATACATGTACCTATGAAAAGAAATTAAATTTGAATTGAGAAGACTTTCTTGGTATTTTATACATGTCTCTTTCATATAGCTTGTGGTAAATGCATACTGCAAAAACTAGGCTGTAAATTTGTCACCATACTGGAGAACCACACCAGTATTGAATTAAACTGATTCAGGGTCATTCCATGCCAATTCACCCAATGAAAGTGCAATTTTGCACCCTTCCGTCTCAGAATTTGCTCAAATTTGGTACACATAAAGTTTAACATTACCTTCCCATGAAACAAAAAAAATTGGCGTAAACGGTCCGTCGGTTCCCGAGCTACGGCCCGCCCTTTTTGATTCGTTTTGACAAAAATGGGTGTGACCTTCCATTTCAACGGCACAATGCGCCTGAACTGGTTGACCAATTTTTT
>CALNVZ010000641.1:25675772-25690034 GCA_940671915.1 Paracentrotus lividus
TGTTAAACTTTATGTGTACCAAATTTGAGCAAATTCTGAGACGGTAGGGTGTAACCCATTGGGTGAATTGGCATGGAATGACCCTTCAATCTTATTATACAGTCTGTATCAAATAAAATGGTACAAGTGGAAAACATTTTTTTTTTATTAAAAGTAATCACATTCTAAAAGTGTTTGATATTTCCATAAAGAAGGAAAATCAGGCTTTCTTCTGCACCCCCTCCCCCCCCCCATCTCATTTGGTGCTGTAGATCTTGAGATATGACCAGTTTTCTATAATCAAGAAAAAATATATACTTTGCGCATTATTTTCTATGGGTTTCGCACATAATAGCCATGAATTCAGCGCACCGAAACAATAGATGTGTGCAATTTTGATTAGCTCATTGCCGCACAAACTTTAGCATAACTTTTGTTTTACAAAAGCAAATTATACAAAACAAAGTGCATCAGCAAGAAGAATCTTAATTGGCTTGAAGTCGGTACCCCATTCACACATAATTTGAGAAGATTTCATACTTAAATAATTTTTACCCAACTGCACCATTTTTTAAAACACAGACTGTACATACATGTACATGTTTCTTGTACATCACACTGCATTGTCAGCATACATGTAGCATGCATCAGCAGTGAGTGGTTTCCAACATCTACGGGAGCGTATGCCTGTCCCCCCTCTAGATCACCCATTGCGCATTAGGGTGAATGCAATGCACCAAAAGGCTTTTATTTTCCCAAATTCGCATGTCAATGTTAAAAAAAAAAATCTCCACTTACATGTAATATAAAAATGTAAAGAATCTTAAAGAATACTTCTTCCAAGCCTAAAATTACGAAAATACATGTATCTGAGCATGAAAAGTTTTACTCACTGGTAAAGATTGATAGCAGTTACGTTTGAATCAGATAGTTATATATCAGTTACATGTACATGTACACGTATAGTAAAAATGATCAGTAAAGTTTGATACTTGTGTGTTCCGACAATGGGTATCAAACCAACAGC
This sequence comes from Paracentrotus lividus, assembly GCA_940671915.1. NCBI lineage: Eukaryota > Metazoa > Echinodermata > Echinoidea > Camarodonta > Echinidae > Paracentrotus > Paracentrotus lividus. The sequence continues at coordinate 25,676,779 of CALNVZ010000641.1, forward strand.
CTGGTTTTTGCAGTGTACACTACCAAATGCTGAATCAAACCATTTATAATCACAAATAAAATCATGACAAAATCAACAAGAGAACCCAACCTGGAAGAACTTATTCATCTCTTTTACAGGTAAATTCAGTAACATCAATTGGAGAAAGTCGTAAGGATTTTTATACAAAATAATATTGCTAATGATACATTTAAAAATCAGAACCAAGATTCAAGACTTAGACCTTCGTCCACGAGCATGAAATAGATACATGTACAGTCCATTATTGTATTTAAACAAGGTGCTTGGATTAGCAAGTGAAGGTTTCACGATGAACCAAGTATTCTTTCTTGAGGTTATGAGAGATCCTAAAAAGGATGTCTCTTCGTTTCGGTGAGCATCTTCTCACGGTCTTCAGGTACTTGGAACCATGATGCAATGAGCTTAAAGATAAACTAATATTACAGAGCTGGATTCCATGGATTACCATTACTATCTTCAAAAGTGTGTTCAATGTCCATTTTAAAATTTAAACGCCAACATGAATCATGATACAAAACGCAATTGTACAAAACACAGAACAGAAACGCGATCAGAGGTACACCGTTCAGTATCGAAAATTTAAAGCTGATGAACATCCATCGTCTTTAAATTCCCTGCTCTCAAAAACAAACATCTGCACTTTTTTCACTTGCACCGGAAGCTTCCACTGCGAGAGAACATTTAAAGACGTTAGAAAACAGTAAACTCAATTGTGTTCAATGTCGCATTTCGTTGCATTCGCGATGCTCAAGGTCGTAAAACTGAAGCTGATTGTAATTCAAAACGCATCTTTTTCGGCGTTTAAATTTTTCCTCTGAATGGAGATCTGAAACACGTTTACTTTTACGACCAGGAATGGGGGCAATGAACACCCACTCTGTTTCTCTTTAAACCAGTGTTTTGTAAATGCGTTTTGTATCATGATTCATGTTGGCGTTTTGTATCATGATTCATGTTGGCGTTTAAAATTTGAAAATCGACATTGAACACACCCTTATTCTCTTGTTATACTGCATGTAACACACAATGAACTGCTTCTTCCAACAAACCCAGATCGTATGTTACAGCACCTTGATCTAGAATGATAGATATCAAGCTTCACAAGTTATTTAAAGGAAACCGAACCCCAAGGAAATAATCACTTTTATAAGAAAGAACATAATGAGTGGCGCAATTAAAAAAAAGAAATTTCATCAAAATCGGTTATAAGATTCTGCTAGGATTGAAAGCTCAGGCTCCTTATGACTTCAACATAAAGTAATGGAAGTTTGAAAAGTCTCGTTGCAACTTCTATAGGTATCCTCAAATTGGCAACATCGACTTCAAAATGGCCGATATTGTGAACAACTCTCCATTTGTTTTGTACACAAATTTTCAGATTTTCCCCATTTTCTTTCAAAATATGTCTTATTTACTTCTGAGCTCAAAATATGTCATGGGAAAATATAATTTCACAAAACATATGTGAAGATTGGAAGGAGGTACATGTGTAAGATGTATTTTTTCAAAGAAAATTGGGAAAATCTGAAAATTTGTGTACAAAACGAATGTGGAGTTGTTCACAAAATCGGCCATTTTGAAGCTGATGTTGCCAATTTGAGGATACCCATAGAAGTTACAAATGTACGAGACTTTTCAAACTTCTATAACTCTCTTATTTTATAACCAATTTTGATAAAACTTTTTTTTTTTAATTGCTCCTCTCATTATGCTCTTTCCTATAAAAGTGATGATTTCCTTGGGGTTCGGTTTCCTTTAAAAGAAAATTCATTCACTGTAGAAATCTACCTTAAACTACCAGCATTTAAATTTTGATTTCATTTTTTAACCAGATTTATGATTTATCTACTCAAAGATACAAAGCACTAATCATTTTTAAACTCCAAAATAATACACCTTTTTAGTCAATTATTAAACTCAAATGTACAGTACACATCCTCATAATTAATAAGAAAAATAATACTCCACACATATCTGTATGCATGGGACTGTGTTTAATACACAGTTACATAGTATTGCAAATTCATTATGTACCAAAAGGCACGAGTCAATCATACCATTCAAAATTTCTTCTACAAGTATTGCAATATCATACTCTACATCGTAATTCATACAGTATTGTAACCAAATCAAACACTACACGTATTTACTATTTAAAATGTACCTGACATTGACAAGCCACATTAAAAGTGGGTTTTTTTTTATATACATGTACATGATACAGTAAAGACACACAATAATGTTAAAAGTCTCATGAAATCTGTAACAAACTGCGAGAAAGTTATCGATACAGGTATATTCAAATTTTTAGGAATTCACTACACATACAGCTGGGGAAAAATTTATTAGACCAAGCTTTATGGTGGAGTGTCAGTGTTTCTTGCTCTCTGTGGTAAGAAAACAGTTTAAACACAGACAGCAATTATATCATTGACATGTGAATATAGATCTTTTGTTACTATTAAGCAAATGGCGATCTTGTCCCAGAATTAACAGAAAATAAACTTAGTCTAATAATTTTTGCCCGAGTGCATGTTAATGAAATAATTTCAAACATACATTCGTATGCATTGGTTACCTGGCATATCATTGAAAATACATAATAAACTTTGTATCACATTTACATGTTTTCCACACATCTGAAGTCTACATCTTTCCAACTAAAATGCTCCCAATTAACAAACACATTAATACAAGTTAATTAAAATCACACAAATAACTGATAGCTGGTAATGTACGTACAAAATGTATGTTTCAGTTTTACTTCTGTAACAGTATATATATTCTTTCTTTTTTTGTATCATGTCCCCTACATGTAATTAGCAAGTAGAAATTCATGTTTTGTTCACGAAGCAATCTATACATTTCTAATGGGAATACAATATGTAGTACATATTGTGTACTGAATTACACATTAAAGAAGTTGATATAAAGCGCATTTATTCACCTCAACTATTAAAAACATGTACTGTAATATTTTCACACACCCTGAAAATCTAGGAAACCATTAGAGTTAACCCCTAAAAAGTATAATGTTGGAAAACCTATAATCTAAGAAATCCAAAAATGACAACCAGAAGTTAGCCAAAGTAAAATGAGAGATTAAAAAAAAATCCACATTATGACGCATCAAAAATCTCCTCAGGAGATATTGAAAGGTACATGTACAGATGTAGACATGGGCAATTCAACGTCATCTGCGACATAGGTGCCCAAATTTAAAACTGAGGTATAGTTGAACTCTTATTATGTTTTCTACAAACGTACAAAGAAATAAACTGTAGTTTCAACTGCAAATACATTAGTTTATTGATTAAATTGTCGTCTCTGAATGTAAAGTCCGTAACGTTGGAATTGCCCATATAATGTTGGCATAACTTCAAGTTAACAATGGTATTACACTATACAATGTACATGGAGCAAGATTAAACTAATTTGAAGAAAAAAAAAATCCAAAATGGACCGTTCAACAGCCCTAGAAGCCACTATGAAATTGTTCCATTTGTTGAAACAAACAAATGTTGTATTTGAGCTATTGAATGAGAAGTCTTCAAGTTTTTGTGATTTAGTGTAACAATGTTAAGTGTTGGGAAATGTGCATTAAACAAATCCTATGGTTGCTCTGGTCATGCATATGGACTACATAATTCATAATACAATACAATATAACACTTCAATCCTATAAAATGGGTATTTCAAGAAAGCTTACAATTCATATACAGCAAGAGACATACATTGTACATACCCCACTACTCCCTAATAAATGGACAACATTTAATCATAATGTCTCCAAGTTCTACATAATGCAGTGTACAGACTCCGACAATGAATCCATTAATATTATGATTCATCCGGTAACCTTAACCTGTTGGAGACGAGGTGATTTGGCTACAACAAGCATTTCCCATAGACCTCAGCCCGAATATATTCGGGCTCAGTCCCCAACGGGTTAAACAATATCAGATAGTTTTTAAAACATGTACTGGAAGTTGGTAAAAATTGCAAATCAAAAACTCACAATTCTCTGTTGTTGCGACGTTTTGCCAACCGCTGTTGGCTTCATCAGGCGAATGAACACCAGGCAGCAGTTGGCAAAACGTCGCAAAAACAGAGAATTGTGAGTTTTTAATTTGCAATTTTCACTAACTTCCAGTAAATGTTTTAAAAATTATCTGATATTATTCAAACAATTACTTACATATACATAGGAATGTTTTCCAATTGTAAAAATACATACATGTGACAAACCTTTACCTCATGAGTGGTTGTGAAATTTCCATCTGGACATTTAATCTTATTGCAAGAAAGATTAATTGCTTAAAGGTATTGCACAGTGTTGGCAAAAATCCGAGGGGTAAAATAATAGATTTGATTCGTTTTTAAACTTTTGGATACATACATGTACAATGTATGTACATATACATGTACATGTACATGTATGAGGGAAGATATCAACCCCCCCCCCCAAAAAAAAAAAAAAAAAAAAAAAAAAAAAGTGTGCTGTCTTCAATAGATATTTTGAATCTGTGTTTGTAACTTCTTGGTATTTAAAGCACTGATTAGACTCTGCTCAAGTTTCTAACCATGAAAATTGTTTAAAGGGGGTAGTTCACCCTGAACTTTTATTAGTTTTCAAAAATGCAAGGAAAAAAATGAGTTAAGGTTTGCAGAAAATTGGCCAAAAATTGGCGAAGTTGGGAATATTTAAAGTTTTGATTCTGTGATGTCACAGACATGCGAGCCACTCTCCCAGGTGTTGTATGTAAATTCATTAAAATTGACTTTTTTTACATGGTTCTTGAAAGAGGAATAGATCTTTTTCATAGACTATATAGTATACGAACATAGGCTTGTATATAGGCTTGATGATATATCGATCGCCCAGGTGAGATAATAAATATTATTCTGAAAAAAATGACAGTTTATGGAATTTATATTACATAACATGTAGGAGAGCAGCTCCGCGAGATGTCACATAATTAAAACTTTATATATTCATAACTTTGTTATTTTTTGGTCAATTTTCTTCAAACCTTAACTCATTGGAGTGAACTTTCCCTTTAACAGAAACCAAATGGCTACGAATTCCAAATGTCAATTTGTCTGAATATTGACTGCAAATTGCCCAAACGAAAGTAAAACTCTTGTCATTTTCAGATTAGCAGGCTATACACGTCTTTCAATGTGACTTGGATTGGACATGATGCTGGAATCATTCCAAACTGATAGTCGGTCATAGTCTACGGTTAAGTCTGTTTTGTCAGAATGAAGAGGTAACATGAATTCGGACTCTCAACTCCCATTCACTTAAAAATGGCCCAACCATGGCAACCTGCTCAGAAAGCGCAATAGCTCTGATATGTAGGCCTAAAGGACATTAATTATTAACCTTGAAATATTTCCAAAGGCAGAATTTCTATTGTGACATTATTGGAGCTAGAAGGGCAGTATATTAAACTCAATGGCCCGAATTCACAGAGGTGGTTTCAAAACCGTGGACTGAAACAGTGGATTATGTAAATTTTGTGTAATAATTATGCTTAATTTGGCGCGTACTGTGAGAAAGGTCCAAAATGAATGCGCAATTTTGTCACAGAGCGCTGAATTTACACTTGTCGCTATGCCATGGTTATTAAAGTCTGCTGTTTATTTGAGTTAATTCAAATAAACCGTTGACCCAACAGTGGACTCATAAATTCAAAACAGTGGGCTCATTATGTCAAAACCATAGAAACTGGCATAAATCTAGCTCGTTATGACAAAATCGCGCATTCACATTGGACCTATCTCAATGTCCGTGCTAAAATTAAGCGTAATAATTAAACAAAATCTACATAATCCATGATTTCAGTCCACGGTTTTGAAACCACCTTTGTGAATTCGGGCCAATGATAATGCCATTATGGCTCCAGGTTGACTCACATTAAAGACAGTATCCACTATAGCGGCTCTATGACTGGAGACTGCTCAAGGTGCTGTATCTTCGAGCGACAGACGACGCAGCGTAGGGGCAGTAGACGCTGAGACAGGGCCATCTGAATAGTCTTCACAAAACACTTTCTGCAGATCACACGATGGGAGCATGGGTAGGTACAAATCACTGCATGTCTGGTCAGGCATACTACACACTGTATTAAAAACAATAGTGAAAAACAGTTCAATGCATGCATGTCAAAATACAGTACAGGGCTAGTATTCTGAAAGTTGTCTTAACCCTTTAGCACCTGGAGACTGTGTGAAAAGTGTCTGCTTACTCCCTAACGGAAAGGGTTTTGCTTTGTTTGCACATCCTGTGGATAATGCACAACAAGTATGAGCATGTTTCATCAAATATTTTTGATATTTTCATGAGTAAAGCGTGCATAAAACAGGGGTGGTTTCGGGCGTTTTAGTGAGTAAGCTAAAGGGCGGTCTCGGGCGGTTTAGGTGCTAAAGGGTGAAAAACAGATATTTTTGTATCTTCAGAGTTAAAATAAAATATGTATTCCAAAAATTATATTATCTTTTCTCTTATTTTTTCTTGTATCTTTCACTGAGTGCGCGTGATGTCTGAGCTATTTCGCGTAAAAGTTAAACATGACACATAAATATCTCTGTACGCAAGAAAATCTTGAGATAATAGGTATTCTCAAAATTGCCTTAAATCTACTTTGGCAACTACAAGAAAATTTACAACAGTAGAAACCTCTGATTTGTATGGGTTATAAATAATAACCTACTATCTTTTATGTAGATAGATAACCAGTACAAACCTCTGATTCGTATGGGTTATAACCTGCTATCTTACGTATGACCAGTAGAAACCACTGATTTGTATGGGTAATAACCTGCTATCGTATGTAGATAACCAGTAGAAACCTCTGATTTGTATGGGTTATAACCTACTATCTTTAGATAACCAGTAGAAACCTCTGATTTGTATGGGTCATAACCTACTATCTTACTGTATGTAGATAACCAGTAGAAACCTTTGATTCGTATGGGTTATAACCTGCTATCTTATGTAGATAACCAGTAGAAACCACTGATTTGTATGGGTTATAACCTGCTATTTAATGTAGATTACCAGTAGAAACCACTGATTTGTATGGGTTATAACCTGCTATCTTATGTAGATAACCAGTAGAAACCTCCAATTCGTATGGGTTATAACCTGCTATCTTATGTAGATAACCAGTAGAAACCACTGATTTGTATGGGTTATAATCTGCTATCTAATGTAGATAACCAGTAGAAACCACTGATTTGTATGGGTTGCTATCTTATGTAGATAACCAGTAGAAACCTTTGATTCGTATGGGTTATAACCTGCTATCTTACGTAGATAACCAGTAGAAACCTCCGATTCGTATGGGTTATAACCTGCTATCTAATGTAGATAACCAGTAGAAACCCCTGATTTGTATGGGTTATAACCTGCTATCTTATGTAGATAACCAGTAGAAACCTCTGATTTGCGTGGGGTATAACCTGATCTTACATGTATGTAGATAACCAGTAGAAACCTCTGATTTGAATGGGTTATAACCTGCTATCTTATGTAGATAACCCGTAGAAACCTCTGATTTGCGTGGGGTATAACCTGATCTTATGTAGATAACCAGTAGAAACCTCTGATTGTATGGGTTATAATCTGCTATCTTTTATGTAGATAACCAGTAGAACCTCTGAATTGTTCGGGTTATAACCTGCTATCTTTGTAGATACCAGTAGAAACCTCTGATTTTGTATCATGGGGTAATAACCTGCTATCTTATGTAGATTACCAGTAGAAACCTCTGGTAGTGCTGCTGTTTTAGCGGTGAATATCTCTGTCATAAAGCTACAATGTGATAGTGTCGGTATGTCTTTGTGTACTTATTTGCACCTGTAGTGTTATACAGTGTATGAACCTCTTGATGTTCATGGGTTAACTTGCCTATCTTATGTAGTTATCCTAGATAGAACCTCTGATTCTGTATCAAGGTATTAATCCTGCTTTATCTGTATGTAGATACCAGTAGAAACCTCTGATTTTGTTTGGGTATAACTCTGCTATCTTACATTTATGCACGTAGATAACCGTAGAAAACTCTGATTTGTATGGGTTTTTGAATATAACGGCTGCTATCTTATGTATATACCAGTAGAACCTGATTTTATGACCTCTGCATGGTTGTATTATATCCTGCTTCATCGTATGTTAGAGTAATCTGTTAGTATGAAACCTCTGATTGTGTTATGGGTTGATTAACGCTTGACTTATTCTTATTGTTAGTAACCAGTAGTAAACGCTTCTGGTTGTATGGGTTAATAACCTGTTATCATACTGCATGCTAAGATGGTTGGAATAATCCTTGTTCCTCTGATTTGTCAAAGTCTGTGTCATAGTTTGCCAGGGCTGGCCAGGGAGGCTGAGCGTTCATATCATCGTTCATAGTCGTTTTCAATAGTCATTTTTTCAACGCAGTCAATCCGTGTGTTTGTGCGAGCGCAGACACCATTGTGAGGATTTTGAAATGTATAGACTAAATGTATTTATTATATTTGGTATATCAGAACCTTTCATTGATTCATGTTTTTGTTTTTGTTTTGTTCAGTATGCTAGGCATAACACTGTAAGTTGTTTTAAAAGCTTTCGACTGGGGGCCTTCCATCCTACTATGACCCCTCAGCTAAATGGACGTTTGACCGAGAAAAACAAAACATGTCAGAGTTTTTTCTTCGTTATATAAAATATATAGTGACTGCCTATATATTCGGGGCCATAGTTGTTTCTAAAGGCTCTCGGGGCCTTCCATCCAGCTATAACCTCGGCAGCTCTGGGGGTCATAGGCTGGATGGAAGGCCCCCTCGAGCTTTAGAAACAACTATTGCCCCTCATGGCATTCACTATATCTATACTATTCTATGTAGATAACTACTGGTTATAGGTGCTTATGATCAACCATAACTTTTTGAAGAAAATCATGTGACAAGTAATGTTTTGTGCATATAAACATTTCTTAGTCATGTTGTAGAAGTGGTGTGGTCGAGTAGATAAGTCAGTGGACTGACGATCACAAGGTACGCGGTTCAAATCCCGTCCATTCCACTGCCATCCTTCGCAAGATGTCAATCTTCAAATTTGCCGTCCTTGATCCAAGTGAGGTGAATGGGTACCGATAGGAAGAAATTCCTTGAATGCAGTGAGCACCCTGTTGGGGTATAGCCCAGCTAAGCCAGGTAATAATAATATGATGCACCTTGAGCACTCTACAGAGTGGATTTGGTGCAATACAAATCACATTATTGTTATTATTTATTATGTTTAATAGTGGTCAGCTGGACCCAGGTGAGCAGCTCCAAAGGAATGTATCAGGCAACAATAGTATCAGGCAACAATAGTATCCTTCTTAATTTTCTAACCGAAGATTCTTTTATAAATATTGGTTGTGGGTGAATACTTACTCGGCAACTACATGTATGGTCTATTTAGGGTTTTATGAATATGGCCCCTGCTGTATTGCTTTATTAGTGTATGTCATTACTGTATATACATTTATAATATCTGTTGTTATCATTTTTATTGAATATATTCTTGACCTATGGGATGCTTAGTGTGCATAATATACCACAATGTGTTTTTCATATTAGTTTTGCATAATTTATTTTTCTATAAATGCAATATTGAGACCGTCTTTGTTTATCAAAAGCTTCCACGATGATGCACAGCTGTGGTAGGTGTATGCATTGTGTCAGAGCTAGAGCTGCTAAAAGCATGAAGAGACCCAGAACAAATCAATAGATGATGAGAGCTAAAGAGTGTTATCTCTGTAATTACAGTATGAGATAAAGCCCTTCTTGCTGTAAATCAGGCAATATTGTATTTCTGTCATCATAGTGATATTGTTTGAGACCTAAGCAGGTGTGAGTGTTTGTTTTACACCAAACCAAATACATCGCTCAAAAACCTCACTTTGCTGGCACACGAAAAATGTCAGGTTCTTGCCTTGCATAGGCCAGCATGTATTAAGTATATATGTAAAAACTGGACTGAACCAGTAGGATATATACTGTAGATTGTCCTGGCACTCAGTAGACCTGTTTGCTTCCATGATGCTCTTTAAAGACAGTTTGAGCTGTGTATGTAAAGCCACGTTTACATTTGGTATACAATTATCGCAGGGTAAACTGTAGAAGCCTATGGTAAAAAAAATACATCATTTTATCCCTTCATTACCATTTTTTTGGTTACTTCAGAGCAACTTTATTAAAAAGAAATAAAAAATTTCTCTCAAACCTCACATAGGTGACATCGTGCAATCGGAGCATAGCAGGGCTTCCCCACTATAACCCTGTGCTGATAGTATGATGTCAAACTTTTTGTCCATGTTATTTTTCACCCATTAATTCCATATTTAATAAATACCTACAGGTAATACCATTATTTTTCAATCTGAGAAGGACAAAATTAAATAATCTGAAAAGAGCTCACTGACACAATGTACATGTACATGTAGTCATTATTCTTAAAAATAATTTTGAAAAATTAAAGATAGGTGACAGCATTTTTTTTTTTTTCAGATAAAAACATGTGCTTTTGAAAACGTCTGGGACCTTTCTGTGAACTTTTTTGTTCTTAGGACGCAAAAGTTAGGGTCAGCCTTATACAGTTTTATTTGATATGTACTGTAAATTACCAATCAGTATCTTGATACTAATCAGATGATGTGTTCTCTGTGAAGCAAATTATATTCCCAGAGGCTCATACATGTACATACTGTATGTGAAGAAAATTAACAAGAAGTTGGCTCATTCTTCAGTAAAAGTACCAGAAATGTAGCATTTGTGCTAAAATTTTAAAATCATTTTAAAGTTTCTTCTGTCATATAAATGTAGGTATCATACCCCCATGCTCTTTAAAAAATAGGTGAGGAGATAAAAACAAGCTGATTTGTTTGCATGCCATCCACTTGACATGATATACAGTACTACATGTATATATATTGGAACATTTGTGTCAAAAAATGACATTGTGCGTCAAAATCAAATTTTGCTCTTTTACGAGCTAAACACTTGATTGAATGCCCGAATTTGCTTGTTATGTAAGGTGAGGAAGCCAAATTATCCCCCAAACAGAAAAACACAAGTTACCTCAGAGTGATATTTAACTAGAACCAAATATCAATAACGGCTGTAACGAAGATAACGGTCGTAACGGGTGCCAAAATCATTGACACACATTTCATTTTCATGAATAAAATCAAAAGTAGTGAATGAAATTCCTTCAAATTTATACCAATGTTAAATGGTGCTGATACAACACTGTTGATGCCCTAGCTTGCATTGACATCCTGTTTTGGAAGGATGCTCCAAAAAGCATATGGTTGTAATGAAACTTTTGACACACATCAAGTCCTTGGCAGTTAAATGTCTCATAATTATTTTCTGCACATTACGTGAACTACGATCTTTGTCAGTTATATTTACGAATAACTTGTTGACATACATGTATTAACGATTAAGGTCAAAACAGTTTTGCTTCAAAGTTGAAACTGTCAACTGATCATGGTAATGTTTGACACACATGTTACAAGTGTTATCACTTTTTTCCCAATTCAGCCCAGCAATTGTTGTTCATGAATGTTGTGCACATGTGATATTAAGGAGGTCTAGTCATTAATAACAGGTTTCATTTGTAAGTTGGTGAATTTATCATTGGGCAATTTTTTTAAGTGATCATTTTTAAAAGGAGAAACCAATGTTACAAGTTTTACCTTGTTTTTGGACCTCATTCTAGACTTTCACAAGAAATTACACAAAAAGAAGAAACCCTGTAAAGCTCATTTTATTTATTTTATTTCTTCATACCAAGTCAAGCATGAATAACAACTGAGATATACTTATTCATTTATTTTTTAGTTTTTTGAGACATGGATGAAAATATAATTGTTAATGGTACATTTACTGGAGAATGTCACACTTACCTCTTCATCTTTGGAAGGGGAAGCTTCTGATGTGTCAAGTTTATCCAATTTACGAAGTAATTTATCCTGAAAATACATGAAGAAAGAGAAATAGCACTAAAAAATTAGAATATGTTTGTATTTTTGTAAAATTTATCATGTCCACGAATGAAAACATTGGAATTAAAATAATAATCAAGATTTCAAAATTCGCAATATGAATAGAATATCATAAACGGTAGTTTCATATATTCAAAATTCTGTTGCATTCTTAAATATTCATCCATACAGACTTGTGGGGTGTAACACAAAGACTTACGATTGATTAAAAGTTACGATTGATTTTTTCTTGTTAGCCTCATCATGGAGAGGATGCTCCAAAGTTGATGATCTTAAACCTAACCCTAGCCCTAACCCCACTCTTACTCTTAATCATATCAAAATGCTTATCCATGAATGTATACCCAGTTGCTGTATGTCCGGACAGGTTGTTTATCCGGACAGACGATTTTGACCAGCCATTTGAAAAGGTTTACAAGCGATCTTTTTGTAGTTTTTTGGAACAAAGTGATAGAAAATATTCTACACATCAAATATTGATGAAGATAAGCATCATTCAACATATATTTTTGGCTTAATCCTGAGACAAACAAGCAGGCTTCATTTTTGTTAAGTGTCCGGACAACGGACCCCCCATCCTACCTGGTTTCCAAATAAGGCTACCGAGAAAAAATTTGATCGTAACCCCAGAGAAAAAAAATGACTCAGGCTGGGCCGAGCGGGGGCTGGTTTATTATTCTGAACAATTAACGTTAGGGTCTACTCTAATTCCTCATGTAGACTTTAAAGTTAGTCTAGATCTAATATACTCACTATTTTTTTGTTGAGAATGTGTAGATCCTTCTCCGTTATTTGTCTCTCTTTTGGTGGTATGCTGACTGCTGTTCTGTCTTTGCATCGCTGTTTGAATTCATGCAGTCTGAACAGCAAGTAGAGCGCCGGAGTTGCGGCTACGGCTGGCTTAGCACTCGTAGCGCTCATGGTGAAGAATTTCATGTAGCTTCAGTCATGCAGGCTAGCAATAAAATACCCGTAATTAACTCTCGTTTCAATTATGCCTGGTATTTAACAAAATGTAGCAAATTGCATAGGTTCTACACTTTCCTTCTTGAAAATATATATCCGAGTAGGCCTTAGCCTAGGCGTTTGATGTGGAAGACAAAAACAAAGAATATTATTTTCTCTGGTTTCAGTAATATTGTGCAGCAGCAATCTGCGCTGCGTCGATGCTGGCGCTCTTCAATATTT
>CALNVZ010000641.1:25690397-25737323 GCA_940671915.1 Paracentrotus lividus
TGCGTGTGACATTATCAAAACTACTGATTTCATGGATTTCGTATACTCCAGCGAATCAGATCATTTTGTTACAACATCACAAAAAAGCTGTCATGTTGTACAGACGGTTGTTTAATTAAACATACAGTTTACTTCTATATAATAATAATACTTCATTCTTATATAGCGCATTTTCTGTTAAATGCAATAGATAAATTTTAGAAATTCAATTTAAAATAATGACAAAGATAAAGATAAAGTACTACAGGTAATATACATATGGCACAACTGAATGATTACATAAATTGATTTTGAACAATAGAGTACAAAAGATGAAAAAGAGAAACCAAGGGAAACCTCTTCCTGGTGCTATGTAAACATGTCCAACATAGCAGTCTGTCACAATGGTCATAATAGGGCGGCTGAGTTCTGAATCCGCTGTAGTTTCGAGATGTCCTTGTACAGAATACTGTAAGTGGTTATTTTCGCGGTGACTTTATTTTCGCGAATTTCGCGAGTCGGTCATCGCGAAAATTTCCTCTTCAGTACAAGGCTATTTATAGTAATGAAGTCATCACCAAAATCGCGAAATTTTGCTCTCGCGAATTTCCCCAATTAGTCCAAAATCGCGAAAATATCGATTCTGTACGCGAAAATATTGGCTTATACAGTAACTAATATATCCTCGACACCAGAGGCGGCGGGGACACAGCGCCCCCACTTTTTAATCCACCTTTAAAGTGCCCCTTTTCTTAGCTAACAAAATGCCATTTTAATTGTACTAAAAAGAAGGTTTTCAGAGTTTTGAAAAGTCACATAGACAATTTCGGTGCCCCTTTTTACTCCTTATGTCTTTTAGAACCCCAAATTTTCGGTGGCGCACTCGCTCGAGGATATTAAATAAGGTATGAACAATAAAATATAATTTTGAGCTCAAAATTTTCAACTCGCGCTTCTCGTTCGCGGATACTAAATAGATAAAATGCAAACTCAAAATTTCAGCTCGCGCTCGCATTACTTTTTATCATGTTACTAAGATACAATGCCATTACGATTCTTAAAAGAATATTTTTTCTAAATATTTTTTATATTTATCCGAATACTTTTCTCTTTCTGCATCTGATACCAAGTGCCCCCTTTTCCATCGTGACCCTCACTTTCAAATTCGTTCCGCCTCTGTCCGACACACTTCGCAAAACATATTGGCCGATATTCTTGAAGGGTGACTAATGTTAGTAGGCCTATACTAAATACGTATTTAGTAGGCCTACTAACTAGTCACCCTTCGAGGACACCAGCCTTTGTGTCTTTTCCACCAAAACAGTAAGCATCTCACTAATTTGTCACATTTTGATTATGAAAAGGACGGTGGAAATTTTGTTTTAGTTTGCTTTCTCACAAAAATATAAGGCTATCCTGTCTTTATAATGAAATCCGTACAATTTGTACTTGTTTTCAGCCTCGTACTCTTAAAAATTCCCTGTCGATAAAAATCTCGAGAAACCATTAACCCTATCAAGACCAAGGTATTTTGATCGTTCGCCCCCCCCCCCCTTGGTCTTGATGGGGTTAATGTACGAGACGCATTCTTCATTCCATGGGACTTTTCAGAAGTACGAATGGCTTCTTTTTGGTATAAAAAGGGCTTTTAATAAACAGCGCACTTTTTAGTCATGAAAAGGGACGCTTATATAGGGAGCATGAAAAAGTGGGGGGGGGGGGGCATTGTGCCCCTACCCTTGCCCGGTTCCGCTGCTTCTATTATTTGGTAGCCATTTCAAAGTGCATAGTTTTTTTTGGGACGCACTGTAATAATACAGTGTGTTTCAAATAAAAGGTAATCCATTTTTAGATGGCCCATGTCCATGCTCAGTTGTATTTGCTGTTCATAAATAATTATGTAACATATAATTAAAGAGGAAATCTCCACCTTTCCAAATGATGAATCTCTTGAATCATAAATGTAAAGCATAATTTAGTAAATTGCAAATGAAGATGGCAGGTACAGAGTCCATTTTTCCAAGTTTTGAGTGAATGCTGTCCCTGCTGTCCCAGAGCGTTGAATAGGATTGCGTGCGATGATGCACGACTCCTTTTAAAGCATCCACTCAGTCTTTAATCCTTTGACAAAAACTTTGATTTTGTACCCGACACCTTCATTTGCAATTAATTCAGTTATGCGTAACATTTATGATTCAAGAAAGGTATCATTGTAAAGGTGAGGAATTCGTATTCAATTATATGATAAAAATATATACCCAAAATGGATGAGCTGGGAATATGGCCCCTCCAAAAATGGATTACCTTTTATTTTAAACGCACTGTCTAATGTAACGAAAATCTTTTACCCCAACATTTAAAAAGATTCTTCTTGTAGAATATATTCAATAATCATAACTAATTAATTTCATATGACAAATGTAAATAGTGTAACTATTGTAAAACTATGATTGATAAGTTTATTCTATACATATTATGTTTAAGTATGTTCACATGTTTTAATTGCCATCTACTAAATGTATACTAACTGTATTTACAGCGTGTCCCATAAAAAATGCTAATGGCACTCTAGATGGGCATAATATTAAAATTACAAACATTATATTGTTTTTATCTTTATAACAGAGAACAATTCATTTTCTACAACTGGATGAAATTTTATGTGGTATAGTCCAATAATCATAAATGTATAAGCCTTTTTTTCATCACACATAAGGAAACCTCTCCTTCAAGATTTGTATTAAGTAGTATGTGTAGAGTCAGGTTCAGCTAACAAGATCTGTTGTCTGTTCAAGTGGTGCAAATCATATCTATTCACGTTCAGCCACGGGGCGTAAGGTATCTCACTTCGCGGAGACGTCTCCGCGACAGAATAGAAAATTTCGTCTCCGCGACGGATAGAAAGTATTAGAGACGTCTCCGACATCGCGAAGACGTCACAGAGACGGATTTGGGACTACCTCAGACTTTTTTTTTTCATAAATTGTCGCGGAGAGGTCTCTAATACTTTTTGTCCGTCGCGGAGACGAAATTTCAAATTCTGTGGCGGAGACGTCTCCGCGAAGTGAGATACCACCCTAAATATGCAAGGATTTTCTTTTGTTCAGGACTTGGGGATGACCTATTCATTCATCCCCCTCTGATGAATAGAAATTCTTGCATATGATGAGATCATGGATTAAACAAAAAAAAGACATTAATTCATTTCCTTGTAGTTATTGTTTGTATAATTTTTGTGTTTGATTAAAGATATCATGCCAATTTTCTTAAACCTTCATATCTTTTTTAAAATTTAAGTATGGGCCCGCAAGTTGTGGGTCCAAAATCTAAAAAAAGGAAATAAAATTAGAGTGAATGAAGACGTAATTGGAATACATACTTTATTCAGCATAATAACGAAACTTGGATTGAGAGTTTTTCTGATGAGTGCTGAAAGAAGGCTCATATCTCTGTGTTCAATGGACCATATCGCATAAAATTTAAGCCAGTTATAGAAAATGAATGCTAGTTTATGATTATAAAATCATATACAATATGATTTGGTTATTTAACATTATACTCATTTAGAGTGCCATTAGCACTTTTTGTGGGACATGCTGTATTTACTCGCTGTAATGTATATTGATATTTAACGGGCCAAGCCTGATTAGCTTTAGCTATTTGTTCACTTCATTTACCATATGCTTATTTATATCCATACTGTATAAGTAAATTTTGAAATATTGGTAATAAATAAATAAATAAATACAATACAACGAAAATGTGGGGGGGGGGGGCAATGTACCCCTTGCCCCCTGCCCCACCACCCTTAATCATGTTTGCAAACACAGATGTCTGAGAAGTAGAAATTGCTTTGTAAAAACTCCATAAATTGGATGTGCACAACGAAATAACACATATTACGCTTGGTAGTGACAGGATTTGAATTCCTATCCCTCTCTTTACTAACAAGGTGGTTCGCGAACCACAAGTCCGTTGCCTGATTTCGCTATCAATAAAACACGCAATATGACCTTTTGACCCCTAGATGACCTCTGACCTCATCATCCTCATCAACAAACAAGTGGTATTAACCAAGGATAATTTATACCGGGGGTGAACAAACTTCCATTAAAAAATGAGTGAAAATTAAACAAATACTTTATGAAAAGTCGACCTTTAAGTTGACCTTTTGACCCCTATATGACCTTTGATCTCATCATCCTTACACATGTGGTAATACCCAAGAATCATTTGTACCAAGTGTGAGCACAATCGATGAAGAAATAAAGAAATGAGAACAAGTTAAACAAAAACTTAAACATTTTTGTAATAGTGTAACAGATGGCCTCATATCATTTGAACTTTTGACCCCTAGATGACCTTTGACCCCATCATCCTTATCAACACATATTAGGTATTACCCGTGTATCATTTGTACCCAGTGTAAACAGAAATGATGCAGAAATAAAGAAATGAGAGCAAGTTAAAGAAAAAACTAAAAACACAACAGACCAACAGACTAACAGACCAACATACTATACAGACCAACAGACCAATAGACCAACAGGAAAAGTGATCACTATGTCTCTGCCGAACTTCGTTCAAGCGAGACAAAAATGTAAACTAAATTTGATTGTATGTATCTGACAGAACGACACAATGTGTGTGTCATAAGGACCAACGAAACACAAAAAGTAATGACGCGTCACATGTTTTTTTCCCACAAATTTCTTTATTATCAAATCCATGTTCTGTACAGTTTGATAGCAATGTTTGATACAGTGTTGTTTATGTACATCGGCACTGTGTATTGTGACGTTATATGGTGAGAGACAGGGCTTTGAGGCAGAGTTAGCATTACACTGTCTCTCAAAAGATTTCGTAAAATAAAACCCAATCATAATTTAACAAGCATAAATGAAGCAATCAACTTATTAATTGCCTTACAATGTACAATCTCATACAAGATATAATGTGTACAGTCTGTGTCAAATAAAATGGTATAGCAGACCTGCCAACAAAAAAGCGTATTCCGTACTTTTTCTATCCTCTTTCGCTTCTTAAGGGGGTACTAAGATCTATAGATGTCTATGAATGCACATCACCATCATGCCATACTACATCGCACCTGTCTTCATAGAAAACATTTAATTGTCCAATGAATTGTCTATGTCCCTCATTTACCAGAACGAATGCCTTTGGTGCAGGGATGACACACTTGTCAAAATGTTTGGCATATTTACCTTGTTTTCTATTGAAAATAATTGAAAAATAAAAGGTTTTCAGGTCGACAGGTGGATGGTGATTGACATTTTTATGATCTGAAAAATTATTGACATTTAATGAGTTTGGTACCCCTTATCCAAATGAAAAAGACAAAAATACGCTTTTAGGTTGGCAGTACTGGTATAGTTGGAAAACATTTTTTTAAAGTATGAAAAATGATCAAATTCTAAAGGTGTTTGATGTTTCCCAAAAGTAGGAAAATCAGGCTTTCTTCTGTAATTTTTTTTCATCCCATTTGGTGCTGTAGATCTTGAGATATGACCTGTTTTTTATAATCCAGAAAAAATGTACTTTGCGCATGCTTCTCTATGGGTTTTGCACATAATAGCCATGAATTCAGCGCACCAAGACAATAAATGTGTGTAATTTCGATTAGCTCATTGCCGCACAAAATCTAACATAACTTTTGTTTTACAAAAGCATCAAAACATAGTGCATCAGCTAGAAGAATCATTTGGCTTTAAGTTGGTACCATACACATCATTTGAGAAGATTTCATACCTAAATAATTTTTTCCCGACTGTACCATTTTTTTTTACACAGACTGTAGTGCTCAAATACAAGATTTTGTAACAAGGCAGATATGTGTTCAGTATAAGTTACATAACAAGATTTTGGTATCACCAAGTAATTGTCTTGGTCCCAACTACCAAATAACATGACTCAACACTTTATATGAACAGGTAAATTGAATTCATCTCAATAATTTACAATAGTAGATGCAAGATGATAACTTTATTATTACTATTTCCACTCCAAAGTCTTCCCATAAAATGATTTACGATAAAGACAGGAACATTCTGCAACAATTGGTATCAGGTTTTTTTTTTTTTCAATTACAAGTAACTGATCAATTTGTTATAATATTCCTGAAATAAGTATGATTGAACCACAAAGACTGGTAATACACAAGTGTTGGCCTAGGTGGTACTGAGTATCTACATGTTTGTTAACCTGTTGGAGACGAGCTGATTTTGTTATAACACACATTTCCCATAGACCTCAACCCGATTATATTCGGGCTCAGTCCCCAATGGGTTAATAAAGCAAGACCTAATTCATTAAAAAATTAAAGAAATACAGTCTGCAATATCTGTTTGATTTCTCCAAAATTACACACATACATGGTTATTTTGAGCCTCAGATATTGACATATATATAAATGTAGCTCTCACTTAACAATCAAATATTTTACAAACTATCTGTGGAGAGGCAGAAGTATACTCATTTAAAAAAACATATTATTTTCTTGGAATGCATTTTAGACAAGCCTGATGTCAGGCTAACTGACAATGATGGAGATCATTAATCTAATAATACACCAAACATAATTTTCACAAAGAATCTTTTGAACACAAATAGTACCATCTCCTAAAAAAAGTGAATCAAATCTTCAATTCTAAAATTGATGCAGATGAGCCAACAGGTTAAATCCAGTTAGATCCCTTTAGTAAAAACTAAATACATTATTTGTAAGATCATAGAAAATAAAAGTTTTACAGTACTATCATTTCAATTAAACAAGAAAATGGTCTCATCGGTCTGTCTAAACGAAATATTTAAATTAAATACTTTCATCTTTCGACATACATGTATTAAGGCACTGTTTCCACCCCGTATGTTCACAATAGATAAACATTAAACAAGACAAATATGACTGTGTATCGCCTTTGCCCTTAAAACACACAATTTTGGAAACTGACCTCTGTGACCTATGATTTTGACCTCATTACTTAAAGGTCTACATGTAATCAGTTTGTCTTCCTGTAGAGACTGCATTACATTTGAACTTGACATCTCAAAGGTTTCTTGAGCTAACGAGGCCAGAATACCTGCAACATATTTAGTTGACCTCCCTTAAATTTCAACCAATATTTTCCAAAATAAAATTCAATTGTCTTCCTTTAATGATACACATAGTATGGGCATATCGTCACAATTGAAGTTCAAATATCTCAAATGGTTCTTTAGATATTGCAATAAATAGCTTAATACATGGATTTTCATAAGTTGAACTTTTTTACTGTTGACATACATACGGCATACTCTAATCAGATCATCTTCCTATGGTGACACATATTTTATCCAAGTTTGAAATTCATGTCTCAAATGATTCTTGAGATTCTGTGATAATGAGCTCATATAAAATAAATTTATATGTTGACCTCTGTGACCCTTTGCATACATACTCATATGATTGTCTTCCTAGGGTGATCTACACGGTTAACGTTTCTTTCTCAAGAAGTCCTTGAGATATCATAATTAAAACCTCAATACATGGAATTTCAAAAGTGAACCTCATTGGCCCTTGACATTTGATTTACATGCTCAAAAATCTAATCAGATAATGTTTCTATGGTGGTAGTGAATACTATCTCACGTTAGAAGTTTATGTATCGAGCGGTTTTGGAGATAACATGATAATAGGACTCCTAATGATAACAAGGGAACTAGATGTACATGTATTTACAAATGGATGGACACCCCCCCCCTCCCCCCAATAATCCCTTTAGCACCTAAGTGTTGGAGGTACACATATTGATAAATTGAATTTATAGATCACTCCGACTGACTTCTATATTATAATGATGGATGGCAAAGAATATATATTTTCATGTATTGGGGATGGGGAGGGGAGGGGGGGGGGGGGGGGGGGGGGGGGGGGGGGGGTTGAGGGACCAACGTATATTCATATTCTGATGTGAGTTATACACTTGTTTATTTAGTTTTGTGGCTAAGATTCCTTGTGCCATCCATAATACATCATGTAATTAAAAGTCACCAATACCATGTTTACATTGTGACTCGGTACTCGTGTCGAATCCTCAGGAAGGGTTCAACACTGCAAAGAGTGAACCTGTGATCGTGTTTTTACAGAACAAAAAAAAAGGCGAGTTCAACACGGCTCCCAGATCATGACAAGAAGTAAAGGGACGTCATTAATGTATGTTGTTATATAGTCAAATTCCACCTCTTACCTCAAGGTCATCAACTTCAACACAGCTTTCTGTTTACACACAAAAAATTTGCCGTGTCAAACCCGCCCACCGGATCGAAACCTACAATTTCGGCGGAGCAAAAAAGGCATGTCAAACTCGAGTCGCAGATCACACTGATCCTGTTTACATGACACAAAATTGCCATGTCAGACCCGTGACCCGAGTCACAGTATAAAAGAGGTACAAATCAATTGGTAGTGATTTGATCCCTAAAGTAAAGACCATTGGAATGAGCTCTCCTTCCAGTCGGGAAATCTGAGAAAGAGAAAGGGGTAAAGGAGAAGAATTAGTAGACTATTATAAAAAAAATATATATATACATTATATATAGTAACTTAGCAACAAAAAAAATAGATATGATATGAAAAGGTATTCTGTGTGCACCTTATCAGGGTATCTTAGCTAGGTCAAATAATAATGAGTTAATACTATCTTCTTACATGTAGATGCATAAAATGGTATTTATCATGTTATAAGGAGCAAGTCCTTGCTTATACACATGAATGAAATCCAAGAACTAAACTAAAATCATGTACATATTTAGTATGCGACTGAAAGTTACATACAACAGTATGCAACTTTTACAGTTACTGCACCGAAGACCTGGAACTCCCTACCCCAGGCACTTGAAAGAACAGCAATACCCTCATGTCCTTCAAGAAGCATCTAAAAGCCCATTTTTCTATTCTCTGTAGTGACTTTTTAAACTCTGAGTATTGCAATTGTATTTCATTGTACCTTTTTGTATTATGTATATGTTATTCTATGTTTATGCGCTTTGTATCTGATGAAAAGGCGCTTTATAAATCTTGTCTATTAATGTTATTATAATTATTATCATTATTACGCAGCAAAAATATTGAAAAAATGAAACTGGAAGAAATAAATTTGTATTTCTCTCTATGCATATAGGTAATTTACTCAGTACACATCAATGAATGGTTGACTCTGACTAGAGGGGCATTTGACCATTACTAATGCAGACACACAATTGGATTTAATTCTCTCCGATGCACTGCTTTCACTAATGGAAATGTGTGAGAGAGAACCAGTTAGAGAAGGAGAGGGTGGTAGGTAGGGATAAAGGAGGGCACCAGGGAAACAAGAGTGAGAGAGAGAGAGAAAGAGAGAGACAGAGAAAGATAGAAAGAGAAAGAAAGATAGAAAGAGAAAGAAAGAGAGAGAGAGAGAGAGGGGGGGGGTAGGGGAGAAAGTGAAATGGCAAAATTTGAAGAGGAGAAAATATAAAAGATTATTTTTTGTTTGCTTGTGTGCACATGTAGAAAAAGAGAGAGGACAGGTGAAAATGGGTTAAAATGGTAAAATGGAGAGGGGAAATCGAGGACCAGAGGCAAGAAGGTGAAAAAGTGATGACTAACATTCCAGTATGGAATATACTATCAGATGTAAACGTTTACAATTGTCCTTGACATGGATATGTGGAGGCCAAAAACATAATGCTACTAGGAAAGAATAAGACGATTCCAATTCCCCCCTTTTCTTTATTTCTATTAATAATTAATAAATTATATTTCAAACACGTGTTACTATAACCAAATCCAAACACTATGCAATATTTGATAATAATCGTTGCTGCTATGCCTAAGAGGGTTGCTATCCTTAAAGTCGGCTTATACATTTGGTTTTGTAAGATTGAATAATATCAATAATATTGGTATCTTATGAAACACTCCAACTATAAAACAAGGAGATAGCAATTACATCATTTTTTCTATACAGTGCATCCCAGAAAAAAGTAAACCCAATTTTGAGAGCCTCATATTAAAATATTAAGGCTTGTGTGACCTTGAAATTTGTTTCATGATAAAGAGCAGCTCATACTCTATTCAATGATATCAGACTTATACCTAAGTTGCAATGGATGACTAAGCAGTTGGGCTTTAAAAATCAAGCGTAAAAAGTTCCCTGTACCAAGTTTGAGCACAAGCAGCCCTTGCATTTCAATAGTCCAAGTAATCCTTTGTCCCTAATGAATGGGCTCAGGAAGGCTAAACTCAAACAAACAATGAATGATCAGAGAGCCAGGGCTGCTTCTCAGAAAATGTGGTACAAATGGTTTCTGACCAATGTTTTCAAAAACTTGAGTGCTTAGTCAATCATGACAGCACAGGTATAATTTTGGCATAACTGGATAGAATGAGTTATTCTTTGTTATGATATAAAAATTAATGACAAATTAAGTTAAACAATTCTAATACAAGGCTCTAAAAGTTAGGTCTACTTTTATCTGGGATGCACTCTTCAGTCTGTGTAAAAAAAAAATGGTACAGTTGGGGAAAAAATAATTGAGGTGTGAAATCTTTTCCAATAATGTGTGTATGTGATACCAAAAGATTTTCCTTGCTGAGGCCTTTGTTCTGTAAAATTTGCTTTCGTAAAACAAAAGTTATGCTAAATTTTGTGCGACAAGGAACAAATCGAAATTCCGCACTTCTATTGTTCTGGAAGCCCTGAATTCATGGCCATTATGCACAACCCACACAAAGGCATGGAACAGCGTGCGAAAAATGGATTTTTCTTGATTGTAGAAAACTAGTCATATCTCAAAAAGTACAACACCAAATGTGATGAAAAAAAAATGCAGAAGAAAGCTTATTTTTCCTGCTTTATTGATATACCAATCATTGTCAGGTTGTGACTAATCTTCATGCAATGAAAAAATGTTTCCCAACTGTACCATTTTATTTGACACAGACTGTATATTTTGAATCTTCGTAAACATTTGAATTTGACCACTAGAGTCGCCAACCCTATTGAAAGGGATATTTTTTCCCTTGAAATAAGCCTTCAGAATGATCATCTCAAAGTTTACCTTTTTTATGTCAGAAAGCTATTTACAAATAGTATCCTGAAATTTTCCTCCCATCTATGCTAGTAAAGATATTTCACATGAAATATAACTGACTTTGCACACTCATGATGATTTTTAGATATCATTTTTTTAAGTGATGTGTTTTATCATATAAATTTTCATTCTATCTCATAGCAATTCATAATTTGAAAGGTTTAAGCACTGGTTAAATCTTGTGTGTTATAGCGACTCTAACATTTCTATTACTTTGGGGAATGCTTCTATTTTATAGATTCAACGGGCATTTTTCAGCTGGGAATAATAAACTAGTTTCACACCAATTCTTTTGTTATTAATGAGGGCGTGTTCAAGGTGTTACCTCCTGTTGATAACCAGGAAGAATGTCAGCTGTCAGAAAATTGATTAAACTACTCTGAGAAACAATACAGTCTGTGTCAAATAAAATGGTACAAGTAGAAAACATTCTTTTAAAGTATGAAAATTAATCACATTTTAAAAGTGTTTGATATTTTCATAAAGAAGGAAATTCAGACTCTCTTCTGCAATTTTTCTCATCCCATTTGGTGCTGTAGATATTGAGATATGATCAGATTTCTATAATCAAGAAAAAATGTACTTTATGCATGCTTTTCTATGGGTTTCGCACATAATAGCCATGAATTCAGCGCACCGAAACAATAAATGTGTGTACATTAGCTCATCGCTGCACAAAATTTAGCATAAGTTTTGTATTACAAATGCAAATTATACAAAAAGTGCATCAGCAAGAAGAATCTTTTGACTTTAAGTTGGTACCACATTCACACTTCATGTGAGAAGATTTCATATCTAAATATTTTTTTCCCGTCTGTACCATTTTTTTTTAAACAGACTGTACAATAACACCAGCACATTTTCAAAAACAGGTTGCAGTGCCTGCATTGCCATGTGTCATTTCATCAATAATTAAAATTCATCGAGCCTACAGTAGAATAAAAGGCCATAATACATGTACAGGTACATATTTAACATAAATAGTAGATCACTAAGAAGTGTCCAAATCACTTACAACAAGACAATGTTTCCTAACTCCAGATATAAACATGTTTAAGATGGCATTGTTATATGTATTTCTAATGTTATTTATTTTGTATTGTATTTCATTGTATTTTCATTGTATCTAATTATTTTGTATGCTAAGGGTTGCTTGAAATATAAGTTTCAACTTTTTTTTTTTAGCAATCCTGGTATTTTATGCACTGCATTATGTTACATAAATTATTGTTTCTTATTTTATTAGCTTTAAGCAAATAAATGTGAATGTGAAAATAATCTGAAATGTGATAATGAATCATATTTACAATTTTCAATTGAACCTTGTTCGTATTAGGGAATTTTCCTCCTTGTCCAAATTCACCCCAAATTTTGGCTTAATTACATGTTCGCCTGCCTTATTTTCAAATGGAAGTAAGTTATTTTGGGGGATTTTAAACACTCTTTGATATTCTAAACCCCAAATTCAATCAGTTTGTCTTAAGTTTGTATAAATTAGGTTTGGTTAATATCTATTTTGGATATTACATTTTTGCTGTGGACCAAAGAGGAATTTCACCCAACAGGAAGCACACAAATGAAGCATCATTCTCTGTAATATCACTACACATGCAACTATGCATGTTATGCTACAGAGAATCTGCTTCAACTACAGTATACAGTAAAAACAATTTTTTTAATCCATAAAAATGAGTATACAAATTATAGAAATAATATAACAAAAAAGAAAAGCAATCACAAATTAAATAAGAGAATCAATAAACGATTTGATACCATCCCTCATTTCCCTTTTATAAACGATATCGATCCCCCCCCCCCCCCCCCCCCCCCCCACCTCCCTATGAGGGTGAAACCCAGGCTACAAAGGGCAAACCTTCATTCAGTCTCAGGTTACATTCAGGGTGGTATCTCACTTCGCGGAGACCTCTCTGCGACAGAACAGAAAATTTTGTCTCCGCAACGGAAAAAAGTATTAGAGACGGATTTGGGACTACTTCAGACTTTTTTTTTCATAAATTGTCGCAGAGACGTCTCTAATAATTTTTATCCGTCACGGAGACGAAATTTTATATTCTGTCGCACAGACGTCTCCGCGAAGTGAGATACCACCCTTAGCTTGAAATAGTACTTTGGGTTAGGCTCTTTCTCTTACCAATGGTTCACTAAGTCCATGGAATTCAATTTAAAACTAACAAATTAAAAAAAAACACCAACATCTAACAAGGTGTTATGATTTGTAAAAACTTTCTTTGAAAATTGGCCAAAAATTCCTGGCAGCCAAAATAATTAATAATAATAATAATAAAAGAGTAATTGCAGCATATATGTGACTCATCACATCAAAATCAGACACAAGTCGCCAGAAAAGAGTCAAAGATATCGGCAATATAACCCATTTTTAAACACTTTCCCATTACTGTTTGTACTCAATTTTTTTACAGACCACACATGAAACATTGAAGTTTCAGAAAATCAGAAAAATATTTTCCCCCAAATAAGACAATTTTTATTATTTTGCCGATTTCCTCGACACTGTGCTGAATTTTATCAGCGACTTGTGTCTGATTTCAATGTGATGCATCACATATATGATATTATTACACATAGAGGTCACTTTTTCAATACATTAAAACCATGTATTGATACTCTTCCAGATGTTTGCTTCTCGGCGTTCAATATCATTAGCATAATGTATGTCCTATGTATTCTGCATTACCCGTATCAATGGAGAAAAGGAGTGCATTATTTTTACAATATTGCACGCTGCGTTGCCAGTGAAATGTTGCATGCAACAGCTTATAACAATGGATACGCGGAGCAACAATTTACATCATAGTAGCTTGATCATCATGTGAGATTTTCCTTCATATCTGATCAGGCGGATTTTTATAGTCTAGGTATAAAGTAAACCTCTTTTTTGTTTAAACTGATAGCGTTGCTGTTGCCATAGAAAATGGTTTATCTGTGTAATAATAATAATATTGGATTTCTTTTGTGCTATATGAGATAAATTCCATTCATCAGTATGAATATTGCACTCGTCTTCGACTCTTGCAATATTCAAACTGATGAATGGAATATATTTCATATTGCACTCAAGTGCATTCAATATTGTATAAATATTGGCTTACCGTTACAACCATGGGTGCCATGCAGGATCCATACGACACAGGTTATCAGGACTGTTAGCAGCGGCTACCAATGTACTCACTTTACTCTCACCACCCTCAAACTGAGCAAGATCTAACAACAAAAAAATTATTAAAAGGATTTAGTAACTTCCAAAAACAAGTGCAAAGGGGATTGAAATGAATAAAATTCTATTGCCCTGACCGTAAAACCAAACCACTGAAAGTTTCAGATCAAATGCAAGTCATTTACTATATTAAAACAGTGAAATTTGAAACGAGGCTAAGGATACGGCCGCGAATGATTAATTTATATTGCTCCGTTGCAAGCTTAGCACCATGGTAGGCACAGGGACTTCAAGACAGAAAAATGCTGTGAAAGCGGTTTTCAAAAGCGTCCGGGATTGGGTTACAAAATTTGAGTATAAAATCATAGAAGATATTTTGAAAGTAAAGCAAGCAAGTAGACTGCAATTTTTAAGGAATACCAAACTGACCTATGTGTTCATAATCATGTTGCCAAAATGAGCTAAATCCAATAATTTGCAATTTGAATATCATTCAATGTTACTGCATCCCTTTAAATCATACAAAATTGACACCTTTTGTTTTTATTAAAATAACTAAAAGAATGAACAGAAAGCTAACAATATCAGATCCAATAAGGTCGTACCAGGTCTAAAGCCCTTTCTTGAATGCTCATAGGAGCCATGGGATTAGGTGCTTAAGTATCTCGGAAAATGACCAATAAAAATCAAAGCTTCGATCATAGATGTTATTTTTGTATCACTACAGTCTGTGTCAAATAAAATGGTACAAGAGGAAAACATTTTTTTTATAGTATGAAGATTGATCACAACCTGGTATTGTTTGGTATTGTCATAAAGCAGGAAAATCAGACTTTCTTCTGCAATTTTTTTCATCACATTTGGTGCTGTAATCTTTGAGATATGACCAGTTTTCTTCATCAAGAAAAATCCATTTTTTGCACGACGTCCCATGCCTTTGTGTAGGTTTCGCAATGACCATGAATTCAGCGCTCCAGAGCAATAGAAGTGCCTAATTTCGATTTGTTCCTCGTCGCACAAAATTTAGCATAACTTTTGTTTTACGAAAGCAAATTATACAGAACAAAGTGCACAGGCAAGAAAAATCTTTTGGTTATAATTTGGTACCATATACATACATTATTTGAAAAGATTTCACACCTAAATTATTTTTTCCCTGACTGTACCATGTTTTTTACATAGACTGTATAACAGGACAATCACTCCTGTAATAATGAGATGCTTGGGAACAAGCCAAATGCCTTGTTACGAAGACATCTCATTATACTTAACACGCATGTTTAAAGGGAATCTTGTGTAGTGGGAAGTTGTGGGAAAGATGAAGAAAATTATTGTGATCTTTCCTGATATTTTCATGATATTTGGGAGGAATACCATAATAAAAAGCTCCACAAGAAAAGATTGCTCTTCAAATGCCCTAATAGTCGTAATATGATCCAAAATATACCACACAGCTAACATGTTGGGTACCGAACATTTTGTGTCGTCCCATACATGCATTTCTGTGTAAGTGCATGTGACTCAAATCTGAATTGGTTTAATTTCTTATGATTTTGGCATTTCCAAAACCTCACAGCACAAAATAATGCTTAGGTGAAATATTATCAACCTCTCCAATTCACTTTTAGACAGTGCCTTCCACATTTCAATGTCATGACCAGAACAATGATTTCATTTTAACATCTGGGCCCGTATTCCATAAAAGCATGAAATTTAAGCATTTTTGCTTATCTTTAAAATGCGTATTCCATAAATACTGCTGACTAAGAATTCTTTTCAAGCCTATTTTTGGCAGTGAAGCATAAATTCTTAGATTTTTGCTAAGTCAAAAGTCTTAAATGGTATTGCGCCTTCAAATCGAACATCCAAAAATGAGAATTTTATCCTAACTTTAAGCCTACTACCTAGTGGCTTAACTTTAATGTTGATTTTATGGCAAGCTCATTTGAGACCACAAAAATTAAAAATGCTTATATTAATAAAATTCAGAATTTTGCTTGATGCTTTCTGACCTCAGACAAAGTGCTTAACGTGTTTGGCATAAAGGCTAAGATTTTTTTTTTCCTGGACAAAATCTTAGAAAAATACTTACACTTAAGACAAATTGCTTAAGTATAGTTTATGGAATACGGGCCCAGGACTGAGAGAGAAATTATGACAAATTTTAAATCTAAGCTTGTTTGGACAGGAGCAGATGCAGATTGTATCAAATTTGAGCTGCTTACAATGTATTATTGCCCTGTTTTTTTTTTTTAATTTCAATTCACAATTTGCTCCTTAAAGGGTATTTATACTTATTGAACAAACTCATGTTAATTAAAAGAAATATTAATAGGGAAGTTCAGCCGAGGAGTTATTTGATTAATTATTCCACCTGTGCTGTCGATATACATGTACCATCAAATCTATATTTACAAAATGTATATCCTTGCCTTCATGAAATAGATATATTCTTTCAAGAATACATACACAGCATATGGGAGAGCACCTCGCAAGTGACATTACAAAATAAAAAAAATCTTTAACATTCATAACTCTTACTTCTTTATTTCCTTGATTTTTAAAAAACAAATAATTTCCAGAGGCAGATTCCCCTTTAAAAATGGTATTTTAGGATTGTAAAGTGAGACTTACTCTGTAGTCGAGTCATGATGGCATTGATAGCTTTAGTAACAAGACTGATTAGAAGTTCACTGTCCGATAGTGACGACTGGCTTGATGAAGGAGTCGTGCTACTGGTTGAAGAGCTAGAACTTGACGTGTCTTCTTGTTTCTGCACAACAAACAACAAAAATACATTCCAATTGAAATTGTACTTGGAGATATCACAATTTTACATCAACAATTTTTAAAATAAGTTTTTGTACACAAAACAAGTAATTTTGAAAGTAAGATTTTCCATATTATTCTTTCCTAGGCCCACGTATTCTGGAAACTGTACATCTTAAACCTGGCTCAACTTCATGGGGCCAGGTGATGTACAAATTAATGCAGAAATCAACAATTCTAATCAAGTCATTAAATGGAAATAATTGGCTAAGACCATGGTCACATCATATTTGTATTTGATTTCATAAACATTTGTTCTAATTTGTAACCACAAAAAATTATGAGTAAAAGATTAATTAATGAAATACTTGTAAAGGATGGTTTTGTTGTAAAAATGGTTTAGATCACTTTTTTTAAGGGTAATTTT
Source organism: Paracentrotus lividus (assembly GCA_940671915.1). Lineage (NCBI taxonomy): Eukaryota > Metazoa > Echinodermata > Echinoidea > Camarodonta > Echinidae > Paracentrotus > Paracentrotus lividus. The sequence goes on from CALNVZ010000641.1 coordinate 25,707,902, forward strand.
ATTATTGTCATTATGAAAAATGCATATGAAAGGCTTGATGCATAGACGAATTCGGGCAGCGTTTCTTGGAAGTGAGCCCTCTACTTGCCCGCCATATAGCTGGGGGGCTTCAACTGTACTACGCATGCGCCATGTGCGCGTATGTCTGGGCGTTTGTAAATTTTCCTTTGTTATGCATACATGCGCACACAAGGAGCAAGCGTAGTACATTGGAAGCCCTCCAGCAATGGCTGCCACCACGACAAAACATCACCCAAACCGAATTGGTCTATACATTTGTACCTTCGATTCCTCTGAGCGTAACTCACCTTTTTACTCCAGGCTATCATCTCATCCCTAAGCACAGCTTTGAGAATAGCTGGTAGCTGAAAGGAAGGCTGTACCAGACATCTAGCTATAGATATCATACATGCATTCAGCATGCCATTCACTCCTACAGTAGTCAAGAACTCAGCGATGTTGGGTGTCAGGCGGAATGGAACGGGCCGGTTCGCATCCAGTTCACCTGTCAACCATAATCAAATCTTTCTTTTACAGTTCATATCATAAAAAGAAACACGGTGGTTCGCAAACCACAAGTCTTGCCTGATTTCGCTATCAATAAAACACGCAATATGACCTTTTGACACCAAGATGGCCTTTGGTGCAACCTTTGTACATGTAGGTATCATTGATCTTATCATCCATAAAAAAAGCTGATCATATTTAGAGGGCCATATTTCAAGCTCATCTATTTTAGCTATTAATATGGAACGTGTAATTAAAGATCAATACCTCACTTTTGCAATGATACCTTTCTTGAATCATAGATGCTAGACACGATCAAGTCATTTGCAAATTAATGTTAGAGGTACAAAATCTATGTAGCTATTATACAGTCTGGCCTAGCTTATCTGGCCGTATTAACCCTTTAGCATCTACACCGCCTGAGACCGCCTGTCAGCTTACTCACTAAACCGCCCCAAACCACCCCTGTTTTATGCGCGCTATATGTCTTTGACATACTTTATTCATTTAATTTAATATTCATCTAGCTTTCCCATATATATTACACGTATCAATTTTTGACTCGGGTGTTACTTTCTTGTTTACTTTATTGATGACTGTGCCCATAACGTTTTGCTGTCTCAAAGACGGGGAATCTTCAGCTTTCATGGGGAGTGTATCAAAATTTGCTGATCTCAGACTTGGTGAAAAGCAATGAAAATAACCACCTTGAAGCTAAATTTCTAGACCACAGCAAAACAATCTGTCCCACCCCGAAGAGCTTCGGGCATGATCGGCCAGGGAAACTGAGATTTAATGACTTTACCAGATGGAGGGATGGGTGGAATAAACAAGGCATTACTAAGGTCTGGCAGTGGTCAGGTGATGTATGACACCTGTTACTGGGTAAACATCCATGGTGTCAATTTACCCATGGAAGCTGAAGATTCGCCGTCTTTAATATGGATTTCTTTATCATTCTAAGTAGACTATGTTTGATCATTATTAATCAATGTATTAAGCGCTATATAAATGTAACTATTATTATTATTATTATTCTTTGAATTTATCTCGTTATTTGTGCAATAGTATCACCTATGTTTATCTATACATGTATAGTACCTTTTGATGTACCCTAGACATTTATCGGTCTTTGACTGTTTGTTTTTATATATGATCAAACAATAAATCAATAAATACATGGATAGGGTACATACCACTTGTTTCATCCAGGTCAAATCTGAAGTAGAAGACGGACAGGAGACCAGAGTTTCTCTCAATCTGGATGATCTCTGGGTTGAGTCGTGTGAGATGAAGGACAAACTCAGCTAGACCTAACAAAGCTAGCTGACCACACATCTACACACACAGACAGACAAAAACACATATAAATTTAAAACATATTCTCAAGGAGTATAATCCAGTTAGGCAGCTCCGTTCAAGTTCTAAACAGTTATTCCTTCTGTGTAATGTATCCACAAAATCATATGGTTATAGAGCATTTGGAACAAACTACCCAAGAATATCAAAGAATGTACTATTCTTGATTCATTTAAGTCTATGTTAAAGTCTCATCTCTTCAAAATATAATATTGTAACTTAAGGGTTTATCAAGTATTGTAAAGGTACAGGTGGAGTTCCCTTGTGACTTTAGATTTCTATTTGTGTTATAACATGTAAAAGGTTGTATTGATATTTCCTTTCTTTCTTATTCTTTCTTAATCTTATCTTCTATTCCAAAGCGCTAAGAGACTTCATTGTAATTTGCGCTATATAAAAATTGAGTATTATTGTTATTATTAAATAACATGACAGGATGCTAATCTCAACTTTCTCAACATGAATAGACTATTTGAAGGCGACTGGTTCTTATTATTTCATGATTCAGAAAATAATAGAAAATAGCTAATATTAAAATGTAAAAAAAACAGCAATAGCAAATGGAATCCCTTTAGAAAATATGAACAGCTTGGGAGTTGCACCATATCAAGGTTCCCACAGAAATTTGAAAACAGAATTCCATGACTTTTCCATGACTAAATTGCTGCTTTCCATGACTTTCTTTCTGGCACGGTTTTCAAAATCAGACACGTTATGATGGCCTCCACCTCCCCTTACAGCCATCCCAGGCTTCCCACAGAAATATGAAAACAGAATTCCATGACTTTCCATGACTTTTCACAAATTTTTCAAATTCCTTGACTCTTCCCTGACTTTCCATGACCACAAATTTTTCCAGGATTTTCCAGGATTTTCCATGACTATGGGAAACCTGACATATAATTGTCACTCACCATTTTCCTGAAGGCGAAATAGTCAGTGGATGTTGGGAACGTATCTAGAGCCCATTCCTTGAGCAATGTCCTTGGCACCATGTTGGTCTGGACCTCCTTTAGGATGTCTCTGAGGACTTGATGACTTGCCTGAGATCCTCTCAACTGCACCACAGCTAAACGTTCATAGTATCGATTGATGGGTGGGTCTGTTTCGACCTGCTGCTTTACACACCACTGTCAAACATTCAACAATTGTATTTGGATTACAAATCTTGATATCATTTTTTAAATGAATATACCACTAGAATTTTACTGCAGCTGTTGTTTTAATTGAAAAATAAAAAACAAACAAACAAATGAATCAAATACAGTCAAACCTGTCAATAGTGACCACTGTCTATAGTGATCACCTGTCTTTAGTGGTCACCTGTATTGATTCCCTCTAGATAGAAATGTGTGCTTTAGAACCTGTACAGTGGTCACTTTTTATGTCTCCCTTGGGGTGGCCAATATAGACAGGTTTGACTGTAGTATTCTTGGCAACATAAATAATAACATATCAAATCATTTGGTACTGAAGTCAGGAACTCTTCTAAAACTTGTGTGAATACATGTATGTGGTGTTTAACAACAAAATCTTTGAAGCTTATTATCATCATCATCATCATTAGATAGTGGAATCAGAACCCCTTATACAGCATAATGTCCATTCATGTCATTGATGTAACGAGTGAATACTATCATATTGTACCAGTATTCTTTATAGAGGACAATGTCTCCTTTTAATGACGCTTTTGCATTATCTCTGCAACTAGAATGCCATGAAATGTGAATTACATATCAACAGAAAGAGCAAAAATCACTGACTTAATAAAGGGATTTATTTCTGCTACTGTACATTGAACGGTTCTTGAATTAGAACAGTTTAAATGAAAATAATCCTTGAAATATCTAAATTGGCAACACAAAGAAAAATGTATAATCAATATTTTAAAGCACAAATTGGCAATTTTATTGATGCATTTTGTAATTTTCATGAACTATAAATATGATTTTTTTTTTTTAAAGGTAGCAGGAGTGAAACAATACCATAATATTTGCCAATTTGAGGACCAATATTTTGCTGTTACCTTCTTATATATATCCAGTAAGGATACTGATGAGGGACTGTCTTCTACCAGTCTCATTGAATGGTAAACATCATATTTTGCTATTACCTTCCTATATATATCCAGTATAAAGGATAGTGATGAGGGAATGTCTACTACCAGTCTCATTGAATGGTAAACATCATATTTTGCTATTACCTTCTTATATATATCCAGTAAGGATAGTGATGAGGGACTGTCTTCTACCAGTCTCATCTGGGGTGATACAGCTACCACACGAGGCACTGTGAATTGAAGCTGTCTTTTAGCAGTTTCCTAGAACAGATCATGGAAAATATAAATAGATTGATTCAACATCATGCATGCAGTACACCGATTACATTTCACACAATAGAACACTACGAGACATTCCAATAATCTGAAGTCATGTAAAGCTATTCAAGCTCATTAGGCTATTTCACTCTCTAGAGTTGAGGATATTTGCTTTGTTTACCCTAACCAAAATGTCAAAGTTCATGTAACTGTAGAATACTATGTAGCCAACAAATGAAGGAGTATCATTTATCATAACTATTTCATTCATTAACATAATTATTAATTACAACTAACATTAAACAAGTAATCATCAGTAAAGGTGCATGATGGGGAAGGCATTAAATATTGCTAATTCCTTTCTATTTTGTTGATGCCGGGTCTTATTAAATATTTTTAATTAAAAACTTGTCATGTGTATAGACGAATTCAGGCAGTGTTTCTTCTAAGTGAGCCCTCTACGTGCCCGCCATGCGCCACATGTGCATATGTCTGCGCGTTTGTACATTTTCCTCTGTTACGCACACATACGTGCATGAGGAGCATGCATAGTACATGTACATTGGAAGCCCGCCCCCCAGCAATGGCTGCCACCATGACAAAGCATCACCAAAACCGAATTTGTCTATAGTGAACCATGAGAGTGCACTGAAGCCTCAATAAACACAAAATTAATTAACAACCCTCGATAGATTGATAATTTGAAAAGCTCTTTGAGGCAAATGTTTAAAGTCAATGGCCCACAAAGGTGGCCTAAAGTTAAGCCTAGCTTAAATCTGTGGTTTACATATGGCTAGTGAAATGGGACACAATCTGTTTATGTTTCATGTTCCTTAAAGGTTTACCAAATTCTGGAATTGTATTTTAATTGTAAGGACAACTTTTGTACTTATCATTCCCAGCCAGTTTTAATTGTTTCACTACCAAAAATGTTGATAAATAAAACATCTACTTTTTGAGATTGTGTCCCATTTTGCTACCCATACTTAAACCACAGATTTAAGCTAGGTTTAACTTAAGGCCACCTTTGTGAATATTGGCCAAGGTGTTAAAATGATATCTGACCTTTCTTTTACTCAGATAGTGATTGAGCATCCTAAGAACTTGAAGAACTCTTTCCTCTCTTCTTGATTCAGCCATGCTTGCATCATTTACAACCAGATATGGGTAGATCTAACAATTTGAATAAAAAATAATGGTAACCAGTAGCGGACGCAGCCTGACGTCACACAATAAAAGTATCGAGACCATGCGTAAATATAATAGAGCCGCTATTGCCCCTAGACAATTGGGCCCGACAAATGTATTCAATTCGGATATCTTGGATCCGCGCCTGGTAACATGTATGATTAAAACAATAATAAAAGAAGCACATTTTCCATAATTATTTTCAAATGCGCTTTAAATTTTCTGATATGTATCATAATTAAATCATATCCCATTGAAGGGAGAACAATATAGAATTAAAACAGATATAGATAGTAAGCAAATAACCATTGTTAGGGGAATTGATGGGGCATATTATCAAGTCTGAGTCGATGTGGATACAGTTTTCTTTCTAAAGCCAAACTGAGGAAACATAGTATCCAGATTAAGAATGCTGAGGAGTTGAGACATTATCGAAAACCAAAAGGAGAATATTTCATTTATGCTCCACATCTGAAATTATTCAATGTACAGATCTTTATATAACATTAGGCATATATCAAAATAGTACTTTGACAATTATAATGGATTTCTTATGTTTCCTTCCCATTTTTATTTACATAAATGGCAGATTATTACTATTGGTTTTCAAAGGGCCTGATTGCCACAAACATGCTACATATGAACCCTAGAAGAGGAATAGATGAAATACAACCAACTACCCACTGACCTTCAGAATGCAACACCACTGAACATGTTTAAATCTAAATACAAACAATTATACCTCAAGTTCTAATCTGTTAAATTTCCCTCCCTTAATCTATTAATTTATACCCATATTTATCTTTTGTAATACATTGACGGTTATTTAATTTTCTCTCGTTAACTTATAATTTAATAACATGTATTAGTTGTTAGTTGATATACCAAATTGCACTCCTAAAAATTCATTTCTATTGAGTTGATTTTATACTATTGTAGATAATGCTGTGTATATATATTTTATGATTTTTATTACCAGGACCAAGTGTAAAACAGCTCTTTACATTGTTAAATCTGATCTTGTTATCCTGTTTAAACATATTTGAATAAATAAATGAATAAATAAATAAATAAATAAACAACCTTTCCATTACTGCCCCTGATGTATAGTCTTCTAGCAGCAGTATTGTGTTTATGTGTAATCTCCACATGAGGCATGAAGCGTGCAATGCGTATCGTGTAATGACTGTGTTTGGGTGTGAGGAACTCTCCCGGTAGCTCTACATCAGCGGTTGCCGAGGAGAAATGACTCAAGAAACGACATCTTTCCTCAATCAGGAACGACCTGCAAAAAGGAAAAGCAATTTTTTTTTGTTAACCCTTCCGTTACCAGGCACTTTTTCCCCGAAACTGGGTTCTCTCACTTCATTTCAAATTTTCAAAAAGATAACTCTTACAATACCCCTAGTGTTTGCATCCTTGCAAAAAACTTGCTTTCCAACTGTACATAACTCAACAAAAGAGGGCGCTTTCTTGTAAAATGGCAGTAAAATCAGTTGTCACCAGTGTTCTATGGTGCCAAAAGGCGACCATGTAAATGAGAGGGTTAATTGCAAAAATTAAGTAGAATAATTTTCATGGTACTACAAGGAAAACCGAGTGAACAATGGCATGCATGTAATATAATTAGTAAATACATCATTAGGTACAGCAATAAAAATAATAATAATAACGCATTTGTATAGCGCCATCTGTCTAGTTAAACTGTGAGGTGCATTGTAAAACAAGATGAAAATGTTGAACTACAATGAAGCGTATTACACAGAAATTTGAAATAAATCTTCTTGAGATGTGTAATTATATCTTTCATTTCATGTAAAACGTATATGCACTTTGTAAATATTTACAAATAACCGTCCACTCCAGTATTAAATGGACTCAAAATTGATAAAACGTGGGGAAAGCAGCTTATCTCTGATGAAATAATGATATGGCATGCAGAGCCCGAGGGGTGTTACGTAATCTTCAACGATAACTCGTCTTGTCGAGGGAAGAGAGTGACCTTGGAGGTAATCCTTCATGGCGAGACTAACTAACCAGAATTCCGAAGTAAACTTGACCTATGTTTTGTTTTTGAAATGGAGCATTATACAAGTCCTCTCTTTGAATTTATACGATGAGACCCTTTGAGAGTCTAGAAACTAAGGATTGTTGAGGAATCGAGAACCCGATGCTATTGATTGACTGAATTCGGTCAACTTCGTCATGTTTGTACTGTCCGAATGTTAATCTCCAGTAGCCTGACCCATGCGTTAGCCTCACTGTCGATTGTGTACGAGTCAATAGAGTGTAGGATAAACGCTCATTCCCCACGATCTTCGAGTTTCAAGGCCCTTTAAGTGCACATATACAACAAGATTTTGTTATAGTGAGGTAATTGGCTTAGTCTCATTGTAACAGGAGTGGACTGTTTGTGCATAATCATTGTAAAATAATAATAATAATAATAATGACAATATCTATAACGTGCAGCATATCCATGTCTAGAGATGCTCAAGGCGCATACAAAATTGAGGTTATTATAAGAAATTTCAACAAGATTAAGATTAAACTTAAAGTCTGCTACTGAACACAATGTCTTCTCCATAAGGCTGGGTTCACATGGAAGTATTCACTAAACGCTATGGTATATGGGCACAGCAATCTATTCTGTCTTTTGACACCGATGACATGGACAATTCTGACGAAGAAAATTTGGCTTTCCTCCTACGAGCTGAGGCTAAGGAGGCTTATGTGATGAAAACAGTACTTGATAATCATGATAGGACGAGTTCAGAACATTTGTACATCCGGATCGCAGATGAAGTATACGCAGAAAAGAATTGATTCCTGTATACTATACAAAAAGCAGGTAGTGCCCTTATATGTGAACCAGTATTTTGAAATCATAATGCTCGACAAAGGAATGTAGCTGGTTTGATTGGCAAAATGTGGCCTAATACCCGAGCCATATAATGTACTTCTATGTGAACCCAGCCTTATGTGTCAAGTCTGCCTCATATTTCATGTTTAGTACAAAAAGCGCACATTTCCCAGAAGGAAATAATCAAAAGACATTATAAAGAATCATAGGGTGAAGGGGGAGACAAGCAAAAACAAAGGGAACCATTCTAAAAGTATATTTAAGGGCTCTCTCTTATGGAATAATTTACCCCAATCGGTCAGAAACACAAACACCATTGCTACCTTCATCTCAGCTTATTGCCGAATGCCTAGACTATAATTTCCCAAATTCGTACACACCTTATTGACACCAACAACTTGTATAAATGTTTGTTTATTTTGTGTCTATTGCTTCTCCTCTTTATCTTGCAGGGCCCCCTGGGAGAACAGTGCTTGACACTGATGGGGATACCCTGGTTAAATAATACTTTATAATAATAATAATAATAATAACAATATTTCCTTACTTTGGCAGGAGTTTAGTCCTTGTTTCGATAATCTTAATCCATTTCTTGAGCATGGCGATGAGATTGCGGAGCTTAGTGGCACCTGGCTGAGAGAAGTCAAAATCAATCTTGAACTGATTCTTAAGCTTCTGGAAGATAGGGTCCTGTGCTGTAGCCTGTGCTCGTCTAACCAGTAGCTCCGAGGCTGCACTAGAAAGGGTCTGGGTTACACTGCTCACGTTCTCAATCCCAACACCACCAAAAGTATTGACAAGCTTCTTGACAAAGCTTAGAGTGTGTGGCGTTACCTTGGCTTCAACCACTAAAGGAAATGGTAAAAGGATAAAAGGTCAAATATGTACAAAGTATAATGTTCAAACTTCCAGCAATAATAATAATAATTATATTAAATTCTTAACGGAACATAGAATATTTTCTGAGTCATAGACAAGGGCAATATGGTCCTTCAATGTTCCCTGAAGGTAGAGACAGTCAATATATTTTTTAATACCTAAAGCTGTATAATTCATGCCTATCATTAGGCTTTGTAGTAAAATAAAACAATGTGTCTTTGAATGAAATGTAATAAATAGGTTACAAACAGAGATTTTGAGTATTTATTCTCGACACGATAACAAAAAAAATGGCTGATACAATAACTGAACACTTTAATATTGTAAAGAGTTTTTTAAAATTGGCTCAGATTTTTACTATTTAAATGATGGTTATACAATTTTCAAGAAAGAAATTCTGTTTTAAAAATATAACAAGGACATTGAAATGACTCTTACAAAAATCGACAGTTAAAAAAAAAAAAAGAAGCTTTTCATACATACTACAATGACATTAAAAAATGAGACTTTCAGATTTAAAAAAAAAAAAACTCATATATTTTATACCATTTTCAAGCAGAAAAATAAACTTCCTACATTCAACAAGATGTTAATCATGTCTTTAATACAATATTAACCTCATGTTTCTAAATGCTTAGTGTTAACTGATGAACAAAACACTATCAAGTTTAAGTTTTACCATTGAAAGACTGTACAATGTCTTTGATTTGATTTGAAATGGTTTATTCATGAAAATTTCATCGTGGCCAAAGGCCAAATTACAAAAAATTTTACAAGGTCAAAAACAAACAAACATAATATATCATACACAATCATAAAAAAGTGTCTTATTTTAATCAAGTAATTGCAATAAAGTCAATGTAAAGGGCAAACTGAAGTTTTCAGCTGATACATGTATATGTAGTCAATTCAAAGGGCAAATCGAAGTTTTCAGCTGATAAATGTAGTCAATTTAAATTGCAAACTAAAGTTTTCAGTTGATAAATGTGGTCAATTTAAATTGCAAACTAAAGTTTTCAGTTGATAAATGTGGTCAATGTAAAGGGCAAATTGAAGTTCTCAGCTGATAAATGTAGTCAATGTAAAGGGCAAATTGAGGTTTTCAGCTGATAAATGTAGTCAATATAAAGGGCAAATTGAAGTTTTCAGCTGATAAATGTAGTAAACGTAAAGGGCAAATCGAAGTTTTCAGCTGATAAATGTAGTCAACGTAAAGGGCAAACTGAAGTTTTCAGCTCATAAATGTAGTCAATGTAAAGGGCAAACTGAAGTTTTCAGCTGATAAATGTAGTCAATGTAAAGGGCAAACTGAAGTTTTCAGCTGATAAATGTAGTCAATTTGATTTTCCTCACCAGCTCCTCTGTTTTCAAAAGCCACAGCTTGGCATTTAGCCAAGGCTAATCTCAGATGACGTAAGACTTCTTCATACCAGTTCTCCCTGAACCAAACCATCTAGACAAAGAGAAAAGTATACTGTAATCGTGGAAATATTCACGGTACATTAATTTTCGCGTTACATTAATTTTCGCGGATTTCGCGGGAAGATTTGGCAGGCGCGAATTGAAAAACCCGCGAATATGAAACAGGCCTATGTGAGCATGATTTTGTATGCATGTATTGGGAGGGTTCAATTGCATGCTTACAAACATGCAGCGCGAATTCAAGAACCTTTGAACATTATTTGAGGCCGCTCAGTGCGAAAAATTATTCGCACATAAATAACGGCCAGTACAGTAAGTAAAACACACATAGCATTGCAAAATATTTTTATTATGAACTATAGGTAATCAAAAAAGAAAGAAAAAACAAACAAACATATATATATAAATCTATAAATAAACATATGAATTACACAATTGTGATGCATCACATCAAAATGAGAGACAAGTCGCCAGAAAGGAGTCAAAGAAACTCGCGAACTAATCCCTTTTTTATTACTTTCCCTTTATTTTTTTTGCTAAATTTTTTTATAGAGCACTTGTGAAGCATTGATGATACAGAAAATCAAAAAACACTTTCCCAAAAATAAGACATTTATTGTTATTTTACCAATTTTCTCGACCCTTCGCTAAATTTGCTCTGCGACTTGTCTCTCATTTTGATGTGATGCATCACATATATCATTGTTGAGAATAAATAGGTTCATTATTGTGGGTTTGCGAGACAAATGAATACCCTCTACGGAGATATAATTGTTCTTTAAAATGATATGATTCATCTTTTATAAATAATAAGCATCACACGTTCATGCATTATTGAAGGGATCTAGTAACATTGAATGAGATTCAAATTGTAATTTGTTTGATATAGCTCATTTTGCCTACATGATTATAAACATAAAGATCAGTCCGGAATCCCTTAAAATTAATAAGTCAATTGCTTGCTTTACATTCAAGATATCTATGATTTCATATTGAAACTTTGAAAACCGTTACTGTACCGCTTTTTCAACCGCATGGGTTCCAACGCTGATGAGCTGAAAGTACAGGATATTTTGCGTTATAAAAGTACCCCGACTCAGCAGGCTGCCGTCCTGTTCAATGAGGTTCGCGACAGAGGGGCAGTGAATTTGATCGGGCAGGCCGTATGCCCAGCCTTGTTTGTAATCACTGTTTTAAGATAGCGAATGACTTCCATTTGCTTTGAAACTTTCTGTACTTTGTTTTTATGATCAGAACAATGGAATATCATTCAATTCGAACACTTTTGCACTAGGTTATGGAAGTTAATAATACACTTTAAAAGAATTACAAAATTGGGTCTACAGGCGTGGATCCAAGATATCCGAATTGAATGCAATTCTCGGGCCCAATTGTCTGGAGTCAAAAGCGGCTCTATTATGTTTACGCATGGACCCGATACTTTCATTGTATGAAATCGGTCTGCGTCAGCTACTGGTCTACACGTATAAATCTATTTCATGTGGACACACACACACACACACACAGAGAAATCAAAGTATTTTATTTCTTGAAGGATTTAATAAACAAGTCACCTGATCTACAATGCCTTCTAGTGAGGAGAGCAGTATAGGATGAAGATCCCTTTGTACCCCCATGATCTTAGAGCATCGGACCATAGGTACTGAAGCACGGATGGGTCCAGGGTTGCTTACACTGGTCCCTAATCCAGGGGCTGTGGTGCTGGTGGAGGGGGTGGTAGTGGTAGTGGTGGTTGATGATGGTAAGGTATCTGACGTTGTAGATGCTTCTGATGGAGTGGTAGCTGAAGTGGTAGCATCTAAGGTAGACGGAAATAATAATAATAATAAAAACAAACAAAAAAGATGTAAATGATTTGGTGACTTTGGGGCTGCCCATTGTCCTCTTGATAGAGGGGTACTGCAATCATGGAAATATTCGTGGTACATTAATTTTCGTGGATTTCGTGGATTCCACAAATTCCGAGAATATATAGACATGATTTCCTATGCATGTATTGAATGGGTTGAAATGTGAGCTTACGAACATGCAGTGCGAATTTAAGACCATGTGAACATGTTTTGAGGCCGATTAACGTGAAAAATTAATTGCGCAAAAACAACAGCGAATACAGTACCCCATTATCTTGTCAATTTGAACTAAATTTAACTTTTCACAACATTCCTCTTGTCTAAGGATGATCCTTATCAAGTAAGTAAATATTCTATCATGTACTTTTGGGCAAGACATTACATATATAAATTGAATTGAATTGAATTGAATTTTATTTCCACAATTTAAGTGAGAGCGAACTGAAGAACACTCTCATTGACTGTGTGTTATAAATACCTAGTCTTAAAATATACCTTTTCAGATATGAGAGCGACTAAAATAGCCTTTAATTTTATTTGAAACAAAGAAACTAAAATATTTTGAAGTGAAAAGAACCTGTTTTGCATCTCGTTAACATTTTTATTAGGGTTTGAATATATTGAGTAGTGAGTTAGTGTTTTATCATTCAATTGGGCCTGTATCATAAGACTACACTGCTTAGGATGTTGCATTATGAGTTAGAAATCAGGGCAGGATTTAGTAGTTGAGGACTTGAGGTGGTTCCTGGTTCGTATTGGCTTTAAAAAGCTAATGTAAAATAGATGATAAATGATTGCAAAAGCTTACTTGAGTTAAAAACTGTGGCTCAAAGGTCAATATGGAATAGACTAAACACCATTTGATTATAAACCAAGCAATTACATCAATCACATAATAGCCTATTGAAACTTGGAAAAAAATAGGATATTTCCAATGACCAACTTTTCTTTCAATTGCACATTTTCCATTTCATTATCAGGGTTTTTTTAACTCATAACCTTGAATCCTTCTTGTTTTAATGTGCAATCATTCAATATCTGTTTCTCACTTTCATTACTACATACATCAACTCATTTTCTATATTATTCTCTTCATCAAATTCACCACAACAATCAGTTTCACTGTGAACTCAATTACATAGTTACCTCCAGCTCCTGAAGACGGAGTAGTGGTTTCTTTCTTGACTTCATCTTCTTCTTTGGCATCTTCCTTGGATACTGTAGCAGCGTCACCGGGTGTGGTCAGGTCAGAGATGGAAGAGGGTTTGGTTGGTATTGGTGTGGATGACAGACGTCTACGTCCCATGGAAGAATCACCACTCTTAACTGCGCAATACAACAGATAACATAGTGGTCAAAGAAGCGGACCATTTGATGTGACAGCTTCATAGTCTAATTCCTTCACCCCTCCTTCGGCACAACTTTAACACTGTAAGGCATTGTTGTGTCTTGCCCATTTGTGAAATAACTAGAAATATTGCTATCTCAATTGCCATTCATGAGAATTGTATCTAAAGTTGATGCAATATCCCTTTATAATTTGAGAAGAGCTGTTTCATGAAATGCTACTCCCTTTCACCTGCTTAACCTGCACCTACTCCTAACCCCTTTTACTATTGCATTGACATTTTACATGTGTGAAGGTAATAGTCAAGCAGATAACAGGATTTTGAGTAGATGAACGAGGTACCAGCAGCTGAGTATTGGAAAACATGAGAAAGAACCCCACATTTACCAAACTAAACATCTGGCATTGCATAAAGTCTGCTGCATAAAGTCTCTACAGCAGGGGGCGTCCAAAATGAGTGCCCATTTTACAAAAAAAAATATTTTGAATAAAAATAGCAGAAGTCATTTTCTAAACACACTAAATTTGATGTCAAAATAAAGAGTATTAAATTGTCTTAATGCTTGTGCTATTTTGAAATCAGACTGAAATCCAAAACAGTGAGAGTTTTGATGAAGAGATGTTTTTTTTCTCACTTTTTTACGAAAATATTTTTTCCCCCTTTTTTCAATAATTTTTAATAAATAGTTGTATAAAACATTGATGTTTGTAACTTTCCTAAAAACTACCTACGTGCATGTGAATGATGCTGTAAAAAGAAGGGAGTTATATCTTATTCCGATAAAGAATTATGATTAGATAAAGTCAGGAACGCAATATAGAAATTCAACAATTTGCCCCGTGACCGAGAATAACACCATACCAGCACGTGTATTATAAAAAGCTGATTGTATGTGATGGCTGTGAGTAGGCAAACAAAAGTGCCAAAAATGCGGAACATTACGTACAAGTTTTTGATACTTGTTTTGTCTACTAAAAGCTATCGCATGTTATTTGTTGATTTTTGTCTATATTGCGTTCCTGACTTTAGCTCATCATAATTCTTTATCGGAATAAGATATAATTCCCTTCTTTTTACAGCATCATCCACATGTACGTAGGTAGTTTTTAGAAAAGTTACAAACATCAATGTTTCATACAAGTATTTATTAAAAATTATTGAATAAAAGGGGAAAAAAATATTTTCGTAATAAAATGAGAAAAAAACATTTCTTAATCAAAACTCTCACTGTTTTCGATTTCAGTCTGATTTCAAAATAGCACAAGCGTTAAGACAATTTAATACTCTTTATTTAGACATCAAAGTTAGTGTGGTGAGGTAGAGAGCCTTACTTACATTTCTCTCAGTGTTCTATCTTGTGTGTGAGGTACTACTTACATTTCTCTCTGTGTTCTATCTTGTGTGTGAGGTAGAGAGTTCTTATTGGAAAGTAGAGAGCCTGTGGATAAACCCTTCCAACTTGCATCAAGATGTTAATAATCAGATCTCCTTCATTTCCCACCAAACATGTCAACAACTGAGGGATCCTGTAAGAACAACAAATACACTCATCTAATAAGAGGATTAATATTCTTAAAGGGGAAGTTCACCCTGGAATTTGATTGGTTTTAAAAAATGCAGAAAAATAAAAGAAAAATATAAGTAAAAATTTGAAGAAAATTGACCAAAAATAGTGAAGTTATGAATATGTAAAGTTTTGATTCTGTGACGTCTCGTGCGAGCAGCTCTCCCATGTATTGTGTATGTAACTTCCATCAATTTGTCTTTTCTCATGGTTCTTGATTAAGGAATATGTCAATTTGATAGAGGCATGTATATGGACATAATGTTTGATGATATATCGACCGAACAGATGAGACGTAATTAATTTTATTTTGAAAAATGACACTTTATGGAATTTACACTACATAACACATGGGAGAACTGCTCGCACGTGACGTCTCAGAATCAAAACTTTGCATATTCATAACTTCATTATTTGTTCATCAATCTTCTCCAAACCTTCACTCATATTTTTCTTTTATTTTTCTGAATTTTCTAAAACCAATTTAAACCCAGGGTGAACGTCCTCTTTAATAGGTCTTCCAGAGATGTTTAATGTGCTGTATCTAAGAGAGCAATATCAACAAACTATTGACATTGTGAGTAGGACACAAGGTTCATATAATTATTAATATTACATAATTATTACAATTATTAATATTATAACAATTATACAATAAATAAAAATATATTAACATGAAACTAAATTAAAAATAATAGTTTGCCAAACAAAGCAGAAATGAAAGAGTGAAATTTGCTCTTATTGTTTTCATATCAATAATGTACCCAAAATATAGGGGAGTATATCAATGTTTTAACGAGAAGCTACAAACGATATTTCCTCTCTCAAGCTTACACAGAAAAGGCACATAGAAATATAATAAAAAATCTATATATTTACCATGGTAACCATTGAATAGGAGGAACACCAACTGAATACTTGTCAACAGCCTTAGCAAGGGGGTGATCTGCTTTCTCGTCATCATATGTTATTAACCATAGAACCTTGGCTAGATATTTACGTGACTTGCTTTCATTCTGATGACGACAAGCATGCAGGAAGCATGTTATTGCTGATTCTCCCAACGACATTTGTCTGAAATTAAAGAAATTGGGTTGAAATTCTTAAAATGAGCATGCTTTGAAGGGAATCTAGTGTAGTGGGAAGGTGTGGGAAAGATGAAGAAACTTATTGTGAACTTTCCTGTTATTTTCATGACATTTGGGAAGAATATCACAATAAAAAGCTCCACAAGAATATTTTGTGTTGCCCCATACATGCATTTCTGTGTAAGTGCATGTGACTAAAAGCTGAATTGGGTTAATTTCTTATCATTTTGGCGATTCCAAAACCTCACAGCACAAAATAATGCTTAGGTGAAATGTCATCAACCTCTCCAAATCACTTTTAGACAGTGTCTTCCACATTTTAATGTCATGACCAGAACACTAGTTTCAACTAAAAGACACAATATCACATTATGTAGCTGTAAAAAGGTTGGAGTGATTATAGTACCGGGTATGCATTTTAATATCCTATCAAAAAAGTGCATTCTACCTACTATGATTATCATAACTATAATGACAATGCATGCACTGAGGAAGATATGCAGTTCACAGATTTCATGAACACATCTTACTTGTCTTTGCAGAAGATTTGTTCAAGGTAGTCCCCCCATAGCGCCCATGCCTTGACCAGTGTATCATGCATCTGAACAGCAGCAGAGAAAGTCTTGTTGGCTTCATCAGACCTGAAAATATATGAAATATACTTCAATAGTAAGTATCATCAAAGCAATCATTGATGACTTTTGTAATTTATGAAATTCCATCACTAAGTATCATGCAACAACAAATGTATGAAAGAAAGATAGATGCATGGCTTGTCACCAAGGTTGCATTGCCCTTTCAGCTTTCAGTAAAACATTCATAATAGACTTCCAGCTGATTTACACTCCAGTTTCTGTCTTAGCTTATAAGAGGCATCTCAAGACCTACCTGTTAAGTTAATTAGGCCATGTTTACAATATGTTGTTATTCAATTAGACTCCGTTTTAATTATGCTACTATTCAATTATACACAACCCTTTATTACAAATTTTCTAATCTCTTTCCTGTATTCAAGTGTAATAATTCTGTTTAACTCTTAATGAGCCATATTAATTTAGAGCAAAAAAAAAAGTACATTTTCTTTTTAAATCTTTTAAAATGGTATGGAATAGCCTTGCTTGGTTTAAATGACTGGATATTGATACACAGACACAATACAATCAACTGTGCTGTTTTGCAAAGCCTATACTGCCCGCATTAAAGAGCAAATGAATTATTACAATTGTATAGATACTAAGTACAATTGCACGAAAACTTACTCGTGGCACGCTAAGGGTTAACTGACCTTCCAACCTGTGCCAGGAACATTCCCTTGAGGGCATAGAACTCAGCAGTCATTTCTCGGCTGAAATACTTGAGGTTTGTTGATTCTATGACCTCTAAACCCTCTTGTAGTTCCTGTTTGCCCATCGTCCCTGCCATCTGAAGGTAACATTTAACTTGCTGACGAATCTTCTGAAAGCAGTCAACCACAGGAACACTCGGGATGGTGTGGATTCTGTATATTGAAGGAGGAAATTTGATTTATTGTTTTCTTCTGCATACATAGAAGTATAACATTTTTCTTCGATGAAAAGTAAATTGACATAAAATAATGAATTTTCTGACAATTAATCAAGATTAAAATAATTATATAACAAACAATTATTTACATGAAATACTACATGATGAATTGTCAAAATATCAAAACAAAAACTTCGCCAAAACATTACGAATCATATGTCGAAGAAGGACTATAAAAATAAGCAAGACGCTTGAGAGTATGAAAGTCCCTAAAATACTCATTAGAAGATTAATATCATTATTCAGCAGAATGGATAAATAATTACTATTTATTATAATCCAATAGGACTTGAATGCATCGATCTAATATATTCAATTTTGATTCTGCAATGAAATGGATTACATAAATAAAGGGGAAGTTCACCTGGGTTTAAATTGGTTTTTAGAAAATGCAGAAAAATAAAAGAAAAATATGAGTGAAGGTTTGGAGAAAATCGACCAACAAATAACAAAGTTATGAATATTCAAAGTTTTGATTCTGTGACGTCATGTGCGAGCAGTTCTATGTGTTATGTAGTGTAAATTCCATAAAAGGTCATTTTTTTCAAAAGAAAATTAATTATGTCACCTGTGTTGTCGATATATCATCAGACATAAGTTCAAATACATGCCTATATCAAATTGACCCATTCCTTTATCAAGAACCATGAAAAAAGACAAATTTATGGAATTTACATACACAACACATGGGAGAGCTGCTCGCACTTGACGTCACAGAATAAAAACTTAACATATTCATGACTTTGTTATTTTTTGGTCAATTTTCTTCAAACTTTTACTAATATTTTTCTTTCATTTTTCTGCATTTTTTAAAACCAATAAAATTCCAGGGTGAACTTCCCCTTTAACAAAATTTGAAACCAGCTCTAGGTACATATAGCCCGGCTGCTCATGTATCAAAGGATCTACATGTAACCTGATAACTGTGACAGGAGGGTTTTTCTCCCCAACCAAACTATACGTACCCAGGGTTGAAAATTGCAATCAAAATAATGAAGACACACAAAGAAAAAACATATCATAATAAATTGGTAGAGCTATTCTCAAAAAATTAAAATACTTATTATCATTATCACAATTGAAGCATAAGCACCATCATCATCATTTTTATCAATCATGTGTTTAACTGCAAATCTGGAACCCGCACCACAATAAAAATACCTAAGAAGTGAGTCTAGAGCAGGGCCAATTAAACTATGTTTCAACATACGTACTATAAAGTGAGTCTAGAGCTGGGCCAATCAGACTATGTTTCAACATACCTACTAAGTGAGTCTAGAGCCGGGCCAATTAGACTATGTTTCAACATACCTACTAAGTGACTCTAGAGCAGGGCCAATCAGACTATGTTTCAACATACCTACTAAGTGAGTCCTAGAAGCTGGCTAATTAGACTAAATGTTTCAACATACCTACAAGTGAGTGCTAGAAGCAGGCCAATTAGACTATGTATCAACATACCTACTAAGTGAGTCCTAAGAGGCAGGGCCAATCAAGACTATGTTCAACTACCTACTAAGTGAGTTAGAGCAGGGCCAATTCAGCTAATGTTCAACATACCAACTAGTAGTCCTATGAGCAGGGCCAATTAGACATTGTTTCAACATACCTACTAAGTGAGTCTAGAGCAGGGCCAATCAGACTATGTTTCAACATACCTACTAAGTGAGTCTAAGCAGGGGCCAATCAGACCTAGTGTTCCTGGCACTTTGCCGTAGTTGATGAGGACTGAGCCGAGGCATGCACACCCAACATTGTGTGGTTGTGTGTTGCTGAAAGATTAAAAAATGAAGAAATTGAAAATAACTATTAGAATGCCTACTACAGCACACAATCAGAACATTGGTGTTGATGCGGAGTAGCTGTTGCAAGGGGCAATGTCATTGACTAAAACTTAAATATTCTAATGTCAAGATATGGATTAATGCTAATGTTTGACAAGGATATTAGGAAACATTACAGATATAAACCCAGATCTTTAATGCGCAGTATATAATTGCCTGCTAACTTACATGTCTGTGATGAACTAGATGAGTTGTCATAGCTTGTACTATGGCTTGGTAATGATGCTGACGCCATCATGAAAATATCGCTCCAGTGGCTCAGATCATCCGACACCATGGGAAGACGATTCCTGCAAAAGCAAAACGAACATGTAATTAAGACAAAGAAATGTGAGCACACTACACTTTTATCATATGCTACTTGTATTGGAATAGTGATGCATCTCACTGAACTTAGCCCAGAGGTTCCAGGTTCCATGTTGTTTGAAAACAAATATTAAATCGTCTTTGCCACTCTGCCACCGGCACTTATGTCCTTGAGCGAGGCATTTTATTACATCATGCGCTTGACCCCACCTGAGGTGATAAAAATGGGTACCCGTAGGATTGCGAAATGCTATGTGGTTCGCTTTAGCATGTGTGCGCTAACAGGCAACCCGCTGGAATACTCCTCAGGTAGTGGAGATGTGCACTGTAAAAAATGCGGATCGTAAATGAATCCCATGAACCGGCGGTAATAATTACTGTTGGCGCTGTGATATAGTTTTACTATGAAGAGCGCACTAAATGCTAGTTATAATTATTATTATTATTATTAATAAAGGTATATGATACATTTGTAGGACCTGATATGTTTCAGTGCTCAATGAAGGGCAACTTGGTTATAACATATGTAATTCGCAGCTTTGAGCAGTTAGTTAACCCTCTTAAAACTGACCTATTTAGAAGATATTAGTTTTAATCTGGAATGACAAAGTTGTGGGTCGGTCAATGGAGGTGCACACTAACTTTGATTTTCAGCAATTCATTGATTTATTCATTTAGTACTTGGATTCTTTTGATATAGATTTGTATAATTTTGTACTTGTACACATATAAATTTACAATTCTGTTTGTGCTCTTAGAAACAACTGTATTAAAGCCAGTAAGAACTAGCAGCTTTGTATAGCACCACGTCAAGTCCTCAACTACCCGATTCTGCCCTGATTCTAACCCATAATGCACATCCTAAACAGTGTAGTCTTACAATACAGGCCGATTTGACAGATAACACACTTTTTCACTACTCAATTAATTTATACGATGATTATGTTGCCAAGTAACAAAACATATACTTTTCCCCTCAAAACATTTTAGTTCCCAATACAATTAAATTGTAGGTGAATTCATACACTTTTTTGTTAATAGTTATCTCAAAAGATATACATTAAAGACTAGCTATTATAACACACAGTCAATGAGAGGGTTGCTCATTCGCTCTTCGCTTTAAGCGCCATATAAATGTAAGGTATTATTATTATTATTAGTTTACCTCCATGTTTTGACAATAGCCTTCATATCATGTAGACTTGATTACGTCCGAGGTTTGTTGGTTGTAGACCATGATGAACTGAGAAAGCCTCCTGTAATCCATGATACGTGAGATGCTTGCAAGTAGTGGGGTATGTGCCTGCGTCACGTAGTGGGTAAGACGTCTCCATTCCTCCAAGGCTTGTTTGCTTGACATCTCAACAAGTCTCTCAATCTAAATCAACAATATGGTCCGTATTCTCAAAAGCCGCCTAACTTTAAGCCTGGCTTAAATCTGTGTTTAACTATGGCCGCTAATAGGGAATCAAATCCTGAAAAAGTAGACTGTACTACTCATCATAATTTTTTTGTAGTGAAACTATTGAAAACTGCTTTGGAATGAAAGTACAAAAGTTTCCCTTACAATTAAAAACACAATTCCAATAATTCAGTGAAGGTGATAGGAAACATACAACATATGACAGATTGAATTCCCTTATAGCAGCTATACTTAAACACAGATATAAGCCAGGCTTATAGTTAGGCGGCTTTGTGAATTCGGCCTATGGCTTATTTTGAAAAAGAAAGTTATATCAACAGCTGTTTTAATAACTACGACATGGTGCTACCATAAACTTTAAATTAAGAATATCCACTCCCATTGAAGCTATGTACAGAGAACATTTACCAAAAATATGAATTGATTGATCGTCTATTCACCTGGAAGCAGTTTGATTTGATTTGATTTTGATTTGATTTATTGTTTTCTTCTGCATAACATAGAAGTATAACATTTTTCTTCGATGACAAAGTAAATTGACATAGCATAATACATTTTCTGACAGATATGAATCAAGATCAAAATAAGTATATAACAAACAATTATTTACATGAAATCTAGATGATAAATTGTCAAAATAATTAAAACAAATACTTCGCCAAGACATTATGAATCATTTGTCGAAGAAGGACTATCAAAGTAAGCAAAATGCTTGAGAGTATGATAATCCCCAATAAAACTCATTAAAAGATTATATCATTATTCAGCAAGAATGGATAGATAATTATTGAAAACAAAATCCAATAGGATAACATAATTTTTACAATTTATATATAATGCTGGTGCACAGCTGATGCATGATGATGGAAAAAATGACAATAGAGATGCCATGGCTGACAAGTATAATGCATGCATGCATAATGAACGAATGAATGTATGGTGTTAATGAAAATAATGACAAAGTTGCATGTTGATAGGGTCAGGCAATATTAACAGCTTCAAGTCCTATCTTATCTATAGAATGGCACATATAAATAAGTTTCACTTACCAAAGGGAAATCCAAAATAAGGAACCCCAATGTGCGGTACCCTAATTTTTTCAAAACTTTCATATCCATAAATATCTGTGCAAACGAACCCCTTCCTCTACAACGACTTAACCCTTTAGCACCTAAACCGCCCGAGATCCGCCCTCAACCTTACTCACATACTACTGTCTTGAGCACGCTATAGTCAGATCCAGTATAAAAAATATATGTGCTGACACATGCCCATACTGTTTGGTAAGATTACCCACTGGATGTGTGCTTCCGATTCTTGGGCAAAAAAAAAAAATTGTTTCAGAAGAATTCTTTTGAAAATACCTGATTGAAACGCAGCATAACCCTTTCCTGCTAGTGGAGTAAACCGACACTTTCCACGGCAGTCTAGGTGCTACGGTTAAAACCTGAAAGAATACTTGATCTTTAACCAGTGTAGCAGTTCTTTCATCATCGATGACAGATAGCAATGAAAACCTCGTAAAGTATCACTTTACCAGTTCACTCTCACCGAGGCGCAGCTCCTGCCTCAACCCTGCAATAAGAGACGTATCCTAATAATAATATATAATACATATATCGAGAGCTTCTTACATGCGCTAAATCCAGCCAAAAGATAGGTCCGCTCTAAGCGCATCTGTTGGCATAAGAAATCGACAACTCTAGATATTACTTACAGTACAATCTCACTAAGGGAAAAGGGTACTCGTGCAGACAAATTAACAAAATAATCTAATCACACGCTGAAGTAAAAGATATGCTTTGATAAACAAAGTTAGTATAATATTCAGGGTTTCCCAGTTATTTCCACAACCAAAATTACCTGATTTTTTCCTGATGAAATCTCAAAATTCCCTGATAATTATTTAAACTCCTATTTCCAGTTTCGTGTAGTCTTTTCTTTGTTTCGCATTCTAACTATTTGCAGTACAAAACACTAGTCTCAATGGACTTACTTGAACTTATCGATCTCAGGCCAAATCAAAATTCCCTGACTTTTCCCTGACTGGAAAAAATTAAAAATAATTTCCCTGATTTCCCTGATGGTTGGGAACCCAGATATTACCAGTTCATCAAGATATTTCACTGCTTAACTATGAAATCGGAGGTCTGCAAATAAAAATAACAAAGTTCATGTTCTGCGTCTAGGCAGACTCACTATTTTGATCAGCATATCAAGATGCAGTTCAGATATGGCATGTGGAATTCACAGCATATATGCATTTGGGCTTAAAATTTAAAAACACTAATGGCCGAATTCCACACAGGAGGATCTCTGCCAAACCCACGGATCCATGGATCCGTGGTTTCTTAATCGACGGCTTCAACGAATCCACCAGCTTTATGAATTCACCAACAGGTAGACCCAAATTAGACGTATTATGACTCTGTGGATCTGTGGATTCAGCTCGAGTCCACCTTTTTGAATAGCCAAATTGAAATCCCTAGGTCCAACCCTAGGTTAAACCTCAGGGTTTGCAAACATGGATTTGCAAGAATCCACCTTGTGAATTTGCCACATGCAGCTCCCCCCAAAACAATATAATGCTTTACCATCCATTTCTAATTCCTAGATTCTTATAGAAGTGACTTAACACTGACCAAGCAATGTTAGCATGTCATGTATATATATCTTTACAGCAGTCATTCCTTTTACATTTAATTTGAAATTTATTGATGCAGCACGTCGTAAGATTTCTGATTGAATGGTTACCTGCTGCAAGTGCCTCTTTCATAGCTCCCCATGTTTAGGCACCTCCATGCAACTCTCCAGGACCTAAACTGAGGGACTTGTATGTCCCTTGGCTACTTACCATATTCCATCAAGGATATCCCAATTGGCTTAAGCTACTGCAACATCGCCACCAATGAGTTCTCCCAATAGCGTGATCATTCAGGCAATAACATGGTTATCTGCGCTGTGACCAAGAGTCGTGCCAGACCTCGCCTTAGCCAAAGCCTGCATTTAATCTTTCAAATGGGAGGAGAGGAAATTCAGAATGGTCCACAATACTGCACCCACTGAGGGAAAATTTGCGTTGAATGTATACTGGATTCACCAGACTAACTGTCAAGGATTTGAAGATGGTTCTTGGTGAATAGTTGACTAAGACTACCACGGGAATTAAAAGCATGGTTACTGCGGCGAAATGCGCTCTAATACTGCGATTGAATCAGACTGCTCAGCGATACTGAAGATGGTTCTTAGAGAGTAGCTATACTGGATTCACCAGCACTGTTCAGGATATTGAGAGATGGTTCTTGCGTAATGGTGATACTGGATCTGATCAGACTGTCAGATATGAAAGATGGTCTTTGGAAATGTTATACTTAGATTTCAACCAGACTGTCAGGCATATTGAAAGATGGTTTCTTGTGAATAGTATACTAGATTCACCAGACTGTCAGGATATTGAAAAGATGGTTCTTGGTGAATAGTATACTAGATCACCAGACTGTCAGGATATTGACAGATGGTTCTTGTGATAGCTATAACTGGCATTCACCAGCACTGTCCAGGATAATGAAAAGATCGGTTCTTGGTGAAATAGTATACTGGATTCACCAGACGTCAGGATAAGAACAGATGGTTCTTGTGAAATAGTATACTGCGATCACCAGACCTACAGCGATAATTGAAAAATGGTTCTGGTGAAGTAGTATACTGCGATTGATCAGAACTGTCAGGATATTGACCAAGATGGTTCTTGGTGAATAGTATACTGGCGATTGATCCAGACTGTCAGGATATTTGAAGATGGTCTTGGGCGAATAGCTACTACTGGATTCACCAAGACTGTCAGGATATATGAAGATGGTTCTCTTGTGAATAGTATACTGCGATTCACCAAGACTGTCAGGATAATGAAAGATGGTCTTGGTGAATAGTATACTGGATTCCACCAGACTGACAGGATATGAAAAATGGTTCTTGGTGAATAGTATAACTGGATGATCAGACTGATCAGGATTATGAAAGATGAGTTCTTGGTGAATAGTATACTGGATTGATTCCAGACTGTCAATATGAGATTCTTCGATATTGACTAATACAGTGAATGGATGATATCTGGATTCAGACCGCAGAATTAAGTCTGGTAATACTAGGAATCGACTTAGGATATTCTCGGTGAATTCAAGTTATAACTGGATGACCAGACTGTCAGGATATTGAAAGATGCGTTCTCTTGGTGACTATGAGGTATCAGCGTGTGAAAGAGCTATTAATATCAGGACTGTTTCATTTGGTCCTTCTCAAAGATGTCGTTTTTCTTTTTTGGTGAATAGTATCACTGCGATTGATCAACTGTCAGATACTTGAAAGATGTTCTTGGTGATAGTTTACTACTGGATTCAGGCACTGTCAGGATATGACGGATGGTTCTTGGTGATAAGTAACACGATGACAGACTGTCGAGATATTCTGAAATGTATTCTTGGGAATGGCTATACCTGCATTCACGCAGACTGTCATGGATATGAAGGATGCCGCTTCTTGGGCATGAGTTATACTCGACTTGATCAGACTGGTCAGGATAAGAAAAGATGGTTCCTTGCTGAAATTACTCATACTATTGACCAGACTGTCAGGATTAGGTGATAAATGGTTTCTTGGTGCTAATAGTACTACTGGATTCCATCAGCACTGCTCCAGGATACAGAAAGATGGCTTCTTGGTGACATAGCATACATGATTGACCAGACTGTCAGGGATATCGAAGCCATTGCGTTCTGGTGAATAGCTATCTGGATTACAGACTGTCAGGATAACAGAAAGATGGTTCTGGCTGAATAGTATATGGATTGACCAGACTGTCAGGATACAGTGTTCGCGTGAATTAGTATATGGTTTCTGCGGATACGAAGTGCCGGATAGTATCTGGATTGACCAACGTCAGTGATATCAAACTAGAATCAAACTGGGATTGACAACTGACGATCAGCGAGTTCTTGCGTGAATAGATAACTGGATTGATCAGCACTCGTCAGGATATTGAAAGACGGTTCTTGTGCTGAATTAGATTATCGGATTGCCAGGACTCGTCAGGATATTGAAAGATGGTTCTTGGTGAATAGTAACACTGGATTGACCAGACTGTCAGATATCGCAAAGATGGTTCTTGGGAAATAGTATAACTGGACCTTGACCAGACTGTCAGGATACAGAAAGATGTCTGTGAATATATAACTGGATTGACTCAGACTGTTCAGCGATTTGAAAGATGGTTCTTGGTTGAATGGTTTACTGGATTCAACAGACTGCTAGGTATTGAAAGCATGGTCTTGGTGAACTAGTATAAACTCGATTGCAAATCAGACTGTCACGGATATTGAAAGATAGTTCTTGGGAAATACTATACTCAATGCATCAGACTGTCAGGATCTTTGCACAGGCATGGTTCTTGGCTGAATAAGTCTCACTGCATTGATCGACGTCAGGATACAGAAAGATGGTCTCCGGCTGAATATAGTAACTGGATTGCGACCAGACTGTCAGGGATATCGAAGATGGCTTCTTGTGCCAATAGTATACTGGACTTGACCAGACCGTCAGGATATCGAAAGATGGTCTGTGAATAGCTATACTGGATTGATCAGACTGTAGCATACAGAAAGCATGTTTCTTGCGTGAATAGTATACTGCGATTGACCAGAACTGTCAGATATCGAAAGATGGTTCTCTGCGGTGAATAGCTATACTGATTGACCAGACTGTCAGCCGATACAGAAAGATGGTCTTGGTGAATAGCTTACTGGATTGCATCAGCACTGTCAGATATTTGAAAGACGGTCTCTTGTGAATGAGTATACTGGATTGCAACCAGACTGCTCCAGGATATTGAAGATGGTTTCTTGGTTGCAATAGTATCACTGGATTGACCAGACCTTCAGGATATCGAAGATGCGCTTCTTGGCTCGAATAGTATACTGGATTGACAAACTGTCAGCGATACAGAAAGATTGGTTTCTTGGTGAATAGTATACTGCGATTGACATGAACTGTCAGGCATATCAAAGGATGGTTCTGGCGTGAATAGCTAACTGGATGCCAGACTGTCAGGAACAGAAGATGGTTCTTTGGTGAATAGTATACTCGGATTGACCAAGACTGTCAGGATATTGGAAAGATGGTTTCTTGGTGAATAGTATACTGGATTGATCAGGACTGTCAGGAATACAGAAAGATGCGTTTTCTTGCGTGAATTAGTATACTGAATGATCAGAACCCTGTCAGGAACTGAAGTGGTTCTTGGTGAATATTATACTGGACTTGACCAGACTGTCAGGCATGATGAAAGAGTCTTGCGGTTGATGGTATACGGGATTGATCACACTGTCAGGGATATTGAAAATATGATTCTTGTAAATAGTTGTATGATTGACCAGACTTGGCAGGATATTGAAAGATGGTTCTTTGTAAATAGTTTACTGGATTCACCAGCTTTTCAGCGATATTAGAAAGATGGTTCTTGTGAATAGTTACCTGGATTGACCCCTCCCCCCCCAGAAGACTGTAGGATAATGAAAGATGGTTCTTGTGTGAATAGTAACTGGACTTCACCCAGACTGTCAGGATATTGGAAAGCATGGTTCTTAGGTGGAATGGTATACTGGAATTGATCAGACTGTCAGGATATTGAACGATGGTTCTTTGGCGGAATAGTATACTGCAGATTTCACAAAGACTGCTCAGGCAATGCTAAAAGATGGTTCTGCGTCGGAATAGCTATACTGGATTCACCAGACTGCCCAGATATTTTGAAAGATTGTTCTGGTGCAATAGTATACTGAGATACTCAGACTGTCAGGATATTGGAAAAGACGGTCTTGAGCCGAATAGTATACTCGACTTGATTAGACTGTCAGTATTAACAGATGGCTCTTGGTGAATAATTATACAGAATTGACCCAGCACTGTCAGGATTTCGAAAAATCGGTTCTTGTGAATAGTATACTGCGATTGACAGACTGTCAGGATAACGAAAGATGTTCTTGGTGAATAGGTATACTGGATTGACCAGATGTCAGGATATTGAAGATGGTTCTTGCTGCAAAGTAACTGGATTTGATCAGCACTGTCAGGATACAGAACCGATGGTTCTTGGTGAATTAGTATACTGGATGATCAGACTTGCAGGATACTGAAAGATGGTTCTTGGTGAATAGTATACGTGCATGACCAGACCTGGTCAGGATTCAATGAACAGATGGTTCTTTGCGTGGACATGGTATACTGGACTGATCAGACTGGTCAGGATATGAAATATTGATCTTTGTAATGATATGTAAAGGATTGACCAGACAGACTGCCAGGATTATTGAAAGCATGTTCTTGGGAATAGTGTTACTGGATTGACCAGACTGTCAGATATTGAAAAATGTTCTTGGGGAATAGCATACTGATGACCAACTGTCAGGGGGGGATAATTGAAATGGTTCTCGTGATGGTTACATGGTTGACCCAGAACTGTCAGGATATGTAAGATGGTTTTCTTTTGGTATGAATAGTATACGGATTGATCGAACTGTTCAGGATATTGGAAAGATGGTTCTGGTGATAGTATACTGGATTCAACCAGACTGTCAGATATTGAAAATGGTTCTTCGTGAATAGTATACTGTTGATCACTTCAGGATATTGAGATGGTTCTGGTGAATAGTATACTTGATTGATCAACTGTCAGATATGAAAGAATGGTTCTTGGAAGTATACGGATTGATCGACTGTCAGGATATTGAAAAATGGTTCTGGTGAAGTATACTTTTGAATTGATAGACTGTCAGATATTGAAAGAATGGTTTGGTGAATGGTATCTGAATGATCAACTTCCAGAATA
>CALNVZ010000641.1:25737348-25812011 GCA_940671915.1 Paracentrotus lividus
AGAAAGAGAGATGCTCTGTGTTTCAAAAGCACAGCTTGGCATTTAGCCAAGGCTATCTAGATGACGTAAGACTTCTCATACCAGTTCTCTGACAAACCATCTAGCAAGAGAAAATATACTGTAATGTGGAAATTTCACGTACATTAATTTTCGCGTATTAATTTTCGCGATTTTCCGCGGGAATATTTGGGCAGGCGCGAATTGAAAAACCCGCGAATGAACAAGGCTATGGTGAGCATGATTTTGTAATCATGTATTAGGATGGGTTGCAATTGCATGCTTACAACAATTGCAGCGTGAGAATTCAAGAACCTTTGAACATATTTGAGGCGTCAGTTGCGAAAAATTATTCGACATAATAATCGGCAGTACAGTAGTAAAACACACATAGATTGCATAAATATTTGTATTATGTTAGACGTATAGGTAATCAAAAAAAAGAAAAACAATACAAACTTAATATAATAAAAATCTATAATACACATATGAATTAACAGATTTGAGATCCACATCAAAATGAGATATCAGTCGCCAGAATGGAGTCAAGAAACTTGCGCAGATCTTATGATCCTTTTTTTATTACTTCTTTTATTTTTTTGCTAAATTTTTTTACAGGAGCACTTTGTGAAGCGGATGATGATACAGAAATATCAAAAAATACAGTTTCAGAATAAGACTATTGTTATGTTTTACCAATTTCTCGACGCCTTCGCTAAATTGTGCTCGCGACTTGCTCTCATTTTGATTGATGCACATCAAAATATGTGAGAAGTAATATGTTCATTGATTCGTGGAGTTTGCGAGACTATAAGTATACTCCCTCTACGGATGATATAATCGTTCTTTAAAAATGAATATATTCATTCTTTTAAATATAAGCACACACGTTCATGGCGTTTGTAAGGGATCTATTGTACATTTGAGATGAATTTCAAATTGTAATGTTGTTTGATATAGCTCATTTTGACCTACCATGGATTTGGTGATAACATAAAGATAGTCGGAATCCTTAAATTAATAAGTCAATTGGCTTGCTTTACATTCACAGATATTCTATGATTTCGATATTGAAAACTTTGAAACCGTTACTGTAGCCGTTTTTCAACCGCATGGGTTCACGTGATGCAGCTGAATATTAAAGGATATTTTGCGTTAAGACCCCGACTCGAGCAAGGCTGCGGTCCTTGTTCAATGAGGTGCGACATGAGGGCAGTGAATTTGGATCGGCAGGCTCGGTTATGCCCAGCCTTGTTTGTAATCACTGTTTTTAAGATAGCGAATGACTTCCATTTGCTTTGAACTTTCTGACTTTGTTTTTTATACTCAGAACAAGTGAGACATTCAATTCGACACACTTTCTGCACTAAGGTTATGGGAAGTTAATAATCACTTTAGAAAGAATACCAAAATGGGTCCTACAAGCGTGGATCCAAAGATATCCGAATGAATGCAATTTGCGGGCCAATTTCTGAGTCAAATGCTGGCTCTATTATGTTTACGCATGGACTCGATACTTGCATTGTATGAAATCGTCTGTCTGCGTCAGCTACTGGTCTACAAGTATAAATCATTTTCATGTGGACATCACACACACACCAACACAGAAAATCAATAGTATTTATTGTGCTTGACGGATTTTAATAAACAAGTTCACCTGATTCTACAATGCCTTCTAGAGGGAGCAGTATACGATGAAGTCCCTTTGTACTCCCATGATCTTAGAGCATCGGACCATAGGTACTGAAGCACGGATGGGTCAGGGTTGCTTACATGGTCCTATCCAGGGCTGTGGTGCTGGTGGAGGGGGTGGTAGTGGTAGTGGTGGTGATGGATCGTAAGGTACTCTGACGTGTAGATGCTTCTGATGGTGTGGTAGCTGAAGTCGGTAGCATCTAAGGTAGACGGAATAATAATAATAATAAAAAAAACAAAAAAGATGTAAATTGAGTTGGTGACTTTGGGGGTGCCCATTGTCCTCTTGATAGAGGGGTACTGCAATCATGGAAATATTCGTGGTACATTAATTTTCGCGGATTTCGTGGATTCCACAAATTCCGAGAATATATAGACATATTTCTATGCATGTATTGAATGGTTGAAATGTGAGCTTACGAACATGCAGTGCGAATTAAGACCATGTGAAATGTTTTGAGGCCGATTAACGTGAAAAATTAATTGCGCAAAAACAACAGCGAATACAGTACCCATTACTCTGTCAATTTGAACTAAATTTACTTTTCACACATTCCTCTTGTCTAAGGATGATCCTTACAAGTAAGTAATTTCTATCATGTACTTTTGGGCAAGACCTACATATATAAATTGAATTGAATTGAATTGGAATTTTATTTCCACAA
Organism: Paracentrotus lividus; assembly: GCA_940671915.1. Classification (NCBI taxonomy): domain Eukaryota; kingdom Metazoa; phylum Echinodermata; class Echinoidea; order Camarodonta; family Echinidae; genus Paracentrotus; species Paracentrotus lividus. The sequence goes on from CALNVZ010000641.1 coordinate 25,739,706, forward strand.
TTTAAGTGAGAGCGAACTGAAGAACACTCTCATTGACTGTCGTGTTATAAATACCTAGTCTTAAAATATACCTTTCAGATATGAGAGCGACTAAAATAGCCTTGAATTTTATTTGAAACAAAGAAAACTAAAATATTTTGAAGTGAAAAAAACCTGTTTTGCATCTCGTTAACATTTTTATTAGGGTTTTGAATATATTGAGTAGTGAGTTAGTGTTTTATCATTCAATTGGGCTGTATCATAAGACTACACTGCTTTAGGATGCGTTGCATTATGAGTTAGAAATCAGGGCAGGATTTAGTAGTTGAGGACTTGAGGTGGTCTGGTTCGTATTGGCTTTAAAAAGCTAATGTAAAATAGATGATAAATGATTGCAAAGCTTATTTGATTAAAAACTGTGGCTCAAGAGTCAATATGGAATAGATAAACCCATTTGATTATAACCAAGCAATTACATCAATCACATAATAGCCTATTGAAACTTGGAAAAAAATAGGATTTCCAAATGACCAACCTTCTTTCAATTGCACATTTTCCATTTCATTATCAGGCGTTTTTTTAACTCATAACTTGAATCCTTCTTGTTTTAATGTGCCAATCATTCAATATCTGTTTCACTTTCATTACTACATACATCAATCATTTTCTATATTATTCTCTTCATCAAATTTCACCACAATCAGTTTCACTGTGATCAATTACATAGTTACCATCTAGCATCCTGAAAGAGAGTAGTGGTTTCTTCTTGACTTCATCTTCTTCTTGGCATCTTCCTTGGATACTGTAGCAGCTCACCGGGTGTGGTCAGGTCAGAGATGGAAGGGTTTGGTTGTATTGGTGTGGATGACAGACGTCTACGTCCCATGGAAGAATCACCACTCTTAACTGCAGCAATACAACAGATAACATAGTGGTCAAAGAGCGGACCATTTGATGTGACAGCTTTCATAGTCTAATGCCTTACCCTCCTTCGGCACAAATTTAACACTTGTAAGGCATGTGTGTCTTGCCCATTTGTGAAATAACTAGAAATATCGCTATCTCAATTGCCATTCATGAGAATTGTATCTAAAGTTGATGCATATATCCGTTTATAATTTGAGAAGAGCTGTTTCATGAAATGCTACCTCCTTTCACCTGCTTAACCTGCACTACTCCTAACCCCTTTTTACTATTGGCATTGATATTTATGTGTGACAGGTAATAGTCAAGCAAGATAACAGGATTTTGAGTAGACTGAAACCGAGATGTGTACCAGCAGCTGAGTATTGAAAACATGAGAAAGAACCCCACATTTACCAAACTAAACATTGGCATTGCATAAAGTCTGCTGCATAAAGTCTCTACAGCAGGGGGCGTCCAAAATGAGTGCCCATTTTACAAAAAAAAATATTTTGAATAAAATAGCAGAAGTCATTTTCTAAACACACTAAATTTTGATGTCAAAATAAAGAGTATTAATTGTCTTAATGCTTGTGCTATTTGAAAATCAGACTGAAATCCAAAACAGTGAGAGTTTTTTGATGAAGAGATGTTTTTTCTCACTTTTTACGAAAATATTTTTCCCCCTTTTCAATAATTTTTAATAAATAGTTGTATAAAACATTGATGTTGTAACTTTCCTAAAACTACCTACGTGCATGTGAATGATGCTAAAAAGAAGGGATATATCTTATTCACCGATAAAGAATTATGATTAATAAAGTCAGGAACGCAATATAGAAATTCAACATTGCCCCGTGACCGGCAATAACACCATACCAGCACGTGTTATTATAAAAAGCTGATTGTATGTGATGGCTGTGAGTAGGCAAACAAAGTGCCAAAAATGCGGAATTACGTACAAGTTTTTGATACTTGTTTTGTCTACTAAAAGCTATCGCATGTTATTTGTTGATTTTTGTCTATATTGCGTCCTGACTTTAGCCTCACTCATAATTCTTTTATCGGAATAAGATATAATTCCTTCTTTTTACAGCATCATCCACATGTACGTAGTAGTTTTTAGAAAGTTACAAACATCAATGTTCATACAAGTATTTATTAAATTATTGAATAAAAGGGGAAAAAATACTTTTCGTAATAAAAATGAGAAAAAACATTTCTTAATCAAAACTCTCACTGTTTTCGATTTCAGTCTGATTTCAAAATAGCACAAGCGTTTAAGACAATTTATATCTTTATTAGCATCAAAGTTAGTGTGGTCGAGGTAGAGAGCCTTACTTACATTTCTCTCAGTGTTTATCTTGTGTGTGAGGTACACTTACATTTCTCTTCTGTGTTCTATCTTGTGTGTGAGGTAGAGAGTTTCTTATTGGAAAGTAGAGAGCCTGTGGATAAACCTTCCCTGTGCATCAAGATGTTAGATAATCAGATCTCCTTCATTTCCCACCAAACATGTCAACAACTGGGGATCCTGTAAGAACAACAATACACTCATCATAATAGAGATTAATATTCTTAAAGGGGAAGTTCACCCTGGAATTTGATTGGTTTTAAAAAAATTGCAGAAAATAAAAGAAAAAATAAGTAAAAACTTTGAAGAAAATTGACCAAAAATAGTGAAGTTATGAATATGTAAAGTTTTGATTCTGTGAGCGTCTCGTCGTAGCAGCTCTCCCATGTATTGTGTATGTAACTTCCATCAATTTGTCTTTTCTCATGGTTCTTGATTAAGGAATATGTCAATTGATAGAGGCATGTATATGGACATAATGTCTTGATGATATATCGAATCCGAAACAGATGAGACGTAATTAATTTTATTGAAAAATGCACATCTTTATGGAATTTACACTACATAACACACTGGGAGAACTGCTCGCACGTGACGTCCAGAATCAAAACTTTGCATATTCATAAACTGCATTATTTGTTCATCAAATCTTCTCCAAACCTTACCATATTTTTCTTTTATTTTTCTGAATTTTCTAAAACCAATTTAAACAGGGTGAACGTCTTTAATAGGTCTTCCAGAGATGTTTAATGTGCTGTATCTAAGAGAGCAATATCAACAACTATTGACATTGTGGAGTAGACACAAGGTTCATATAATTATTAATATTACATAATTATTACAATTATTAATATTAACAATTATAACAATAAATAAAAATATATTAACATGAAAACTAAATTAAAAATTAATAGTTTGCCAAACAAAGCAGAAATGAAAGAGTGAAATTTGCTCTTATTGTTTTTTCATATCAATAATGTACCCAAATATAGGGAGTAATATCAATGTTTTAACGAGAAGCTACAAACGATATTTCCTCTCTCAAGCTTACACAGAAAGGCACATAGAAATATAAATAAAAAATCTATATATTACCATGGTAACATTGAATAGGAGAGAACACCAACTGAATACTTTCAACAGCCCTTACAAGGGGTGATCTGCTTTCTCGTCATCATATGTTATTAAACCATAGAACCTTGGCTAGATATTTACGTGACTTGCTTTCATTCTGATGACGACAAGATGCAGGAGCATGTTTATTGCTTGATTCTCCAACGACATTTGTCTGAAATTAAGAAATTGGTTGAAATTCTTAAAATGAGCATGCTTGAAGGGAATCTAGTGTAGTGAAGGTGTGGGAAAATGAAGAAACTTATTGTGAACTTTCCTGTTATTTCATGACTTTGGGGAGATATACAATAAAAGCTCCACAAGAATATTTTGTGTTGCCCCATACATGATTTCTGTGTAAGTGCATGTGACTAATGTGAATGGGTTAATTCTTATCATTTTGGCGTTCCAAACCTCAAGCACAGAATATGCTTAGGTGAAATGTCACTCACCTTCAAATCACTTTTAGACAGTGATCTTCCACATTTAATGTCATGACCAGAACACTAGTTTTAACAACTAAAAGACACAATATCACATTATGTAGCTGGTAAAAGGTTGGAGTGATATAGTTACCGGGATATGCATTTTAATATCCTATCAAAAAAGTGCATTCTCCTACTAGATACATAACTATATTGACAATGCATGCACTGGAGGAGATATGCAGTTCACAGATTTCATGAACACATCTTACTTTGTCTTGCAGAAGATTGTTCAAGGTAGTCCCCCCATAGCGCCCATGCCTCTGACCAGTGTATCATGCATCTGAACAGCAGCAGAGAAAGCTTTGTTGGCTTCATCGAACCTGAAATATATGAAATATACTTCAATAGTAAGTATCATCAAGCATCATTGATGACTTTTGTAATTTATGAAATCATCATCCTAAGTATCATGCAACAACAAATGTATGAGAAAGATAGATGCATGGCTTGTCAACACAGGTTGCATTGCCTTTCAGCTTCAGTAAAACATTCATAATAGACTTCCAGCGCTGATTTACACTCCAGTTTCCTGTCTTAGCTTATAAGAGGCATCTCAAGACCTACCTGTTAAGTTAATTAGGCCATGTTTACAATATGTTGTTATTCAATTAGACTCGTTTTAATTATGCTACTATTCAATTATCAACAACCCTTTATTACAAATTTTCTAATCTCTTTCCTGTATTCAGTGTAATAATTCTGTTTAACATCTTAATGAGCCATATTAATTTAGAGCAAAAAAAAAAGTACATTTTCTTTTTAAATCTTTAAATGGTAGAATAGCTTGCTTGTTTAAATGACTGATTTGATACACAGACACAAACAAATCAACTGTGCTGTTTTGCAAAGCCTATACTGCCCCGCATTAAAGAGCAAATGATTATTACAATTGTATAGATACTAAGTACAATTGCACAGAAAAAACTTACTCCGTGGCACGCTAAGGGTTAACTGACCTTCCAACCTGCGTGCGGAACATTCCCTTGAGGCATAGAACTCAGCAGTCATTTCTCGGCTGAAATACTTGAGGTTTGTTGATTCTATGATCTAACCCTCTTGTAGTTTCCTGTTTGCCATCGTCCCTGCCATCTGAAGGTAACATTTAACTTGCTGACGAATCTTTCTGAAAGCAGTCAACCACAGGAACACTCGGATGGTGTGGATTCTGTATATTGAAGGAGGAAATTTGATTTATTGTTTTCTTCTGCATACATAGAAGTAATACATTTTTCTTCGATGAAAAGTAAATTGCACATAAAATAATGAATTTTCTGACAATTAATCAAGATTAAAAATAATTATATACAACACAATTTATTTTACATGAAATACTCATGATGAATTGTCAAATATCAAACAAAACTTCGCCAAAACATTACGAATCATAATGTCGAAGAAGGACTATAAAAATAAGCAAGACGCTTCGAGAGTATGAAAGTCCCCTAAAATACCTCATTAGAAGATAATATCATTTTCAGCAGAATGGTATAATTACTATTTATTAATCCCAATAGGACTTGAATGCATCGATCTACAATATATTTTGATTCTGCAATGAAATGGATTACATAAATAAAGGGAAGTTCACCTGGGTTTAAATTGGTTTTAGAAAATGCAGAAAAATAAAAGAAAAATATGAGTGAAGGGTTTGGAGAAAATCGACCAACAAATAAACAAAGTTATGAATATTCAAAGTTTTGATTCTGTGACGTCATGTGCGAGCAGTTCTATGTGTTATGTAGTGTAAATTCCATAAAAGGTCATTTTTTCAAAGAAGAAAATTAATTATGTCACCTGTGTTTGTCGATTATCATCAGACATAAGTTCAAATACATGCCTATATCAAATTGAACCCATTCCTTTATCAAGAACCATGAAAAAAGACAAATTTATGGAATTACATACACAACACATGGGAGAGCTGCTCGCACTGACGTACAGAATAAAAACTTAACATATTCATGACTTTTTTATTTTTTGGTCAATTTTCTTCAACTTTTACTAATATTTTTCTTTCATTTTTCTGCATTTTTAAAAACAATAAAATTCAGGGTGAACTTCCCCTTTAACAAATTTGAAACCAGCTCTAAGTACATATAGCCGCGCTGCTCATGTATCAAAGGATCTACATGTAACCTGATAACTGTGACAGGAGGTTTTTCTCCCCAACCAAACTATAACGTACCCAGGTTGAAAATTGCAATCAAAATAATGAAGACACACAAAGAAAAAACATATCATAATAAATTGGTAGAGCTATTCTCAAAAAATTAAATACTTATTATCCATTATCAACAATTGAAGCATAAGACACAATCATCAATCATTTTTATTCAATCATGTGTTTTACTGGCAAATCTGGAACCGGCACCACAATAAAAATACCTAAGAAGTGAGCTAGAGCAGGGCAAAATTAAACTTATGTTTCAACATACGTCTATAAAGTGAGTCTAGAGCTGGGCCAATCAGACTATGTTTCAACATACCTACTAAGTGAGTCTAAGCCGGGCCAATTAGACTATGTTCAACATACCTACTAAGTGACTCTAGAGCAGGGCAATCAGACTATGTTTCAACATACCTACTAAGTGAGTCTAGAAGCTGGCTAATTAGACTATGTTTCAACATACCTACAAGTGAGTCTAGAAGCAGGGCCAATTAGACTATGTATCAACATACCTACTAAGTGAGTCTAGAGCAGGGCCAATCAGACTATGTTCAACATACCTACTAAGTGAGTTTAGAGGCAGCGGCCAATTCAGACTAATGTTCAACATACCAACTAAGTGAGTCTAGAGCAGGGCCAATTAGACTATGTTTCAACATACCTACTAAGTGAGTCTAGAGCAGGGCCAATCAGACTATGTTTCAACATACCTACTAAGTGAGTCTAGAGCAGGGCCAATCAGACTATGTTTCCTGGCAACTTTGCCGTAGTTGATGATGGACTGAGCCGAGGCATGCACACCCAACATTGTGTGGTTGTGTTGTTGCTGAAAGATTAAATAAATGAAGAAATTGAAAATAACTATTAGAATGCCTACTACAGCACACAATCAGAACATTGGTGGTTGATGCGGAGTAGCTGTTGCAAGGGGCAATGTCATTGACTAAAACTTAAATATTCTAATGTCAAGATATGGATTAATGCTAATGTTTGACAAGATATTAGGAACATTACAGATATAAACCCAGATTTAATGCGCAGTATATAATTGCCTGCTAACTTACATTGTCTTGTGATGAACTAGATGAGTTGTCATAGGCTTGTACTATGGCTTGGTAATGATGCTGACGCCACATGAAAATATCGCTCCAGTGGCTCAGATCATCCGACACCATGGGAAGACGATTCCTGCAAAAGCAAAAACGAACATGTAATAAGACAAAGAAATGTGAGCACACTACACTTTTATCATATGCTACTTGTATTTGAATAGTGATGCATTCACTGAACTTAGCCCAGAGGTTCCAGGTTCCATGTTGTTTGAAAACAAATATTAAATCGTCTTTGCCACTCCTGCACCGGCACTTATGTCCCTTGAGCGAGGCATTTTATCTACATCTGCTTGACCCCACCTGAGGTGATAAAAATGGGTACCCGGTAGGATTGCGAATGCTATGTGGTTCGCTTTAGCATGTGTGCGCCTAACAGGCAACCCGCTGGAATACTCCTCAGGGAGTGGAGATTGTGCACTGTAAAAATGCGGGATCGTAAATGAATCCCATGACCGGGGTAATAATATACTGTTGGCGCTGTGATATAGTTTACTATGAAGAGCGCACTAAATGCTAGTTATAATTATTATTATTATTATTAATAAAGGTATAGATACATTTGTAGGACCTGATATGTTTCAGTGCTCAATGAAGGGCAACTTGGTTATAACATATGTAATTCGGAGCTTTAGAGCAGTTAGTTAACCCTCCTTAAAACTGACCTATTTAGAAGATCTTAGTTTTTATCTGGAATGACAAAGTTGTGGGTCGGTCAATGGAGGTGCACACTAACTTTGATTTTCAGCATTCATTGATTTATTCATTTAGTACTTGGATTTCTTAATTGATATTAGATTTGTATAATTTTTGTACTTGTACACATATAATTTACAATTCTGTTTGTGCTCTTAGAAACAACTGTATTAAAGCCAGTAAGAACTAGCAGCTTTGTATAGCACCACGTCAAGTCCTCAACTACCCGATTCTGCCCTGATTCCTAACCCATAATGCAACATCCTAAACAGTGTAGTCTTACAATACAGGCCGATTTGACAGATAACACACTTTTTCACTACTCAATTAATTTATACGATGATTATGTTGCCAAGTAACAAAACATATACTTTTCCCCTCAAAACATTTTAGTTTCCCAATACAAATTAAATTGTAGGTGAATTCATACACTTTTTTGTTAATAGTTATCTCAAAAGATATACATTAAGACTAGCTATTTATAACACACAGTCAATGAGAGGGTTGCTCAGTTCGCTCTCGCTTTAAGCGCCATATAAATGTAAGGTATTATTATTATTATTAGTTTACCTCCATGTTTTGACAATAGCCTTCATATCATGTAGACTTTGATTACGTCCGAGGTTTGTTGGTTGTAGACCATGATGAACCTGAGAAGCCTCCTGTAATTCCATGATACGTTGAGATGCTTGCAGTAGTGGGGTATGTGCCTGCGTCACGTAGTGGGGTAGACGTCTCCATTCCTCCAAGGCTTGTTTGCTTGACATCTCAACAAGTCTCTCAATCTAAAATCAACAATATGGTCCGTATTCTCAAAAGCCGCCTAACTTTAAGCCTGGCTTAAATCTGTGGTTTAACTATGGCCTGCTAATAGGGAATCAATCCTGAAAAGTAGATGTACTACTCATCATAATTTTTTTGTAGTGAAACTATTGAAAACTGCTTTGGAATGATAAGTACAAAAGTTTCCCTTACAATTAAAACACAATTCCATAATTCAGTGAAGGTGATAGGAACATACAACATAGACAGATTGATTCCCTTATAGCAGGCTATACTTAAAACACAGATATAAGCCAGGCTTATAGTTAGGCGGCTTTTGTGAATTCGGGCCTATGGCTTTATTTGAAGAAAGTTATATCAACAGCTGTTTTATAACTACGACATGGTGCTACCATAAACTTTAAATTAAGAATATCCACTCACCATTGAAAGCTATGTACAGAGAACATTTACCAAAAATATGAATTGATTGATCGTCTATGTCACCTGGAAGCAGTTTGATTTGATTTGATTTTGATTTGATTTATTGTTTTCTTCTGCATACATAGAAGTATAACATTTTTCTTCGATGACAAAGTAAATTGACATAGAATAATACATTTTCTGACAATGAATCAAGATCAAAATAAGTATATAACAAACAATTATTTACATGAAATACTAGATGATAAATTGTCAAAATATTAAAACAAATACTTCGCCAAGACATTATGAATCATTTGTCGAAGAAGGACTATCAAAGTAAGCAAAATGCTTGAGAGTATGATAATCCCTAATAAAACTCATTAAAAGATTAATATCATTATTCAGCAGAATGGATAGATAATTATTGAAAACAAAATCCAATAGGATAACAATAATTTTTTACAATTTATATATAATGCTGGTGACAGTGATGATGATGATGAAAAAATGACAATAGAGATGATGGTGACAGTGATAATGATGATGATAATGATGAATGAAGTATGGTGTTATGAAAATAATTGAAAAGTTGAATGTTGATAGGTCAGGCAATATACAGCTTCAAGTCCTATTTATCTATAGAATGGCACATATAAAATAGAGTTTCAATTACAAAGGAAATCAATAGACAATGTGCGGTACCTAATTTTCAAAATTTCATATATAAATATCCTGTGCAAACAGACCCCTTCCTCTACAAGACTTAACCCTTTAGCACCTAAACCGCCCGAGACCGCCCCTCAACTTACTCACTAAACTGTCTTGAGCACGCTATAGTCAAGATAGTATAAAAAATATGTGCTGACACATGCCCATACTTGTTGTGGATTACCCACTGGATGTGTGCTGTCCGATTCTGCAAAAAAAAAAAATGTTTCAAGAGCAATTCTTTTTGAAAATACCTGATTGAAACGCAGCATAACCCTTTCCGCTAGTGAGTAAACCGACACTTTTCACGCAGTCTCTAGGTGCTAAAGGGTTAAAACCTGAAAGAATACTGATCTTACCAGTGTCAGGTTCTTTTCATCAGGATGACAGATAGCAATGAAACCTCGGTAAAGATTCACTTTCCAGTTCATCTCACGAGGGCAGCTCTGCTCAACCTGAATAAGAGATATAATAATAATAATAATAATATATGAGACTTCTTATGCGCTAAATCCACCAAAAGATAGGTGCTCTAAGCGCATGTGTGCATAAGAAAATGACAACTTATATTTACTTAAGTACAAGTTCATAGGGAAAAGGTAACCGTGCAGACAAAATTAACAAAATAATCTAATCACACGCTGAAGTGAAAAGATATGTTTGATAAACAAAGTTAGTATAATATTCAGGGTTCCCAGTATTTCCACAAAACAAAATTCCCTGATTTTTTCCTGATGAAATCTCAAAATTCCCTGATAATTATTTAAACTCATTTCCAGTTTCGTGTGTTTTCTTTGTTGTCGCAGTTAACTATTTGCAGTAAAAAACACTAGTCTCAATGACTACTGAACTTTCGATCTTCAGGCCAATCAAAATTCCCTGACTTTTCCCTGACTGGAAAAATTAAAATAATTTTCCCTGATTTCCCTGATGGGTTGGGAACCCAGATATTACAGTTCATCAAGATATTCACTCTTAACTGAAATCGGAGTCTGAAAATAAAAATAACAAAGTTATGTTCTGGTCTAGTGCAGATCATATTTTGATAGCATATCAAGATGCAGTTCAGATATGGCATGTGGAATTCAACAGCATATATGCATTTTGGGTAAATTTAAAACATAATGGTCCGAATTCACAAAGGAGGATTCTGCAAAACCCACGGATCCATGGATCCGTGGGTTTCTTAATCGACGGCTCCACGGATCCACCAGCTTATGATTCACCAACAGTAGACCCAAATTATGACGTATTATGACTCTGTGGATCTGTGGATTCAGTCGAGTCCACCTTTTTGAATACCAAATTGAAAATCCTAGGTCCAACCCTAGGTTAAACCCAGGGTTGAAACCATGGATTTTGCAGAATCCACCTTTGTGAATTTGGGCCAATGAGCTCCCCCCAAAAACAATAATAATGCTTATACCATCATTTTATATTCTAGATTTATAGAGTGCTTAACATGACCAAGCAATGTACATGTACATGTATATATATCTTTACAGCAGTCATCTTTACATTTATTTGAAATTTATTGATGACACTCGTAAGATTTTGATTGAATGGTTACCTGTGCAAGTGCCTCTTTCATAGCTCCCCAGTTAGGCACCCTCCATGCACTCTCCAGGACTAACTGAGGGTTAGTATGTCCCTTGGTATTACCATATTCCATCAAGATATCCCATTGGCTTAGCTCCTTGCAACATCGCACCCAATGAGTCTCCCATAGGTGATATTCAGGGAATAACATGTTACTGGCTGGACCAGAGTTGTGCTCAGACCTCGCCTTAGCCAAAGCCTGCATTTAATCATTTCAAATGGGAGGAGAGGAATTCAGAATGGTCACAATACTGCACCCACTGGGGAAACTTGGTGAATGGTATACTGGATTCACCAGACTGTCAGGATATTGAAAGATGGTTCTTGGTGAATAGTTGACTAGACTACCAGGGAATTGAAAGATGGTTACTGGGGAATGGTATACTGGATTGATCAGACTGTCAGGATACTGAAAGATGGTTCTTAGAGAGTAGTATACTGGATTCACCAGACTGTCAGGATATTGAGAGATGGTTCTTGGTGAATGGTATACTGGATTGATCAGACTGTCAGGATATTGAAAGATGGTTCTTGGTAAATAGTATACTAGATTCACCAGACTGTCAGGATATTGAAAGATGGTTCTTGGTGAATAGTATACTAGATTCACCAGACTGTCAGGATATTGAAAGATGGTTCTTGGTGAATAGTATACTGGATTCACCAGACTGTCAGGATAATGAAAGATGGTTCTTGGTGAATAGTATACTGGATTCACCAGACTGTCAGGATAATGAAAGATGGTTCTTGGTGAATAGTATACTGGATTCACCAGACTGACAGGATATTGAAAAATGGTTCTTGGTGAATAGTATACTGGATTGATCAGACTGTCAGGATATTGAAAGATGGTTCTTGGTGAATAGTATACTGGATTGATCAGACTGTCAGGATATTGAAAGATGGTTCTTGGGAATAGTTGACTAGACTACCAGGGAATTGAAATTGGGGAATAGTATACTGGATTCACCAGACTGTCAGGATATTGAAAGATGGTTCTTGGTGAATAGTATACTGGATTAATCAGACTGTCAGGATATTAAAAGATGGTTCTTGGTGAATAGTATACTGGATTGATCAGACTGTCAGGATACTGAAAGATGGTTCTTGGTGAATAGTATACTGGATTGATCAGACTGTCAGGATATTGAAAGATGGTTCTTAGTGAATAGTAAACTGGATTGATCAGACTGTCAGAATATTGAAAGATGGTTCTTGGTGAATGGTTTACTGGATTCACCAGACTGTCAGGATATTGAAAGATGGTTCTTGGTGAATAGTATACTCGATTGATCAGACTGTCAGGATATTGAAAGATAGTTCTTGGGGAATACTATACTCAATTGATCAGACTGTCAGGATTTTGAAGGATGGTTCTTGGTGAATAGTATACTGGATTGATCAGACTGTCAGGATACAGAAAGATGGTTCTTGGTGAATAGTATACTGGATTGACCAGACTGTCAGGATATCGAAAGATGGTTCTTGGTGAATAGTATACTGGATTCACCAGACTGTCAGGATACAGAAAGATGGTTCTTGGTGAATAGTATAATGGATTGACCAGACTGTCAGGATATCGAAAGATGGTTCTTGGTGAATAGTATACTGGATTGATCAGACTGTCAGGATACAGAAAGATGGTTCTGGGTGAATAGTATACTGGATTGACCAGACTGTCAGGATATCGAAAGATGGTTCTGGTGAAATAAGTTATCTGGATTGACCAGACTGGTCACAGGATGAATACGAGCCAGACTGTAATGCAGTTCTTGGTGAATAGTATACTGGATTGATCAGACTGTCGGATATTGAAAGACGGTTCTTGGTGAATAGTTACTGGATTGCCAGACTGTCAGATATGAAAGATGGTCTTGGTGAATAGTATACTGGATTGACCAGACTGTCAGGATATCGAAAGATGGTTCTTGTGAATAGTATACTGGATTGACCAGACTGTCAGGATACAGAAAGATGGTTCTTGGTGAATAGTATAACTGGATTGACCAAGACTGTCAGCGATTATGAAAGATGGTTCTTGGTGAATGGTTTACTGGATTCACCAGACTGCAGGTATTGAAAGATGGTCTTGGTGAATAGTATACTCGATTGATCAGACTGTCAGGATATTGAAAGATAGTTCTTGGGAATACTATACTCAATTGATCAGACTGTCAGGATTTGAAGGATGGTTCTTGGTGAATAGTATACTGATTGATCGACGTCAGGATACAGAAAGAGGTCTTGGTGAATAGTATACTGGATGACCAGACTGTCAGATATCGAAGATGGTTCTTGTGAATAGTATACTGGATTGACCAGACTGTCAGGATATTCGAAAATGGTTCTTGGTGAATAGTATACTGGATTGATCAGACTGTCAGGATACAGAAGATGGTTCTTGGTGAATAGTATACTGGATGACCAGACTGTCAGGATATCGAAAGATGGTTCTCTGGTGAATAGTATACTGGATTGACCAGACTGTCAGGATACAGAAGATGGTTCTTGGTGAATAGTACTGGATTGATCAGACTGTCAGATATTGAAAGACGGTTCTTGGTGAATGAGTAATACTGGATTGACCAGACTGTCAGGATATTGAAAGATGGTTCTTGGTTGAATAGTATACTGGATTGACCAGACTTCAGGATATCGAAGATGGTTTCTTGGTGAATAGTATACTGGATTGACAAACTGTCAGGATACAGAAAGATGTTTCTTGGTGAATAGTATACTGGATTGACCAGACTGTCAGGATATCGAAAGATGGTTCTGGTGAATAGTATACGATTGCCAGACTGTCAGGATACAGAAAGATGGTTCTTTGGTGAATAGTATACTGGATTGACCAAGACTGTCAGGATATTGAAAGATGGTTTCTTGGTGAATAGTATACTGGATTGATCAGACTGTCAGGAATACAGAAAGATGGTTTCTTGGTGAATAGTATACTTGGATGATCAGACTGTCAGGATCTGAAGATGGTTTCTTGGTGAATAGTATACTGGATTGACCAGACTGTCAGGATGATGAAGATGTGCTTGCCGGTGAATGGTATTACGGATTGATCAGCACTGTCAGGGATATTGAAAATATGATTCTTTGTAAATAGTGTAATGGATTGACCAGACTGCCAGGATATTGAAAGATGGTTCTTGGTAAATAGTTTACTGGATTCACCAGACTTTCAGGATATTGAAAGATGGTTCTTGGTGAATAGTATACTGGATTGACCAGACTGTCAGGATAATGAAAGATGGTTCTTGGTGAATAGTATACTGGATTCACCAGACTGTCAGGATATTGAAAGATGGTTCTTGGTGAATGGTATACTGGATTGATCAGACTGTCAGGATATTGAACGATGGTTCTTGGGGAATAGTATACTGGATTCACAAGACTGTCAGGATGCTAAAAGATGGTTCTTGGTGTGAATAGTATACTGGATTCACCAGACTGCCAGGATATTGAAAGATTGTTCTTGGTGAATAGTATACTGGATTGATCAGACTGTCAGGATATGGAAAGACGGTTCTTGAGGAATAGTATACTCGATTGATTAGACTGTCAGGATATTAAAAGATGGTTCTTGGTGAATAATATACTAGATTGACCAGACTGTCAGGATATTGAAAGATGGTTCTTGGTGAATAGTATACTGGATTGACCAGACTGTCAGGATACAGAAAGATGGTTCTTGGTGAATAGTATACTGGATTGACCAGACTGTCAGGATATTGAAAGATGGTTCTTGGTGAATAGTATACTGGATTGATCAGACTGTCAGGATACAGAAAGATGGTTCTTGGTGAATAGTATACTGGATTGATCAGACTGTCAGGATACTGAAAGATGGTTCTTGGTGAATAGTATACTGGATTGACCAGACTGTCAGGATAATGAAAGATGGTTCTTGGTGAATGGTATACTGGATTGATCAGACTGTCAGGATATTGAAATATGATTCTTTGTAAATAGTGTAATGGATTGACCAGACTGCCAGGATATTGAAAGATGGTTCTTGGTGAATAGTGTACTGGATTGACCAGACTGTCAGGATATTGAAAGATGGTTCTTGGGGAATAGCATACTGGATTGACCAAACTGTCAGGATATTGAAAAATGGTTCTCGGTGAATGGTTCACTGGATTGACCAGACTGTCAGGATATTGTAAGATGGTTCTTGGTGAATAGTATACTGGATTGATCAGACTGTCAGGATATTGAAAGATGGTTCTTGGTGAATAGTATACTGGATTCACCAGACTGTCAGGATATTGAAAAATGGTTCTTGGTGAATAGTATACTTGATTGATCAGACTGTCAGGATATTGAAAGATGGTTCTTGGTGAATAGTATACTTGATTGATCAGACTGTCAGGATATTGAAAGATGGTTCTTGGTGAATAGTATACTGGATTGATCAGACTGTCAGGATATTGAAAAATGGTTCTTGGTGAATAGTATACTTGATTGATCAGACTGTCAGGATATTGAAAGATGGTTTTTGGTGAATGGTATACTGGATTGATCAGACTGTCAGGATATTAAAAGATGGTTTTTGGTGAATAGTTTAGTGGATTGACCAGACTGTCAGGATATTGAAAGATGGTTCTAGAGGAATAGCATACTGGATTGACCAGACTGTCAGGATATTGAAAGATGGTTTTTGGGGAATGATATCCTGGATTGATCAGACTGTTAGGATATTAAAAGATGGTTTTTGGTGAATAGTGTACTGGATTGACCAGACTGTCAGGATACTGAAAGATGGTTTTTGGTGAAAAGTGTACTGGATTGACCAGACTGTCTGGATATTGAAAGATGGTTCTTGGTGAATAGTATACTAGATTGACTGAACTGTCAATATATTGAAAGATGGTTCTTCGTGAATAGTATACTGGATTGACCAGACTGTCAGGATACTGAAAGATAGTTCTTGGTGAATGGTTTACTGGATTCACCAGACTGTCAGGATATTGAAAGATGGTTCTTGGTGAATAGTATACTCGATTAATCAGACTGTCAGGATATTGAAAGATGGTTCTTGGTGAATAGTATACTAGATTGACTGAACTCTCAGGATATTGAAATTGAACTTTCATGTGATTGTAGACTAACCTGTTCATATGTAGTCTGTGCCTGTTCAAAGAATCCTTGTTGTTCATAGGACAATGCTGTAGCAGTCTCAGGGAACTTGCATCTTCTCTGCCATAGACCCGCCCACAGATCTTCCTCTTCCAATCTCTCATATAACTCAGATAGAGAGTCTAATGTCTCCTATAAGGCAAAAAATAAAAATAAAAAATAAAAATAAGTACAAATACATAACAAGGTGGTTCGCAAACCACGAGTCTCGCCTCATTTCGCTATCAATAAAACATGCAATATGACCTTTTGACCCCTAGATGATCTCTGACCTCATCATCCTCATCAACACACAAGTGGTATTAACCAAGGATAATTTATACCAAGGGTGAACAACACTGCTATAAAAAAATGAGTTAAAGTTAAACAAAAAGTTTAAGAAAAGTTGACCTTTTCAAAGATCACTTAAAACATACCTTTTCCCTCATTAGTGTACTTCTTTGTAGGACTACTAATTTCAATTTTATCCTACACTTGTGTGTATTTTTGTACATGCTATGATACTAAATAGACAGCACAACATAAAATGCATTGTATAATCATGATGTATTGACCTGTTGCATTGCAGCCGTATTATCAGGTTCGTAGAAGTCGTACACACTGGTTGTTCGAGGTCGATGATGACTGCTGAAACCACTCGTCACTGCGTTCTGTTCTAACATGAGGATGCAGCGATGCCATAGATTGTGACTCTTCCCAAGGTACTGTCAAGAAAGAAACTAGTTCTTTAATACACATCAAAGAATGTTCCCTTTGATCTAAACTTTTAATCCTAAAAATGGATACATGATATAATAATCTTAACATCAAAGCAACACACTGCAGAACTTAGAATCAAATTTATTTAATGAATAAATACATGGTAGTTATTAAAAAACTGTTGCAAAAAAGGTAGGAGTATCAAACTTTATGCTCAAAACATTTGCCTTCTCAATGGTTGAGATCCCAGGAGGGGGGGGGGGTGATCCTGTGCACCCTAAAACTCACCTTAAGAACACATGGTCTGATAGTGATATGAGGTGTGCATCTAGACACTGCTTCTACAAACGTGTGTATAGTACTACGAGGGGCATCCTTCTGATAGTGATGGCTCCCACTGCACAGGAATGGACTCACTTCTTGAGAAAGGGTCTAACAAAGAAAGCAATTATAGCTACATTTTAGATCATACAAATTGCATACATTCACAGAGAAAATAATGTAATAATAACAATAAAACATTTCAATGCTTAAATAGTGAAGAGCAATACAGAGCGTCCCAGAAAAAGCAGAACCGGAATGGTCAGTTGTTTTTGTCTGTGATTGCAAACAAATAATGTTTATGATGACACCTAAAACCATACGAAAGAGCCCACACTTTCATGAACAAGAAGAGATTGAAAATTAATTGAATAATTTTTTTAAAACAAAATTTCTCAAGCATGATTTGTTCGCTCGCTGCAAGCATCCAGAGCAGTTCCTATTGCTCAGGGGCCCGTTTCTCGAAACTGTCATAAGTCTAAGTTCGTGGACATCCCATCGAAACGCGTCTTAATTCTACAACAAAATCCGATAGACTTTGTGTAGGTTCAGGTGTTCTAATGATTTTGGCCACCACTGTATATGTAGGACTACCCTAAGAATGATAGAATCTACAACATGCCTCTGTAAGCCAATTCAGGATATTGTTTAACTGATGAACCTTCCAGCTATTGAAAGCACATGATTATATTACACAAGATACCAAGAAAGGTGTTTACCGTTTGTTCTTTCTCACTGAGGATCTTCCAGACTTTAGGGAAGAGATGGACCCAGAATGAGTGAGTTAACTCTGTATCACTATGACATAGCTGGGATACTGCATGTAGGAAGGTGAACGTCTGCCAAATCAAATAAAGGTGAAGAACAATATGAATTATTAATAATAAGTGTCTTACTATTGCCGCAGTACCAAAATCTTATGATATTGAGACTGACCTTGACATTTCTTAGCTTCTGTTGCAATGAAAGCTTTTGATATTGAGACTGACCTTGACATTTCCTAGCTACTGTTGCAATGAAAGCTTTTGATATTGAGACTGACCTCAACATTTCCTAGCTGCTGTTGAAATAAAAGCTTTTGATATTGAGACTGACCTTGACATTTCCTAGCTACTGTTGCAATGAAAGCTTTTGATATTGTGACTGACCTTGACATTTCTTAGCTGCTGTTGCAAGGAAAGCTTTTGATATTGAGACTGACCTTGACATTTCTTAGATGCTGTTGCCATGAAAGCTTTTGATATTGAGACTGACCTTCACATTTCTTAGCTTCTGTTGCAATGAAAGCTTTTGATATTGAGACTGACCTCAACATTTCTTAGCTGCTGTAGCAAAGAAAGCTTTTGATATTGAGACTGACCTTGAAATTTCTTAGCTGCTGTTGCAATGAAAGCTTTTGATATTGAGACTGACCTTGACATTTCTCAAGCTTTCCAGGAACTTGATATCTCTGTTGATTAGCTGTTGTAGCTGTTGTCTTGGTTCTGATGAAGGACCTGATGATGATGATGAGGATCCTCCCTCCGTCTGAGGTAGTTCAATGTCAATCTCAACATCCTACACAAAAGAATCAAATGTACATATACATGTACATTGTAGTTCTTAACATGTCCTTTCGTAAGAACATTATGGGCATTAATATATGCAATGTTGTATCTAATAACAAAATGAAGTACAAATAAAGATCTCACCAACAAAACATAGAACAAAATAAATGTGAACAAATTATATTTGCATTCGAACTCACAAGATTTGTTTTTTAACGACACGGAGGTCATGTTCTCAGTGTCACATAAAGGTGGACCAGGTTAACTTGTAAGTCTGATTCTACATTACATCAACTCATGTACACATACCTCGTCTTTATGTAAGTCTGATTCAACATCCATAGGTTCTTCTTTGACATGAGCAGCGAGCATGAAAGCAGCCTTCTCCTGGCTATCAGCTAGGTTGATCACTGAAGTGATGCATGGTAGCGGTGATGTATTGATGTTAGAGATCAGCGTACTTGTTGCACTAGATGCCATCAGTAACTAGAAACACAATAATCAAGATATGGGACCAAGAACCAAACACAATATAACTTACTTAGCTGATCCATCATACAGGGTTCCCAGCATTTCAAGAAAAAAAATTCCCTGATTTTTTCCCTGATGAAATCTAAAAAATTCCCTGATAAATATTTAAACCCATTTCCAGTTTCGCATGCTTTCTTTGTTGTCGCCGTGAACTATTTGCAGTATAAAACACTAGTCTGACTGACTACCGGACTTTTGATTTTTGGGCCAATCAAAATTCCCTGACTTTTCCCTGATTTTGAAGCATTATTATCAAATTCCCTGACTTTCCCTGACTGGAAAAAAGTAAAATAATTCTCCCTGCTTTCCCTGATGGGCTGGGAACCCTGTCATAGGAGAACAAGTCCCTATAGGGAAGATGTGTTTTCTACATATTCTTCTGATGGCTAAAAATATTGCTTAAAATCAAAGAAAATATGATGCCCAAACATAGTTTTATCCAGTTGTGTGATCCAATAGCGCTATAAATCTTTGTACTAATGAAAGAATCATTCAATCGAATACAGATTAGAGCGACTGTCCTTGCGAACACTGTTTAAGCTATTAGAATCAAGATTGAACTAGATATTCAGTCGGCGTAAGTGCCGTAGTCTAGTGGTCATATCACTCGACTGGGAATGCAAAGGTAGTGGGTTTGATTCCCGTACCGGCATTTACGTCCACTCCACCCAGGTGCAAATGGGTACCTTGGAGGATAATTCCATATAAGGCGCCTATAATGGCTGACTACAAGTATGGAGTTAAATCCAGTGAACGGGGTAATCATATACTGTAAAGCGCTTTGAGCCACTATGGGAAAAGCGCATTATAAATAATAGGTATTATTATTAATAGGTATTATTATATTGTTTATGCCAATCAAATCAAGATTAAAGAGTGAATGAACGTGACAAGTCAGTTGAATGAAGATTAATTTACCTCAACACACTGTTTCAGCCAATAATGTGATCCCATTGCTTCCCAATTCTGAGAATCAATCAAGTAGAGAAGACGATCAAACAGACGACGTCTGATGCTGGAATTAAACACCTGTATAGAATGATGAATTCAAAATAGTAAATGTGGTATTCGAGACGTACATTTCCTTGACCTTTGACCCTAATAAACCTCAGAATTCATGTTTGTGTACAGATATCTATATCTCCCGTTATAATGTACTATCATATACATGTATCAATTTAAAAACTCATTTACTCATATTTGCAATGATGTCCTATTTTAAGTGAGTATGTAATCATATAATGTTATTTGATAAGGTAAAGCGTTTTCATCAGTTACCTCGAAAAGTGTTGTAAACATACAATGTAGCTTGGATCATTTATCACCTTTATTATCAACACAAAATCACAGGTTAAATATGTAAAATCCTTTGCATATTTTCATTGAAATCAAAATAATCTTCATAGCAATATGCGACTCATCATATGAAAATCAGACACAAGTCGCCAGAAAAGAGTCAAAGATTGCAACAAAACAATCCATTTTTAAAGGCTTTCCCCTAATCATTTCTATTCATCTTTTTTACAGATCATACAAGAAACATTAAAAATTTAGAAAATCAAGAAATATTTCCCCCCAAATAAGACAGTCTTGATAATTTTGCCGATTTCCTCCACACTGTGCTTTAATTTGCTTGGCGACTTGTGTCTGATTTCGATGTGATGCATAACATATAACTCACCTCAAAGAACTTGGTTCTGATGTGTGGTTGACTACATCTGAGTCCTGATAGAAAAGCTGGTTCAAGTTTGGAAGTCAGCTCACTCCCAGCTAGAGACTCATCTCTGAAAGAAAAGTATATAACAAATATATTAGCTTTCATCACATTCTAACAAATTGAACTTTCAAAACTGTGTCAAGAGCAAAATAAAGTTTTATTCAGAATGGATAAACGAGGAGATCCATGTAGAAATATCTTTGTCAATATATTTCATCTTCTGTAGAGCACCTTCACAGATGTAAATTATGCTTAAAGATGCTCAAGTTAAACAGATTTATTTTCTTCTTTCATCAGACTACAGTCACATCACGAGACCAATTCCATAATGACAATAGATATCGATAATTATGGTAACTAGATTATCAGCAGTTTAAACTTGGTTTCTTAGAAAAAATTCCCTGATAATTATTTAAACCCATTTCCAGTTTCGCGTGTTTTCTTTGTTGTCGCTGTGAACTACTTGCAGTATAAAACACTAGGCTGACTGACTACCAAACTTTTGATTTTAGGGCCAATAAAAATTCCCTGACTTTTCCCTGAATGGAAAAAAGTAAAATCATTTTCCCTGACTGGAATAAAGTAAAATAATTTTCCCTGATTTCCCTGATGGGCTGGGAACCCTGTATTTGTGTGAGCTGGGTTTTACCTGTAGACCCAATTGACTAGTTCTAGGAACTGTGCATTAAGTTCCGATTCTTCTGGGAACCTCTTCTCCACGTACTGCATGAGCTTAACAAGGAGAATGGTCTTCTCTCTCGGTGATGGTGACTGGTTTAACATCAGGGGCGTCTGAGAAACAAACATCCAAGAAATTCATTATATCTCTGAATAAATATGTTCTTATACCGATGTCCTAGTTATTATTTCACACATTTCCTTACACTTACTCTCAATAAAATAGATAACTTCCTTTATGTACATAGAAAATCCTGGATTTCAAGTGCATCACCAATGACAGAGGGCTTTTCAAGATAAATCATAGAGCTTCTAATTCATGTTTGGTCAATTGCAACTTTTAGCAAATTATCCTTTATCTAAACTTTATCGGTGTAAGCTTTCTTATTTTAAAATCAAGTACAGGTACATCTAAAAATCGGACAGTTACGTCCAAGTTATTGATTTAAAGGATTCAACATAAAAACAATTTTCGAAAGATCCTTTCAACTGACCTTTGCTTTGACCCATTCCTCCACCATCTTAACGATAGTCTTGAGAACCTTGGCATCAGGAGACTTCTCAATGACGGATGTTAAGACCTGCACAAAGTTGCGTCTCATATCGGTACTCATCACACCCACTCGGTTCTTCACCAGATCCAAACTGATAATCAGCAGCTCAGATGCCACTATAAATAATAATAATACATGAGATTTTTTTAGCGCCATTTTCCATTGAAATAAAATGCTCAAGGCGCTTTTACAAAGTACTACAAAGAATAGGACACAAGGATGAATCTCTGTCTTCAAGAATAAACACAAGTGAACAAATAAGACTTAAGATTTATCTTGAGCGTTTCCAATGAAGATGAATCTGTCAGCTCCTGTGGAAGTGCATTCCACAGGGCTGGTCCGGCATGAGCAAAAGCTCGCTCCCCCAGGATTTTTTTGACAAGGGATTTGCAAAAGACCAGAGGATGATGATCGTAAGGTTCGTGTGGGTTGGTATTTAGTTAATAAAGATCTATTGTACTAGGCGGCCGTTTCATTGATGATATGGTAAACCAAAAGCAGTATTTTGAAATTAATGCGTTCTTTTACGGGCAACCAGTGGAGATTTTGCAAAATCAGTGTGACATGATTTTGTCTGCTTGACAACAAAACAATAGACGTTGCTGCATTTTGGAGCTTTTGCAATCTTGCAATATATACACTTGGTAAATTATACAGTAATCCATTTCCAAAATCGAGGCGAGAAGAAATGGATTACAAAACAGGAGTTGATCAAACAATCACTGTCAGCTCTCTACATTGGCCTACAAACATGTCACATCTTTCACATGGTGCCAGCAAGAGCTGAATTACACAGACTACATAAAGTCATGCCATAATACAGGAAAACAGAGAGAGAGGGAGAGAGAGAGAGAGAGAGAGAGAGAAGGGAAAGATAGGAGGGGAAACTGAGTAGGATAAAGATAAAGGAAGAGGAAATTTGAATAGGAGATAGCTTACATGATGTAGCATCAGTGCTGCTTGGACTGAGATGTTCCTTCGCCATTTTCTGTAGAGCTCTCATGAAGACAGTTATCAAGCGATCAATATAACTGATGTTGTTGGTACATGCAGCCTTCAAGATCATCAATGTTCCAAACAAACTTGATGTAGGCGAACCATTTGTAGCCCTAGAATTAAAACGATAGATATGCCACTTAACCTGTTGCAGACGAGCTGATTTGGCTACAACACACAGTTCCCATAGACCTCAGCCCGAATATATTCGGGCTCGATCCCTAACGGGTTAAAATATTTTTATTATTTGCAAAAATAAAGATTAAACTTCAAAACTGTGGTTCAACATGCTGCCAACATTTATCTAAGAGAGAGAGCCTACTACATAGAAACCGGAAGTACTGTATAAGTGGTTATTTTCGCAGTAACTTTATTTTTGCGAATTTCACGCGTTGGTCATCGCGAAAATTTCCACTTCAATACAAGGTTATTTTTAGTAATGAAATAATCACCAAAATCGCAAAATTTTGCTCTCGCGAACTGCCCCAACTACATGTAGTCCAAAATTGCGAAAATATCTGTACACAAAAATATTGGCTTTTACAGTACTGTGAAGTTTATTTGAGAGAGATGTAATGGATTTAGACTTAAAATTGACTGAAACACTTTATACATGCTCCACAAAACTTTAGGATTCATAATCTAGAGACATTTTCAATCTAACTCAAGCAGCTATTATTTCTCAAAAGTAATTTATTTTGCCATTTAGTATTAAAACTTTAGAGTATATATTAATGTATTCATTTAATCCTAATCAGACAAAGACTATCCAGTTGTTTATACTTACTTCTCATAAGCAGTGAGTCCCTCATAGATGACTTTGCCTACACTGGCATACAGACTATCAAGTTCTTCATACTTGGATGCCACATTAGAGGTACCTGCATCACATAACATTTCAACTAAGTTAAAGGTCACTTTTAAAACATATTTCTATATGGAAAAGTAAAAGTTTTTACTCATGCTCCAAATGCTCCAAATTTTCTTGTCCAAAACAAAGATGACCAGATATTTGTTTTGCCCCTTTTCTCATCGGCCCGGCAGCCACTGAGCAGTGCCAGAAGGACGTTGCTCTATCCCCCTCTTGTTGAACGCCAAACAGGGAAGCAACAACTACCATTTTTAACGTCCTTGAGATGAGGGCATCTTTCTCTATTCAATCCATTTTCAGGTTATAATTGTCAGCAAAAACATTCCTTTAATCACAACAGCAATGTATTGGTTAATTATATATAGAAGATGTAAATGGAAAATATTACCCCAATATATCCAACAAGAAAACATGAAAATCTCACACTCCAGGAATCATATTATCCGTCACTTTTAAAAGCAAAACCCACTGATAAACTATCATCTTAATTCTAATTCCTGCATCTTATTTTGAATCATATACATGTATCATTAGTATTCATAAAGCAGGTTTGACTCAGACTAATGAACATTAAATGGTGATTTTCCCCCTCTAAAATGTGTTACTTGTATGCAGTCTTAATATGTTTGACTATAATACTTACTTGACTCTGTTGGGAATGTACTCATGAGTTTAACAAGCAATGCATGAACCGACCGTATGACCTTCGTACTTGGACAGGTCATGCATGCTGCAATCCCTCGCTGCAGAGGCTTGAAACTTGACAGGATTGTTGGTTTATCCTACATAAGAAATATGTGTATCACATCATCAAATCAAATCTAAAGCAAAGGAAAATAGTTTTCATATAATGGAAATAAAAGCTAAAATTGCATAAAATAAACATGGGTCCACAAAATAATTGTGAGCTTTCAAATTATTTTCAAGCTATTTAAGGAGAATCTTACAGTAGAAAGTTCCACTGAAAAGGATTGATCTTCAAATGCCCTCACAGTGATAATATGACATAAAAAGCTGTTATGTTCGGGTCCCGAACATGTGACCATATGTACATGTAGTCCCACACATGCATTTTTATGTGCAATGCATGTTACTCTCAGAAGAATTTGGTAAATTTCTTATCATTTTCTTGATTCCAAAACCTCACATTAATAAATAATTCTTAGGTGCATTCACTATCAACATTTCCCATCACTTTGAGACAGTCTCTTCCACAATTCAATCTCATGGCTACAACACTAGATTAGCTTTAAACTACTCTTCATTTGTTTAATTAACATCAAGGGTAAAGAAAGAGCCTTACCATAACACCAAGCAGGAAATTGAGCACATCAAGGCCAGCACAGATGTTTCCATAGTTTGCTACCGCTTGTGTGTCCTTTGCCAGAGTATTTGAGAAATTACAAACACAAATACAAAACGGTAATTTTCACAGCTTCACAGAGACACAATTTACCAGATGTATAAGGCATTTTGTAATGTGTAAAGCTAATAGAAATTTTAAGCTTTATTCATTACTGAAAGAGCAATACAAAATTTAATATAACATATCGTATATACATGTAATGTGTTGTAAAACGGCCAAGATGTATTCAGTGGACAGAAAACAAAAAAAAATTGGTACATGTATATCTTCAAACAATTTAAATGTTAATTCAAAATTTCTATATGCTGAAAGGGATATTTTTATTCTCGGTGAAAAGGGATTTTCTTGACATGAGAATAATTTATTCTTCTTTGAAATACGATAAGCAAAATAAAGGATTTAACTTGAAAGCAAAACTAAAACAGAATAAACTAATTAAGCTTAATAAAACGTGTGAAGTACAGTAAATTAAATACATATATTTAAATGAATGTATCATTCTTATCAACATCATTATCATCATCATCAAACACAACCACCACCACCACAATCATCATCAACAACACAACCACCACCACCACCACCATCATCACCACCACCACCACCACCACCACCACACCACACCACCACCACCACACCATCCACCACCACCACCACCACCACCACCACCACCACCATCACCACCACCACCACCACCAACACCACCACCACCACCACCATCACCACCACCACCACCACCACCACCACCATCACCATCACCATCACCATCATCACCACCACCACACCACCATCACACCACCACCACACCACCCACCACCACCATCACCACCACCACCACCCACCACCACCACCACACATCACCACACCATCACCACCACACCATTCACCGACCACCAACACCAACACCACCACACCACCACCACCACCACCACCACCACCATCACCACCACCATCAACACCATCACCCTCCTCCTCCTCCTCTATAACCATATGTTCTCACCACTGATAGGAAGAGTTTATCAAGGAAGTTGAGTCTGAGTTCACTGTTTGGCCATACATCTGGTCTGAGGGCAGTCTTGAGAAGAGCCATACATCGTCTTGATAGCTGTTCTCCTGGTGAACCAACCGTTGATGTACTACTACTATCATTAACTTGACAAGCTAGTCGGATCAAGAAGTTTACCACAGCATCGGAATAAACCTTCTCAATTGGTTTACTTGCTTCTGATGTGATGCTTCTGACAGGCTAAAAGAGAGAACAGACCAATATTAAAGCCAGTACAAACTAGCAGCCTTGTATAGCACCATCTCAAGTCCTCAACTATTCGATTCTGCCCTGATTCCTAACCCATAATACTACATCCTGAGTAGTATTGTCTAATAATTCAGGCCCGTTTGAATGAAAAAGTATCACATCATGATAATTGTTGCCAAGTATCAAAACACATACTTTTCCCCTCAAAACATTTTAGTTATCCACTATAAACAAATTAAATTGTAGGTTAATTTATACACCATTTTGTAAATAATGATTTCAAAAATCATACTTTAAGACTAGCTATTTATAACACACAGTCAATAAGAGTGCTACACTGTTCGCTCTTGCTTTAAGTATAGGCACATTTCAGAAATTGGACTGTAGCCTTTATTCCCTGTTTAACATGTTATTACTGTATCATTTTTAATCCATTACTAATTAACATTAAAAATATGTGTATACATTTTCTTCATGCAGTGGAGATATAATGAATACCTGGAACATCATTTGAAGAGTTCAAAATTTCTAAACACATAGACCTAACTTTAATTTTCCCCTTCGTCTTTGTGGAAAATTGATTGAGATAGTTGAATGTTATATGACTTACTGTGCCTGCTGAGGAGTGTCTGACTCTCTTTGGATCTGGTAGATCGGTAGAAGCTGATCTTTTTACTCCAGCGGGCACAATGGGCTCTTCAACAGGAGTAAACTATTAACAAAAACAAATATCATTGCACTGTTACACAAAGAGATTGAGCGATCGATATCAAACAGGTCATATCTGACCCTTTGTGACCCTGTTGATGATGCTTTTCCAAATAGCTCTGTCTTGTGCCAGGCAATGAGCTGCGACTAGGAAGAGGCCTGTTAATTGTTTTATGCCATCTGTCCATCTCAGCTTCTGTCTGCCTCGTCTCCGACTACCTTCAATGCAGCCTTGCATAATTATTTTTTCAATGTTATCTTCCTGTCGTCTATATATATGACCAAAATATTACAATTTGCTACGGTCTATCTTATTAACCACCATAGGTTTCTGCCCAATTTGGTTAAGTACATATTCATTTGTCTTATGTTCTGTCCAGGATATTCTCAGCATCCTCCGCCAACACCACATCTCAAACACTAATATATTTTTCCTATCAGCCATTCACATCGACCATGTCTCAAATCCACACAATGCAATTGGGAAAACAAGTGATTGCATAATGTGTATTTTAGTTTCTTTCAAAATCCCTCTGTCCTTCCATATATCACATAAGGTAATACAGGATGATCTCGCCATTGCTGGTCTCCTCTTGATTTCCTGTGAACTTCCTCCTTTGTTGGTTATATATGAGCCAAGGAAGTTAAAAGAATTAACCTTTTCCACAAAGAGAAAGAAAGAGAAATACATGCAAGAAGTTGGTATGCGGATGAGAGGATGAAAGTAAGAGCGAAAGAGGTCAATAACAAAGAGAGAGGAGAGTGAGGAAGAGAGAGAGACTTACCTCTAATGTTCCTTCATCTTCTCTGATCCTCTGTACCTCCCATTTGATGATAACCTCTACCAGTTCAACCACTAGCTTCCTATGTTCTAGGGTTGCATTAGGTGTGTTACCCAGTCTCTGTATGGAGTACACCATAGTCTGTATCAAGTGATGTCTTACAGGATAGTACACCTTGTAATGTCTCACAAGTAGCTGCCTGCAAGTGAACAAAAATCCAAATTATGAGGCAGATAAATATATTTCAAACACTTCATTATGAATACACTGTAGGTTATCTATGGTTATGACTGGGTACCAAAACAAAAACGCATGATTGCATGGACAGGGGAGGGGTGAGAAAACTGTTTGAACTTCTTGATTATTTTTACAATATGTCTTCTCTTATCCACAGTCTAACCACTTCCTCTGTTTCTAAGAAATAATAAGAATCATCTGAGGTCATAACTTGCTGATTAGCAATGCCATGGCTCACAAACATCATCCATTCTATTGTCTCTGGTCATAATCAAACTAAGTGGAACATTTAGCTGAAATTTCAATGTGGCGCTGTGCATTTCAAAATGCAAATTAGGATCTGAAATCAGCACAAAAGCTTCTTTACAATACAACCAATTATTTAAGTTCAAACATTTTGTGATCCATTTTTCTTAGGCTAGATAATTGATCAAACAAGAATTTGCACATATGGGACTATGGTGCTTTAAATGCCTCTTATTCTTATATCTAGTCACCCTTTTTTCAGATTTTTTTTGCTTAAAGTAATTTTCATGGACTAATGGACTACTCTAACATGACATATACACACAGGTAATTTCGATCTCGTTATTTACTTGAATTGTTGCATTTAAGGCACTGGTCGTGTCACTCATGTTTTGGACGTTGTGTCACTCATAGACACACATAGAGGTGGACCATTTTCCACAGAGAGGGAATGATTGATAAGGACAATGAATATCAGAGAGAAACATTATTCATGTAGATAAACCAGCACTTATGGTACCCTTAAAGATCTACTTGAGCAGAAATTCAACCATAACCAATGATGGTTAGAAACCCATGTCTTTTTTTCGTCGTGTCACTCACACTCTGTTTTTTAATCATAATTTCCAGGACCAATTATAAAATTCAAATCCAAGTGGTAATGACACATGCCACTCCTACATTATACATAATATGGTAGTCAATGACTATCTTATTATCATGGGAGACTGGAATAGTGTAGTTGGACAAGGGAGAGAAGGTAAAGAAACTGGTCCTTTCTGATGGGACACGCGCAACAAAAGAGGTTCCAAACTTGTAGAGTTCTGAGTAGAAACACCTCATCATAACCAATACATGGTTTAAACACCACAAACGAAGACTGTATACATGGAAGCAGCCAGGGGATGTACGTAGATTTCAACTTGACTATTTACTGATTAGACAAAGATACAGAGGTAGTGCTAAAAACTCAAGATCGTACCCAGGAGCAATATAGGCTCTGATCACAACTGGTATTATGGATGCAACACTTAAACTAAAGAAACTGAAAGAGCGGAAAAGTAGAAGGAAATGGAATTTAGAGAAATTGAGACTTGATAACAGACCGTTTAGGCTAGAAACTAATGCTAGAACTTTAGCAGCCCATTCGGATGGGATGCTTCACAATGACCCTGAAGCCAATTGGAATTTGCTGAAGGAAAACTAAAGCAAGTGCAGAGGAAACTATTGGATACCTAAAAAGCAAGAACCAAAGAAACCTTGGGTAACACGGGCTATGCTTACTAAAATGGAAGAAAGGAGACAATGGAAAGAGTGAATACTGAAGATGGGAGACGGATGTACAGACAACTAAACAATGAACTTCGAAAGAGACAGATAAAGCCAGAGAAAAGTGGCTTGAAGAGCAGTGCAAAGAGATTGAAGCACTAGAGCAGAGAGGAAGAAGCGACATGGTGTACGCCAAAGTCAGAGAGCTAAATGAAATGGATCACAAAAAGTCAATAAGCATAGGTATAGACTCGAAGTCGGGGAAAGGCTGACAAATGTCTCGGATATTCAAAATAGATGGATTGAGCACATTAGAACTTATATGATAAGGATTCAAAACCAGATGATATTGAAATGGAAACGAAGAGCATGTAAACCAAGACGATATGGGCCCGTCTTTTCTTCACTCTGAAGTTCGTAAGGCTCTTGAAGAACAAAGACAAGAAATCCCCTGGACTAGATAATTGCCAGTTGAGCTCCTAAAAATGTGAGTGAGGAGACACAGAAAGACTTTGAACAGTTGTGTCTAGACATCTACGAAACTGGAATTTGGCCTGAAGACTTCTTAAGGACAGTAATGATTCCGATACCAAAGAAGAACAATGCCACGAAATGTTCTGACTTTCGTACAATAAGCCTAATATGCCATGCATCAAAGGTTATTCTCAGGATCATTACCAAGAGAATCGTCAAGAAAGCAGAAACTTTCTGGGATACGATCAGTTTGGGTTCAGAGCTGGACTTGGTACCCGTGAGGCTATCGCAATAATGAGAACTTTGTGCGAACGTAGCCTGGAAGTTCAGAAAGAGGTGAGCATATGCTTTGTTGATTATGAGAAAGCTTTTGACAGGGTAAACTGGATTAAACTCCTGCATGTTCTGAAATCCCTTGGAATAGATTGGAAGGATAGGCGCCTAATCAAAAACCTGTACATGAAGCAGACAGTGTGTATAAGAACACCAGAAGGAGATTCTGAGCCTGGACACATTGGACGAGGAGTTCGTCAAGGCTGCCCACTCTCACCAATACTGTTCAATGTATTTGCAGAAGCCATGATCAAAGAAGCATTTCTGGACATGGGAGATGGAGTATCTGTAGGAGGTAGAATAGTGAACTCGGTCCGTTTTGCAGATGACAAGGCAATTGTGAGTGACAATGAAGACGGACTTCAGAGGCTCATGGACTCATTAGTGACAGCAGGGAAGAATTTGGAATGAGGATTAATATCACTAAAACTAAGGTAATGAAAGTAACGCGATCAGAGGAAACAGATCTGAATATGAACATCACAATCAGTGGAAGGAAGTTGATCAGGTCAAACAGTTCACATATCTTGGTAGTGTCATCTCAAATGATGCATACAGCACTAGAGAAATAAAAACTCGAATTGCACTAGCCAAGAATGCATTCTCAAAACATAGCAGAACATTGACAGCCAAAAAGCTAAAACAAAGCCTAAGAAAGAGGCTTGTCAAGTGTCTGGTCTGGAGTGTTGCTTTATATGCATCAGAGACGTGGACGATACGGAAAGCAGAGGAGAGGATCGATAGCCTAGAAATGTGGTTGTGGAGGAGAATGGAAGGAATTAGCTGGAAAGATCGTGTCACAAATGACGAAGTACTGAACAGAGTGAATGAAGTAAGGATCTTGAGAGAAACAATCAGGAGACGAAAGAAGAACTGGTTGGGGCACATCCTAAGGGAATAACATGCTCAGAGATGTGCTGGAAGGGAAAATGAAAGGCAAAAGGGAAGAGGTAGACCAAGGATTGGGATGGTGTCGGACTGAAAGAGGCAGAAACGTAAATCATGAACGAAGTGAGCACCAAGACAGAGAACAATGGAGAAACTACTAAAGGCTCTGGTGTGTGGACCTGCCCTTAGGCAGAACACCGAAGAAGAAGAGAAGGTAGTCATGATCCATTCAGAACCTACAAGTGCAAATATATGCACCCTTCTATCAGTCCAAATGTTGTGTCACTCAAGTTTGAATATGACCCTTTGTAAGATGTGTACACTCAGACAAGACAAACCAAGCAAGACCTGTATTATATCCTACTTAATCTATCACATTTAGATATCTAACACTCATATTTTGCAAACGTGTAAATTTGAAGTGTACGTAAGTGAGAATAAAATGAAAACAACAAAAGCTAACAAAAAAGCAACTCCATCCTGATTAAAATAGCATAACTTTTTAACAAAAATGTTTTGAGTCAAATAACTTTGGCAAGGGTGTTGTTACACGTATTGACTTGATTCTGTGTCAAAATGAGATTGATTCATCAGGCAATGCATGAGTGAGCACACATCAAAGAGTAAATTGTCACTTACAGACCTAAAAAGGCTTTTTATTTCAAAATACTTTTGAAAAGTGACTATTTTGTCTTTGGCATGTGCTCACTCATGCCTGACTCAAAAGGTCTATCTCATTTTCAAACAAAATATACTCTGGCGCATCTGGTACATGTATAACAGTAGATAAAATTGAGTATAATTTGCATGGAAGAGGTATGTAATCTTGTTGCATTACACAACACAAACAGTAGTCACTTTCCAATGAATTTGTAATTTTTGTGTGCCTTTTTGTTTTCACTTCAGATTTTCCCAACAATTAAATTTTTTCGTACTGGTTGGCAGCTCTAAATATGTAAAGCTAAATATATTTGTAGAGAAACTTTGCAATTAGATACACACTTACAACATATGGACAAGCTGAGCAATGGTGTACCCCTCCTCAACAATGATCTTCTTCGTCCAGTGTGTTAGCATAGCATTACCATCTTCCATCCGTTGAGGTAGAACAGGGGTCAAGATATCAAGGGCTTGTCTAACAACAGCTCTAGCTTCAGCAGCATGGGCCTTCAGTAGACTGTGAAACACCTAGACAAATCAAATAACAATTTTGGAGCAAATACTGTATAAGTGGTTTCTTTCGCGAAGGTTTTATTTTCGGGAATTTCGCGAATCGGGATGCGACCGCGAATTTAACCTCACGCGAAAAGGTTTTGAACAGTACCGCGAATTTATCAACACTAGAAAATATTTTGAACTCCATGCGCTCGCAGAGCAGAGTTGTCTATGCAGCGCTATTAATAGCACACACAATGATACAGCACGATGCGTGGATGACTGGTATGTAGGTCAAATAAATTCAGGTAGTAAGTCTTTATTCCATTTTACTGTCTTTTTATAAATATAATGTCTTGTTTTTTAGATAGGAAAAGATGGAATACTTATGGTTCTAGTTACTTTTAATTCCAGATTTTGCCGACCGCGAATTTAACAACCGCAAAAACATCTGTATGCTAACAATACCACTTTACAGTAGTAAAACATGTCTAACAGAGCTCAAAAACATGACAACAAGCTAGTGCCTCTTGGCAAGGAATAGGTACTTATTTTCCCAATCACTTAGGAGATTTCACCAAATGAGGGCAATAAGTCTTCTTACTAGTTGTTTTTTATTACATTTGCAATTCTGAGATTTTAATTGGAAAGATCTCTTTCCATAAATGAACAAATATAACATACCATCATGGAAGAAACATACCATATGCATTCCAAACTGACAAATAAATTCACATTTGCAGTAATGGTTTTTTTTTTTTTTTTTTTTTTTTCATCATGGTATGCTAATGGTCTCACCAGTATAACAAAGTTTAAAGAGTAATGTCATTGAGTTATTTGCGGGATTGTACATTTAGCAATGTTATGAGCCAGTACAAGACAGCCAAAATACTTGGTTCCATCTTGGCATTATAACTACAGTCTGTGTCAAAAAAAATTGTACAGTCGGGGGAAAAATAATTTAGGTGTGAAATCTTTTCAAATAATGTGTGTATGTGTTACCAAATTAAAGCCAAAAGATTTTTCTTGCTGATGCGCTTCGTTCCGTATTATTTGCTTTCATAAAACAAAAGTTATGCTAAATTTTGAGTGATGAGGAACATATCGAAATTACGCACTTCTATTGTTCTGGAGCACTGAATTCATGGCCATTAGCGAAACATACACAAAGGCACGGGACAGCGTGCGAAAAATGGATTTTTCTTGATTGTAGAAAACTAGACATATCTCAAAAAGTACAGCATCAAATATGAAGAAAAAAATTGCAGAAGAAAGTCTGATATTCCTTCTTTATGAAAATACCAAACAATACCAGGTTGTGATTAATCTTCATACTATAAAAAAAAGTTTTCCACTTGTACCATTTTATTTGACACAGACTGTAGTAAAAGAGCTGAACACTCTATATCTTTGATATCACCAGTAGAATTTTTCATCTAGTTATTACTTCTTTCATTGAAGGAGAATACTGTAATCGTGGAAATATTCGCGGTACATTCGCGAATTAAAAAACCCGCAAATATGTTAGCCTGCTTTTTTATGCATGTATTTGGTGCACTCAATTGCATGCTTACTAAAATGCAGCGCGAATTCAAGAACCTGTGAACATTCTTTGAGGCCGCTCAGTGCAAAAAAAAATAATCGCGCAAAAATAACAGCGAATACAGTATCTGTTACCTGTAGGACGATTCGTTTGTGGATGGCAAACTTGGCAATGTTGTGAGCAAGTAATAGGTGACCATGGTACTTGGTAGTTGGATCCACACAGTTTTTCTGGATAAGGCACGGCCAGGCAAAGGTCATCAATCGCCGAAGCTTGGTACCCTGCTTCCTACATTCATACAATTAAAAGATTGTTGAAGGACATTTCCATTGTCCCATGAGGCACAAAAAAAAAGTAATATATTTTTGAAATATCATATATCTGAAATATATGAATGATATATGAATGAATGAAACAAATGTGAGTAAAACATTTTTATAACTTGACATTCAATATAAGTAGTAGGTTGGTTACTAGTTCTGCACGTGAAACAGATCGCCGCATAATTTGATCGTTAACGCTTATCGTTGAGAATCTGATGAAACGGATTTTAATATAAAATACCCATAATATCTCCTTCAAAGTAATAAATGACAGAAAGTAAAGTAAATTTCAAATTTGGGAAAATTCTAGGAAATTGTCAAAACGGGTCGGATACTAGTGCTCATACCCCCTTATTATCCCATAGTCACTACTAAGGTCATGCACTCAATCTCGTACACTTGGAGAAAGGAAAAATTAAGTGCATAAAGAATCTCTCCCATAAAACTTCGAATCATTATTGAAAAGAATTGAAAAAGATAAACCATTAATTTACCAATCTATCTTATTAATCTTACTTGTCTGCAGCATCATGGATGTGTGGAGCTGCTCTCTCAACCAAGAGGGCAGCAAACTGAAGCAATAGAATCCTGACCGAGTCTGATGTACCATAGGGATTCTCAGGGTCAATGACCTTACTGATGAACACACTCACTAGATTATCAGGACTATCCTGGCCAGGGTTAGGTGGACCACCTATCAACTGCAAGTAATATAACACATTGTTACATGGACCATGGGGATTAACTTGTTATATCTGGGGAGCATTTCATGAAACAAATATTCACTGATTTTCACTGACAACAGTTATCAGCTACTGAAATGCTTGCATCTGATTGGCTGAGAGCAAATTTGTCGGTTAAAATGTCCGACAGGTCTTTTCATGAAATGCCCCCCAGGGGACCATTTCATGAAACAAATATTCACTGATTTTCACTGACAACTGTTATAAGCTACTGAAATGCTTGCATCTGATTGGCTGAGAGCAAATTTGTCGGATAAAACGACCAACAGGTCTTTTCATGAAACGCCCTCCAGGAATCTCATTATATCACACCCATTATAATGGGTTTCCACTTTACACAGAAAACCCCATCTAGTGTTTTTCTGTATATGAAGAGCTTGCAAGCAAAAGGGACTAAATCAAATTTTATAACTTTAGAGGAAATAGCATTTATTTACCCCATCTTGTACACACGTCTATGGAAAAGGGAAATTACAAAATGCATTTTCTTACAGTTGCAATCAACAATTTAGAAAATTCTTTTGTTTAAAGACGGGTACGTACCTCAACAATGGCCTGATATCAATAACTCAATTTTCATCAAAAGTGGATTTAGTCCCTTAACAACTTTTCTATAATAAATGCAAATATTGTTTCATCTCTAATTCAAGGGTGTACTCAGAGAACCTGAACATCATTGAACCTGAACATGATTGATTTTCTATAGCTTCATTGAGCAGTCTATATAAACAGGTTTTACAGTAATGGTAAATCCTTACTACTTTACAAATATATGGGAACATATTCTTGGGTACTATACTACTAATAACAATACTATCATTTATAATGTGCTTTTCCTATAGTGGCCCAAAGCGCTTTACATCATATTAATATCCCTTTTATTGAATTCTATTGCATGCTTTCTGTCAGCCATTACCAGTGATTATATAATAATAATAATAATAATAATAATAATAATAATAATAATAATAATTTCATTTATATAGCGCTTCATACTGGTGTTTCTAAGCACTCTGTTGTTCGGGTTAACTTACATGTAAATAAAATAACAGATTTCAATCTAAACATATTATTTATACATTATAAATGAACTCAATGAAATTAATATATACTACTGGTGTGCACCTCCAGAATCATATGGCATTTAAATCACCCTCCCAGGTAACCATTTACACCTGGGTGGATGAAGCAAATGTAAAAAGAATGCCTTGCCCAAGAACATAAGTGCCAGTGAAGGCAATCAAACCCATGACATACTTGCCACATTCTCAATAATTTAGCACAAGAACCGATCACCAGTCATTTGTAAAGGCCCGTACATGTATTCTCGAAAGCTGCCTAGCTTAAATCTGCGGTGTAACTATGGCTAGCAAAATGGGAGTCAATCTTTCTACGTTGCATGTTCCCAACACGTTTACTAAATTCTGGAATCATGTTTTAATTGTAAGGGAAGCTTTTGTACTTATCATTCCCAAGCATTTTTGAATAGTTTCACTACCAAAAGTTATGATAAATAGAACATCAACTTCAGGGGATTGAGTCCCGTTCTGCTAGCCATAGTTAAACCACAGATTTAAGCTAGGCTTAACTTTAGGCCACCTTTGTGAATACGGGCCCAAGTGTTTTGTAACTTACAAATGACTTAGTGAAACATAGCTGTACAAACACGGTACAAAAGTGTCACTAAAAGGAGATGTTTTAGGGAATAACTTACACTGTCTCCTTCTCCCTTGTCAAATGAAGCAGCAAACATGGGAATGATGACATACTGTAGAGCCTTTGCTTTCAGTTCTTGCGGGAAGCTCTTGTCATGGAATAACTCCACAAACTTGAAGAAGATGTGTCTCTTTTGTTCAACTGAATATCCCTGCGGTTTACAACACAAACAATTGGTTAAAACAGTCTGCTATATGATAGCCCATAATGTTATGTTACATAGTTGTATCCAAATTTATGACTGTTCTTAATTAGCAGCATAACCTGCCTATTAGACTGTTAAGTCATAATTTGTGTGTATTAGCAACATTTATTACCTGACTAATACAGAATGCATGTCTTTTTTTTTAATGGAAAGACAACAAAAAACTTAAAGACGGCATGTCTCTCCTGCTAAGTGCAAATAGACATTCCATTTACGACCCCCTCCCCCTCATAATGAGCACATATTCA
Source organism: Paracentrotus lividus (assembly GCA_940671915.1). Taxonomy (NCBI): domain Eukaryota; kingdom Metazoa; phylum Echinodermata; class Echinoidea; order Camarodonta; family Echinidae; genus Paracentrotus; species Paracentrotus lividus. The sequence continues at coordinate 25,777,566 of CALNVZ010000641.1, forward strand.
GGCAAACACACACAGATGCTGTCACATACATGTATATGGAAAAAACAAATCCCAAGCCTGTTACAATTGTATTACAAGCCACAGTGTAATAAGAGGCAAGTGATATCAATTCCTTCAGCAAGTGCAACATAAAACTAACCAACCAATGTTCCAATAAAAAACTACAGTACCGCCTGAGATCAACGTCACAGTTGATTGCAATCAAATGACATCATCCCCATTCACTTTGTGCACAGCTGCACTCAATCGATTGCAATCAGCTTTGACGTTGATCTCAGGCGGTACTGTAAGAGTTACCTGGGCTACTGTATCTTCCAAGAATGTTCTGAGGAACTGAAAGTTTGGCAAGTATCGATTGCTGAACACTCGAAGCAACTGGAACAGTAGCTCCACATTAGATGGATGTTGTCTGTAGATAGATAATAATAATAATAAATAATAATAATGTAATTTATATCACACCAAACCCACCCTGTCGAGTGCTCAAGGCGCTTGTACATAAATGAATAACTACAATTTAAACAGAAACATTTTGACATGAGTCTTAAATGACTCACAAGATACACATTGTTTTATATCATCAGGAAGGCTGTTCCATAGCATAGCACAAGCATAAGAAAATGATCTCTCCCCTCAGGATTTCGTGATTTTGGGAATTACAAGGGAACCAGGGCCAGTATTCCATACATGTTGGACTTCAGCATAAAACTTAAGCATTTAAAAAAATATTTTTCCTAAAATTAATTTTTGTTTTAATTTAAGAATTTCGTCTTAACCTATTTTTGACAGTAAAGCATAAATTCTTAGATTTGGGCCAAGGCCTAAGTAAAAAGTCTTAATATATGCACATAAGAAAATAGAATTTTATCCTAACTTTAAGCCTACTACCTAGTGGCTTAACTTGGATGTTGATTATATGGCAAGCCCATTTGGGACCAAAAATTAAACATGACAATATTAATAAAATTCAGACTTTTGCTTAATGCTTTCTGAGCTCAAACAAAGTGTTCAACGAGTTTGGAATAAAGACTAAGACATTTTTTTCCTGGACAAAATCTTAGAACAAATACTTAGACTTAAGACAGACTGCTTAAGTATAGCTTATGGAATACCGGCCCAGAAGTAGATGAGCGCAGAGTTCTAACTGGAGAATAATGCTGTATTAAAGATATGTTGTATTGGGGAGCAGATCTATGAATGCAGTGGAAAGTGAGTAACAAAATCTTGAAGACGATACGATCTTTAACCGGGAGCCAGTGCAGTGAATGCAGAACGGGGGTAATATGTGATAGAAACATTGCACAGTCATTACATATTGGACTTTGTGGATAGATTTATAGTTGATATTAAAAAAATGTACAATATACATGAATGTAGTTTTGGTTACTTGATCCCCCTCACTTTGAATCTATAGATAGGATTAAATGCTTTTAATGTTTTTAAATCTACATGTGGAGTGTACATGTATGTACTATATTTGAAAAACGATGTAACAAACTTTCTGCAAGAGCTCTAGATAGATGCCAATGCCATTTTAAAAAGCCAAGGGAATAAGAGAAATACTCTGATATCCAGGACCTATGAAAAGGGAAAAACCCCTGACCTTTGACTCATGTTATCCAAAATCTAGTGAGATTGTCTTATATGATGATGTTTAAAGACATCAAGTGTTAATGTTCATATCTCAGGTGGTTCTTAAAGTAGACGTGCATTGAAATAAATGTGGTCAGATCTTTGACAAAATTGGCTTATAATTACTGATAAGACCCCTCTGAGTGTAGTGAAGTAAGCCTGCAAGCTCAAATCTGTATTAAGCCGGGAAATCTTCATTTAAAAACGGCAAGTGTTTCGCCTAAAATTTGGCCCTCCCATCATCTTTTTCTACATCCGGGATGTGCCGTGACTGACGAGAGAAGACGATATCACTACATGTATTGCTCACATAGAGACTTGGGGTACATTAAATAACTGTGTAAAGTTTGTTAATTTCCATCGTTTGACATCTTCCTTTTGAAAAATCAAATGTAGCACTTTTTTATCAACTTGTACGGAAGTAACAATTTCATTGATATATCTAGTCTTGCGGTATAAGTTTGACTGAGTAGCGTTTTTCTTTTCTTGCGTGGAAATTCAATTTTGGCGACTTTTTAGTACACCAATTTCATGGCTCGGCAATGGAAACTAGAATATGGACATATACATGTATGGACAACGCATACACATGAAGTGAGGAGATACTTACTGAGCATAGTTGAGCAAGCACTTCACAAGAACTTTGGGTTCCTCCCAGTGAGGAACTCCTTGGTTGTCATGACGATGCCTCTCCTGGAATGCATCCGATACCCAGATTCGACGAAGATGAACAAACTACCATGGAAAGTAAATGTGTATGAGTAAGATATATATGTAAATATCATCAATGCTAGACAAGTATATACACACATATTTTCCCCATATTTTCCATAGACTTGTGTAACAAAATATTTTAAGACATTCAAAGAATTCAATAAGTGGTGCTAACGATGTAATTCGATACAATAGGATGTAATAGGATAGGGGATTGCAGTATTATTGAAAGACATTTTAGTACATAGTTAAAAAATAAAACGTTCATTTCTGCATTGCCAGATCTCAACTGTAACAGAATACAATATACTTTATAAGTGGTTATTTTTCGCGGTGACTTCATTTTCGCCAATTTGCCAAGTTAGGCATCACGAATATTTCCACTTTAATACAAGGCTATTTATTATGGTAATGAAATCATCACTAAAATCGCGAAATTTTGCTCCCACAAATTTACCCATCTGGTCTAAAATCGCAAAAATATCTGTACGCGGAAATATTGGCTTATACAGTACCCAAAGCTACATGTGCTTATGGTAATTGCACTATAAAGAGAATGAGAGAAAGACACTGATCAGTTGAGAATTGAAATACGAAATAGAGATGAACGATTCTTACCACAGTAGGTGTTTGTGGAAGCCATTCCTTGTCATGTTTCACCAAGGTGGCACAGATACGGATGGATTGATATTGCAGTTCCAACAAAAACTTCTCAGCAGAGTTGGTTGGGCGAGCTGGGGGCTGCAAGGGTATGGATATATAATTTTTTACAATGCGAAAAAACAAACAAAACAAAACAAAAAACAAAAAAATAATTGTAACTTTACATTTGGGGAATCCTCAGCGAGCTGCTTGACACCCATAATCCCTAATTTGAACATGTATGCATATATTCTTATTGTGTTTTTTTTTATGTTAGGAAAATAAATTATTTGAATGGAAATAAAAATTGTACATATGTATGATTTCCTCACCAACTAAATGTAGAATATACTTAAATTGGATCAATATGAATTAGTATCAATTATCAATCTAAAACATAAGCCTAATCAGGGGAATACTTCCTTTTCTAAACATCAAATATCAAACAATTTATAGCCCTGAAATTCTTGCTTTTGGTCACAAACTCTGAAGCCAAACACTGAACAACAAACCTGGGGAAAATATACAACCACATAAATAGGACTGGAAAAAATAGGAGAAATAAGACACTGTTATACAGTGACATAAGGCTGAAAGAGAGAAAAATAGGGAAACAAATGAAAGGGAATATATAAATCCAAAGATCATAAAAACTGCATTTTTATCATTTACTGTTGGAACTTACCTGAGTCTTACTGAAAGCTAGGTTAATTAGCTTGCTAGGGTTCTTCTGAATGGCTGCTCTTAGAGGTTCGGCTAACTCATGCCTTAGTAGGTACTAGATAACAAGACAGTCCATAATATTCTACTCAATTATTGTGATTAAATAAGCACCATAAAAAAGTGTAACAATAACGTTTTATAGACAGTGCTGTTCAGAACTGTGGATTTCGTGACTTTGTTTTCATTAGCTTTTCAAGGTGCTCTATAAAGAATTAATAAGTATTCAATTTTCTTCACATAGCTTTGGAAGCTGTAAAAGGACAAACACAATACATGTACATAGCATTCTCCAATTGAAATTAACATATTTTCTTTTATTATCCTTGAATATTTATCATCAATTGATGTAACATCACATTATTCATAAGGTATCATATAAATCTACAATGTATACTAATCAAGTGATTTCTCTTTTGTAGAACTTCTTTCACCAACACTATACAATAACTTGTGTTACAATAACCATATCCAACTTATTCCACAGCAGTTAAATCAATTCAACCCATACACACATGTTTAGCCTTGCATGAAAATTTACAAGACATACATTGTATACTGTTAACATATGTTATAAAATGGCTCTGCTGATTCTATGCATCAAGTTGGTCAATATACGTCACATGTGATGCTGTATTGTCGATGCAAAGGCTCTGCGTGCATAAAAACTGTGCAAAAACGGTGATAACACGAGATTTTCACTCATTTGGGGCGGGGCCTATACTTTCTTGATGGATGGCCATGATGTACATCTTGAACTGCTTACCAAAAATTCCAATCCCTTGGAGTTTTGGTAAGTAGTTCAAGATCTACATTGTAGACCTTTAGGCCTACAGTTTAGAGCTATCAAAATGTCGCAATTTTATAAAAGCGATAACACACTTCCCTGTATTGTGCAATGAAACGTAAATGCGGTGATCGCTCCATAACCGTAGATGGGGCACGCTGCATAACTCCCCTGCGGCTCGTTGCAGCACAACCCTATCTAAAGCTATCTCGCGGTGCACAGCATTTACTGCTAACGAATGCTCGGAAGTATGTCATTGCTATATTAATATTAATATAAATTATTCTGCTACACTATACAATAAAGACTGTAGTCATGTATCACATCAATACCCATATAACCCAAAAAACTCCAAACAGAATGACAAATAATATGGTATGTTTGTATTAATATGGATTGCAATGGTGTGACTCAGAGTGGGTAGATAGAGAGAGTGGCGACAACTTAAGTCGTCTCTGATTGGTCAATTTTTCATGGAAATATTTTACAATCATTTGATGCCCTTAACAGCTGATTCAGTGCCAATGGAACTTTTTTTGCAACCAGCTGATGTGTTTTAATCATGCGCGGCCAGGATGCGCGGTCAGGATGTGTCTTAACACAATTGCGCAATGATAAAAAAATTGTTCCTTTCTGCTAGCTCCCCATGTTTGACCTTTGACTGTGTGCACCTAGTTTTGGGTACGGGTGTCGTCACTCTCTCTATCTACCCACTCTGGTGTGAATGAGAAAGTAGATACTTACGTTGAACATGCGGCTGAGTTGATGATTCTTGAGGTTGTTTTCCTGCAGGAACAGATCGACCGTTTGTTGTGAGTAACGAAGCAAGTACTTCAGCAGTGGCTCACGGAATGGACTACCAACCTGAAACAGTAACAATTTTGTATTTCATAATAATATGCTCGCAAGTTGCGTTCTTTTTTTAAATTTTTTTATTGTGACATCATTAATCCTACTTATTCCTGAGAGATTGGTCCAAAAATGTACCAAGCATTTGGTTCTGTGTTTCTCTTTCAAAGTGATTAAAAACCTCAATTAAAGCTAATCTAGTGTTGTAGTCAAGAGATTGAATTGTGGAAGAGACTATCTCAATGCGATGGTTAATGTTGATAATGAATGCACCTAAGAATTATTTATTGATGTGAGGTTTTGGAATCAACCTTGTATTGAAGTGGAAATTTTCGCGATGAATGACTTGCGAAATTCGCGTAACTAAAGTCACCGCGAAAATAACTACTTATACAGTAGTTCAAACACCTGAAACAAATGACTTCTCATAAGAGAAAGCATTTGGGAATGCATTAAAATCAATAGACTTATTACTCTTGTAAGCTAGACATTTTGTTTCAGCTGTTTTAACTATTTGCGTTATTTGCGTTCTAATTTATAATGTTATAATTATTCTGTATTCTGTGTTGGCATCTCTGCAGTAGTACAGAATGTTGAATTATGAGTGAAAGAGTTGTAATGTAAAATTACCTCCATGTTAAGAGCACCCTCTGCCTTGATAACGAGAGTAAGAAGATGTTCTAAGATCTTAGCCGATGCAGCGGGGATAGCATGGAAGATGTTCAGGATTGCAGTGCAGATCTTCAAACTATCAGTAGACTTCTGACCGTTCTTCTGGCTGATCACAGTTGTCTCCAACCACTTCTTCAGATGCCCCTAATAAATACAAGAATCCTCTCTTAGGTATCACATTTATTACACAAAAAAGATATATGCAATTATGCTTACTCTAAACAAATACGTCTAAATGCAGGGTTCATACACTTTTTTGGAAGTTAAATTCCATGACTTTCCATGACCTTTCAATAAGGAATTCCATGACTTTTCCATGACCTTTCGACAACTTTTCAAAGAATTTTGCACCGAGATGTCTGGGAACCAGAACTTGCCTAGGACACACTACGCTCTGGGATTCTTAATGCTCTCGGCTACCATAATTAACGGTGTATAAGCTGCACCTGTGTAAAATTCTATAACTTTCCAGGTTTTCCATAACCCGTACGAACCCTGAAATACCGTTAAAAAGAGCTAGACAACGTTTGCTCCATACAGTAAATCAAGAACATTAGAGAATTGAATATTGATTACTTGATATACAAATGATTTATTTATGTATTTATTTCTATTTTACAGGGGTAGCCCATTCAACAAAATTTGGTCTTCAATTGGACATCAGTTCTCATAAATCAGTATTCTTATTCAATGAAATACTTGAAATAATATATTAGTTTTCACAAAATTACATTCAATGATCAAAATAGAGATCTTTTGATCTACAGCAAAAATAAAAATAAAGAAATCTGTTACAAGATGTGATATATCATCAAGCATATTATCTATTGATCTGTGCATGGGATGTACACACCAGCATCTGTTCACATAGTTTCTCATTAAATGCATTAGGGAAGAGCTGTGTCAAGCTATGTAGTCTCTGGATGACATTGAGATTTAATGTACGATGGTCTCCTAACATCAGAAGTAGTGGGCGGACGCTCGTGTGCACCAACTCCATCTCAACAGGCTGACCGGCAATGAACTAAAGAAAGACAAAAACAATATAGTTGCTTGATTTACTGTTTAGATTACAATGTGACGTACATTGTAACCATTAATGAACTACATGCATCCTTCCCATAGATGAGAGAGATTTCCCAATGGTCAAAATGAGTCCCTTTTTTATCCTTAAATTGACAAATTTTATAACTTTATTTCACTCCTGCAACCTTTAAAAAAATTAAATTAATAATTAACAATACTTCAATAATGAAAATTACAAAATGCATCGAAAAAATTGCCAATTTGCGCTTGAAAATAGTGATTATTCATATTTCCTCGCGTTGCCAATTTAGAGATTTCAATGATTATTTTCAATTTTAAAGTGTTCTAATTCAAGAACCGTTCAATGTACAATGGCAGAAAAAAATTCTTTACGTCAGTGATTTTTGCTCCTCCAGTTTATATGTAATTCATATTCCACGGCATTCTAGTTTTTAAAGATAATGCAAAAGCGTCACTAAAAGGAGACATTGTCCTTGATGGGTTACATGTAGCTCAGCTATGGTACGAAATGACCCAATGTACATGAGTCCAAAAATTAGAACTCCATACCGCAGCAAAAGGGGTTAGTTGCGTACAGACCGAAACAATCCAATCCTGAGTTCTATCCCAGTAATATTACCAATCCAATTGATGAATTCGGTTTGGGTGATGTTTTGTCATGGTGGCAGCCATTGCTCGGGGGTTTCCAATGTACTACGCATGCTCCTTGTGTGCGTATGTATGCGTAACAAAAGAAAATGTACAAACGCGCAGACATACGCGCACATGGTGCATGCATAGTGCATTGGAAGCCCTCCAGCTATATGGCGGGACGTAGAGGGCTCACTTCCATGAAACGCTGCCCTAATTTGTCTATAGATAACACTCAACATCTTGGTCACATTGTATGTCAGAGATATGAAAGAAGACCTTACCTTCTCCATGCATTGAGCTCCAGCTTCTTGTAGTTCACTCACATTAGAGTTAAGAGCATTGAAGAGAATCTTAAAGATTCGCTCTCTTGCCTGAGGAATGTATCTGCATGCTGCTAAAGCATCTACACAAACAATGCAAACAAACAGACAAACAGGTTCTCTCATTATGTGCATTTGCGAACCGCCCTGGTCATGACATTGAAATGTAGAATACACTGTCTAAAAGTGATTTGGAAAGGTTGAGAACAGTTGACCTAAGCATTATTTAGTGCTGTGAGGTTTTGGAATCGCCAAAATGATAAGAAATTAACCCAATTCAACTTTGAGTCACATGCACTTACACAGACATGCATGTATGGGGCACCATAAAATGTTTGGGACCCGAACATCAGCTGTTTTGGTATATTTTGGGTCATATTATGACTATTGGGGCAATTGAAGAGCAATCTTTTATTGTTGAGCCTTTTCACATGATATTCTTCCCAAACAGCATGAAAATAACAGGAAAGCTCACAATAATTTTCTTCATCTTTCCAAAACCTTCCCACTACACTAGATTCCCTTTAATCTTAGAATCAAGAAATTGTTACAAACAAATCATTACAAAGATTCAGGGAACTCTTTAATTTTTCTTTCATAATTCACCCACCAACGTTATAATCATAATTGTGAAAAATTGCCAAGTATTATTGAAACGCTTTACTTAGTCTAATATACAACCATTTTCACATACAATATTAGTACATAATAGAATCTATGGCCCGTATTCTCAAAGGCCGCCTAACTTTAAGCCTAGCTTAAATCTGTGGTTTAACTATGGCTTGCTAAAAGGGACTCAATCCCGAAAAGTAAATGTTCAATTCATCATAATTTTTGGTAGTGAAACTATTAAAAACTGCTTGGGAATGATACGAAAAAAAGTTTCCCTTACAATTAAAACACGATTCCAGAATTAAGTGAAGGTGATAGGAACATGCAACATAGACAGATTTATTCCCTTTTAGCAAGCCATAGTTAGGCCATAGATTTAAGCTAGGCTTAAAGTTAGGGGGCTTTTGAGAATAAGGGCCCATGTGTCCAATGATATAATTTTTTTGATGATCACAGTTAAATGTGAAAAAGTAAGTATATGGGATCCCTCTATTTCAATACTCTGTTGACAGAATGACAGAATGAGTGCTAACTTACTAAGAGCACTGATGCGAAGAGGCACTAATGTTGGTACAGCCTTGTAGCAGGGAAGCTTGACTAGCCCTGAGTCCTCAGTCTCACATAAATTCATCAGCTAATTGTAAAGAAACAACAAGGGTGCGCTTAGTAATGAATAGAAGCAAACAATACATGCGTTAAATGCTTCAGACTAATCATGAATAACATTTGTCAAACAGTTTGAGTGGAAAGTATGTAATACATGGGTAATGAACGAATAATATATGAGACAATTATAGCCAATTGTCGAGACACATGTGCATAACAAGTGGCCTACACAATTCATATGCCCCACAGTGAATTTGTGATTACATGTATGCAAACTTTTGATAGCTGAGTAACAAAAGGAACAATATTGAGTGACTTTCGAAGGAGAATGCAGCTTTATTAGCCCTCGATATGATCATATCGTCTGCTAAGAACCAGAAGGGTGCTATCACAGAACAAAGATGTTCCGTTGAGAACCAGAAGGGTGCTATTACCATTGACTTTGTACAGCAATAGCGCCCTTCTGGTTCTTAACGGAACATATTTAAGATTCAATAACGCCCTGCTGGCTCTCAACAGACGATATTACCCCTCATCATAAAATTTTAAAATATTAAAGTGGCTTTGTCCCTGAACATCTATCATTATTACATACATGTAATTTTCAACCTAATAGACCAGTTTACTAACATATTCAAATTTTATGCATACTTTTTCAACAAAGGTTGTTCTTCACAACCTGAAAGCTTGCCAGAGTCTTGCCCGACATAGCAACAACTAATACAGTCAAACCTGTCTATAGTGGCCACCCCAAGTGTCAGGAAAGAAATTATACAGAGCGAAATGTACATATTGTAGATTACTAGGGAGACATTTTGGATTGACGGGTTTACGGAAATAGACAAGAAGGAATTGTATTGTTACGTCACAGGAGCTTGAGCCATGCGGGAAGAAGGAGGCGAAGCATGATTTGACTTCGTTTATTTATTTAATTTACTCCTGTTTCAAAGACTTATTTTGGTGAAGACTTACAATTATTTCATCAATTAATTGTTACCGATGTTCTGTGAGGTCTAGTTTAATATAAGAAACTTTACTACGTTAGTGCCGAGTCGTAAGCGGGGAATTCAACTATGGATCGAGAGAGATCAACTTAAGACGAGACGAGGAGGAACGAACCGGAGGGATCAACGCAGCAGCTTTCAACCCCGGAGCCGTGGCGGTGGACATCACAGCGGACTAGACAGAGGACATCAGATGCGAGAAGACTTTTATTATTAAGATGAGTCAATATTGTATATTTTGTTCAATTGTTCATTGAATTTTATGTTGAGATGAGACAAGCTTAAATAAAATCTCAATCATAATTTCATCCAGATTAAGTTTCAATGTTTTTTTCATTGAAGTGAAACAAGTTTCAATAACAGTAAGCAGCGGTCAACAAAAAATAATATCACACCCGTGACACCAAGGGAGACATACAAAGTGACCACTGTAGACAGGTGACCTCTATAGACAGGCTCTAAAGCACACATTTCTATCTACAGGGAATCAATATAGGTGACCACTAAAGACAGGTGACCGCTATAGACAGTGGCCACTATAGACAGGTTTGACTGTATATGCAAACTGGATCACATGTATTGTAGTTCATTCTTTAATTACAGGTTGTTTGAATACCTAGTTACTATGTCGCATAAAATTTGAATATGTTAGTAAACTGGTCTATTATGATGATACCTCAGTGAAAAAGACTTTATGTTCAGGTATGGTAGGATCCATAGTGAAGAGTCTTGGTTCTAACGTTGTACAGAATGTATTACTATCCATCAATCCTCGCTGAGCATTGGCTGGTTGATGACGGAGCAGGTGTTTCTTAGGTGGGATCATGTCTGCCAGGACCTCTTTGTGGGGAGACATAATCTCCATCACCTTCTTGTTAGTGAAATCTGCAAGCCATCGAAGGGAATCCATTGCCTGCATAGACAAACAATATCAATCATTATTACCTGAATGAGGCATTTTCGCGACAAGATATAAGCGCATATTTTGCCTGCCTAATCGATTCGGTCAACACATAATAAGTCACAATGGCTCAGTTGTCTGACAACGGGCCGTAATGTTCATACACCCCTCCTCCACGAAATTTGTTAATTTCCTATTGCGCATCTGTACTAAATTAACGGTCTGTAATATTAATATTTTGTCTGGTCAGGGGTCCAACGCATAATTGTAAGATGATGCGTGTTGAAATAAAAAGAGTTAAGACAATGAATACGCACATAAACATCATACGTCACAATGGTTTAGCATCATGAAAAGAACTTTACGCACCCGAGCAATTACGTCACAATGGTTCAGCTAAGAATGCTAAAAAAAAATATTACGACAAATACCTCACAAGACCCATATTGCCCTCGTCTTCAACTCGTGGCAATATGAGACTTGTTTGGGAAATATCTGTGGTATCTCCCTCAAGGACAGTCAATATTATATAATGGTTTGACACCGAAAGAGATTTAATAAACAAGACTCCCTACTATCAATGCCGGACCTCTAAAATGCTATAAACAGGGCCTGAATCCAATGCATTTCATTTCAGGTACGGTGGCACTAAATCAGTGTGGACCCCTGTAAAGTAATTGCTAAAACATAAAGCCCCAAAACACACAGATGCTTAGAAAGAAAGAACACATATTGGAATGAACAGACAGGCACATTGAAGTGACAGGCAAAACAGTACGCCTATATAAACATGATTGAATGTTTCACACCTATTAGTTCTTTCCAACTTTGACATTTGTAATATTTTGAACAATTCATCTCTCCCCTAACAATCCCTTTAGAAATCTTTGGTCTTTCCAGTTTTTATCCCATTTCCTAGTTGTCTGGGACATCAAAACAGCTTCCCTTATACACATGTAACGCTATATTCACACAATGGAAAGCTTTCTAGCAAACTACAGCTATCTAATATTTCCAAAACCACCTCCCCCAGCCCATTTCCACCTTTGTCCTCTCCCAGATAAATGCCTTTTATTACCTGTTCTCTGACAGTCTGGTTGGGTGAAGTGACTTCCCTAACAAGCTCTCTAGTGACATCATGGAAAGCTTTCTGTTGAGCTACAGCTAGTTTGGGGTTGTCAGCATCATTCCCTGTGGGTGGGGTAGCACAGAGCTTCAAGACCAGATCAACGTTGCTCTTAGCCATGTTCAAAGCTCCACTTGATACCTGCAGACACAATAATAATACAGCTTTTAGACGAATTCAATTTGGGTGATGTTTTGTCATGGCGGCAGCCATTGCTGGGGGGCTTCCAACGTACTACGCATGCTCCTTGTGTGCGCATGTATGCATAACAAAGGAAAATGTACAAACGCCCAGACAGACGTGCACATGGCGCATGCGTAGTACACTGGGTAACCCCCAGTTATATGGCGGGCACATAGAGGGCTCACTTCCATGAAATGCTGCCCGAATTTGTCTATAGGTTGCTCTTCAATAACAAAAAAGCTTTCACTGTTGTCACAATAACATGTGAATGGTAAATGAATCCCTCCCTTGTATTTAATGACTGGAGATATTGGCTCATGGGGTTAGAGCGTCCATACGTAGCCAGCCCACCTTACCTCATGAGTTAGAGGTCGTGGATACGATTCTCGGATGAGTCATACTAAAGTCTTCAAAATGGTGCCTACAGTTGCCTTCTATCAAGTAGATAATTTAGCATATCATGTTATACTGGAAGAACAGCTAATAAGAAATTAAGTGGCAACCCTGAGAAAATAAACAATATTATTATCAAACCTAAAGGAATTTACGCCGTTGGGATGTTAAATAGACAGGTTATTTATTCATTTGCCTCCAACAGTAGAAACCATGTTGGGAAAAATTGATCACACAGCCGTTGTGTGTGTTTCTACCAACATGGAGACAAATGAATAAATTACTTGTCTATCTAATATTATTATTATTGACTAATCTTATTTCAAATGAGATATATCATGAAGAATAGAGGAGCATAATGAAAAGCTGGAGATAATCCTGAACATATCCATAATATTGATCATCTGCTTTCGCATTACGGTCCTTTGGCCCATATTCACAAAGGTGGCCAGAAGTTAAGCCTATCATAAATCTGTGGTCTGACTATGACTAGCAAAATGGGAAGCAGTCTGGAAAAGTAAATGTTTGATTGATCAGAATTGTTGGTACTTAAACTGTATGGGGATGATAAGTACAAAGGTTTTCCTAACAACTAAAGCATGATTCCAGAATCAAGTAAACGTGTAAGGAACATTGCAACGTAGGAACATTTGTCTCCCTTTTTGCTAGCCATAGTTAAACCACAGATTTAAAGGGATGCAGTAACATTGAATGATATTCAAATCCATTTTTATTTGATTTAGCTAATTTTGCGAACATAATTATAAACACTTAGGTCTGTCTGGTATCTCTTCAAAATTGCACACTAATTGCTTGCTTTACCTTCAAGATATCAATGATTTCATACTCAAATTTTATAAACCAACACCCGATGGGTTATAAAACTATGTGCTTTTGCACATAGCACAAAATGCACCGATTTCCTGTTGTATAGTACCCGTCTCTAGCGGCCTGGTGAGCTAGCAGCAGAGGGTACTGGTGTTCGAATGTATGCTTGGCATTGTTTGTTACACTGTTTTAAGGTAGTAAATGATTTCCATTTGATCTGAAACTTTCAGTAGTTTGTTTTTCCTGTTGGAACAATAAAATTTTATTAATCTTGATCTGATTGCTCTTGTTTTTGAAAGTTACCAAATCCCTTTAAGCTAGGCTTAACTTTAGGCCACCTTTGTGAATATGGGCCCATTGTGTTCACTTTGTTTTTGTTTTGACTTGCCTCTTTAGTAAGATCCATCATGACAAAGAGAAGAGCTTTGAGGAAGAGATATAAATGGCTCTGAACCCAACACATATCCATATTCTCCATCATGAACTTGATAGCGATGCATCCACCTAGCTTAGCATACCATGCTCTCTCATAGCAGCAGTTACACATACGATCAGCAACATACTCAAAGATTGATAGCTGACATGCCTGTAAGGAGAAGATTGACAGGGTTAATGATGACTTTATATAACCCTTATCATCTCATTATGCAAGATAGTTACATTTGTAATTCTGAATGTATTTCTTCATATTTGTTTTACTACACTGTGAATAATTCAGCCTCGAAACTAGAAATCTCATTATAGAACACACAATGTTTAAACAACCAGATTCAAAGAATCAACTCAATTGCCCATATTCTGGGGCAAAGCATGAGTTGCAAGTTCATGCAAAGCTATTGTGTGATTCTTTTGTCAGATGTTGCCTGATGCATCAGATAAAGGATCACAAAATAGGTTTGCATGAACTTGCGATGCATACAAACTCAGTCTTATAATAACAATAGTGGTTACTTTTATAGCGCACATGTCCACCTATCGGCGCTCAAGGCGCTTAAAAACAAAAATAGAGAAGAAATGTTTGTGTAACAAGAATAAACTGACAAGTCTCCAGTTCAGAATATGGGCCATATTGTTTAAAACAGAGTTAGTACTCTTCTCGCTGAACACATGGGATTATATGCTATCAAGCTCAGGTGGGTAATGAGAAGTAAACACTTGAGTGCTATGAGTGCCTAAAGGTTGAACTGTACGCTAAATAAGTAGCCACTATTGTTATTATCATAGTGCCTCAAAATAAACGAGAGATAATGTACCTTCAAGTTAACTTGCACTAGCCTTACTACCAATGACAGCAGTCTCTATAATGAATGCTAACTTACCCTAGCCTTACTACCCATGATAGCAGTCTCTACAATGACTGTTAACTTACCCTAGCCTTACTACCCATGACAGCAGTCTCTACAATGACTATTACTTACCTAGCCTTAGTACCCATGAACAGCAGTCTCTATAATGACTGTTAACTAACCCTAGCCTTACTACCCATGTACAGTAGTCTCTACAATGACTGTTAACTTCCTAGCCTTACTACCATGACAGCAGTCTCTACAATGACTGCTAACTTACCCTAGCCTTACTACCCATGACAGCAGTCTCTACAATGACTGTTAACTTACCCTAGCCTTACTACCCATGACAGCAGTCTCTTACAATGACTCGCTAACTACCCTAGCCTTACTACCCATGACAGCAGTCTCTACAATGACTGTTAACTTACCCTAGCCTTACTACCCATGACAGCAGTTCTATTACGACTGTTAACTTACCCTAGCCTTACTACCCATGACAGCAGTCTCTACAATGACTGTTAACTTACCCTAGCCTTACTACCCATGACAGCAGTCTCTACAATGACTGTTAACTTATCTAGCCTTACTCCCCATGACAGCAGTCTCTACAATGACTGTTAACTTACCCAGCCTTACTCCCATGACAGCAGTCTCTACAATGACTGTTAACTTACCCTAGCCTACTACCCATGAAAGCAGTCTCTACAATGACTGTTAACTTACCCTAGCCTTACTACCCATGACAGCAGTCTCTACAATGACGTAACTTACCCTAGCCTTACTACCCATGACAGCAGTCTCTACAATGACTGTTAACTTACCCTAGCCTACTACCCATGACAGCAGTCTCTACAATGACTGTTAACTTACCCTAGCCTTACTACTCCATGGACAGCAGTCTCTACAATGACTGTTTAACTTACCACTAGCTTACTACCCATGACAGCAGTCTCTACAATGACTGTTAACTTACCCTAGCCTTACTACCCATGACAGCTGTCTCTACAATGACTGTTAATTTACCCTAGCCTTACTACGCATGACAGCTGTCTCTAAAATGACTGTTAACTTACCCTAGCCTTACTACCCATGACAGCAGTCTCTACAATGAATGTTAACTTACCCTAGCCTTACTACCCATGACAGCAGTCTCTACAATGACTGTTAACTTACCCTAGCCTTACTACCCATGACAGCAGTCTCTACAATGACTGTTAACTTACACTAGCCTTACTACCTGTGACAGCAGTCTCTACAATGACTTTTAACTTACCCTAGCCTTACTACCCATGACAGCAGCAGCAGTCTCTACAATGACAGTCATAGCAAGCTGACCAGTCTTACATAGCTCTTTTTCTTCGTGAGCCATACAAGCCGATATAGCATCCACCAAGACATGTGGATCCATGTTATCATTCAAAGACTTCTGACGGCTATGAGCGGTAGGAAGTGGACCTACCAAAGGAAAAGTTGGATTAAAGTGAAACTATTGTTCTGGTCATGACATTGAAATGTGAAAGACACTGTCTAAAAGTGATTTGGAAAGATTGAAAACAGTTCAACTTAGCATTATTTTGTGCTATGAGGTTTTGGAATTGCAAAAAAGGATAAGAAAGTAACCAAATTCTACTTTGAGTCACATGCAATTACACAAAAATCTAATTATATTTCTATGATATATTTGGACACTTTTTCAAAAATCACGTCACTTAAACCAGTATTTTAAATTCCATGGTTTATTTGAACAATTATTATGCAGATTGTTTCATGAAAAAAAATTCTTTATATATTTATTTGTATCTCCACATGCACATAAATTTCAACTTTTTAGCTGCTGTATGTGTGTCAGATATTCTTACATATTATTCCAAATTAACCATGTATTGAATTGGATTGAAATGAAAACGAGATGACTGTATTTTTACCTGCTTGTTGTGCTACAGCCACCAGAGTAACATGTCTTACTACATTCATCATGAAGGGTAGAGAACTCGGACGTAGGTCCTTGATAGTTGCAGATACTGAAAACACAAGGGCAGAAAATAAAGTAAAGGTGATTAGAACCTCTATGGCATGCTATTCACCATAACTGTTTCAATAATAATGCATTTATACAGTCTGTGTCAAATATAATGGTACAAGTGGAAACCATTTTTTTATAGTATGAAGATTGATCACAACCTTGTATTGTTTGGTATTTTTATAAAGCAGGAAAATCAGACTTTCTTCTGCATTTTTTTTCATCACATTTGGTGGTGTAATTTTTGAGATATGACTAGTTTTCTACAATCAAGAAAATTTTTGCACGCCGTCCCATGCCTTTGTGTAGGTTTCGCATAAAGGCCATGAATTCAGCGCTCCAGAACAATAGAAGTGCGTAATTTCGATTCGTTCCTCATCGCACAAAATTTAGCATAACTTTTGTTTTACGAAAGCCAATTATACAGAACAAAGCGCACCAACAAGAAAAATCATATGACTTTAATTTGGTACCACATACACGCATCATTGGAAAAGATTTCATACCTAAATTATTTTTTCCCCAACTGTACCATTTTTATTTTACACAGACTGTATATCACCATCTATCCATTTAAACTATTCCAAGATGCAATGTAAAACAAGATGAATGTGTTGAAATACGAATATAATTGCAGCGACAGTAGTTTCGTGCACAATATCTTAATCAAGCTGAAGAGAGGGAGGGGCAGCCTGTGGAGTGCACACTCCGAATCTGCCATGTAAAAGTCACAGAGGAGAGGAAATCTTCTAACATAATGCTCACAGTCATACATGTGATATGAGAACAATAAACACTTTGACTCAAATCTGGAAACCTGTTTTATAAAATTTCCTTTCTGAGAGTATAAAACAAACTGCTCTTGATATTTCCCTCAAGACCATCTGTGATTAGATGCAATAGGAATCTTGTTGAACTCTCATTGTCATTTATCAATTCAATTCAATAACCTTTCTGTCTCCACTCCACCCTCTTTTCAACGCCATGCCTACAATAAAGCGCTTAAGATCTAGGCACAGTTTTCTTCGTTCTATCGTGCCCCTGAGCCAAAGCCCCCACAATCGTAGGCTAGACCTTTGTTCAACCCGCCTTGCGTCTGCACCACACAGTGTCAACACCAGCCCAAAAGAGTCCCTCCCACCAGGATTCCGGGAACCTTGGCCTTTCTGGCTGTGTTTAAATCGCTTGCGAGCTGGAGTTGGCCGTTGCAAGGCACTAATGGCCAAATGGGGCATCAACACCGAAGGACGTTCAGTATGTGAATGCAGAGAGGAAACCACGAGTCACCTCCTACAATGCCCTCTCCTGCCTAACCCCTGTTCCCAAGCTGATCTTACTACTCTTTCACGTAATGGGGTCGCCTGCGTTCAGTATTTAATGGCTAGAGTCTGAATCAAATTCCAATTCATCTAACAATCAAAAACAAATTTGAGAGAAAGGACTCGAGAAGAAGAAGAAACTTTCTGTCAAACATCTTACCTATCATAGATGTTAATGCATTCTGGAAGCAAATCCTAGAGAGTTGATCGTGGCACTTGTATGCATGACTGGTGGTCCGCGGGATCTCCCCATCATGGAAGCTGTCAATACAAAAATATTTCAGCTTCAATTCAATATCTTATTTATATTTTAGGTGAATTAAAGTACAATTTCCTGAAATTCATTATGTTTGGACTTGTGAAATGAAGGTATAGGGAAATTCCATGCTTTTGTTGGTTTTGTTTCTTTGTTTTTTTTTGTGTGGCTATTTCTGTGTCCCGTACAACACAGTACTATTTTTCATTCCAATTGTAAAGGACGGGTAATCGAGTCAAGTTAAGAGTTGGTTCTGATGCCCCTTCTGGTAGTACTTGATGATTACTATCAAAAAGAAAATATAGTTTTGTCTTCATGTCGAAAAGATGAAAAATGTCCAAATGTCACGTACGACACAGCATGAAATAGCCCTTTATAACGCTCCATTAAGTATTTTGAATAATCCTGTAAAAAAAACATTTTCAATAATTTCACAACAGAAAGAGGTAGAAAGTCTAATACATAAAGGGTTAACCGAATATGACATTGCGCATCCTAAACTTTTGACAATTTACCTTGTGTGAAAAAGCAGCTGTTGAATTGTCCTCTGTTCGTCTCCCAAGCTAAGCATACTGACAATGAAATGACGGATGACTTCCCATGCTTGACGTCTGTAGAACACATCAGTTGTCGGGGATGTCAGCTTACTCAATGCGGTCTCTATCACCTAGGAACCACAAATATGTATAGTAAATAGTGGTAGTATATTACGAGCTGTGATTTGTTGAAAGGATGTCACATGTCGTGCAACATTCTGGTATGTTGCACGCTTTTTTTTGTCATGTTGCACTGTTTTTTATGTTGCACGGTTTAAATCCTGTGTTAAAATGAATGGTGAAATCAATTGCCTTGTTGCGCTAGTGCGTAATAACAGTAAAATGGAGCGCACAAAATTTAACAACAATGGATACGCGGAGCAACAAGATACGTCACAATAGCTTAATTAGCACCAAAAGTTGGGCAAAGATAAAACCAGATTAGGCAAGGTGAAAGATCTAGGGGTCTATTTACTATAATAAATAGTGCATGCTCTATTAATGCAACATTGCTGACTATGTGAACTCCAAATACTAAATTACCCCTTGTGCACATCTATTTCACCTCGGCCTACGGCCTCGGTGAAATAAATGTGTCCTCGGGATAATTCAGTATTTGTCGTACACATAATCTATTATGTTGCATGGTAGAACATGCACTATTTATATAATATCCAGGGGGGTGTTTCACAAAGAGATAAGTAGACTTAAAAATCACACTTAAATCATTATTTTCGTGCGTTATAATACGCTTCACCCCATTGGACTGACCATGCTCGGGGGATGCGCGCCATTGAGAAGGCTATCAATTAAATTGCACGTTATAAAACAAGATGCGCATAGAAGTTAAGTGCGATTTTAAGTCTACTTAACTCTTTGTGAAACACCCCCCTGGATATAGTTGATAGATGCTTGTTACCTTGGATACTGGTAGATGAACAGGTGTTTTATGATCAGGGAAGAGGATGGTGATGCAAGGACCGTCATTCTCATCATCTTCATATGTCAGCTGCAAAAAAAAAAAAAGTGAAATTCTTTGTGTTCATATATCTTGTACAAATTCATATGAAAATTCACATGTTGTTTTTAATCAAATTCTAATAAGAACAAAATGATAGATATAGATTTAACAAAGAAATCAAGATCAGGGAATCCAAACTAAAGAATCCAAACTACAGAATCCAAACTACATTAATGACCATCTGTAGATAAGGACCGACTGCTAACAACAACGTGCATCACCCTCATTCCATGTTTTAAAGCATTACTATGATAAGCATGATCTTCATATAAAGCTTTCACTAGAGTTGAGAAATAGAATACAGGAAAACAACTTTAAACAAACCCTTTGTGGTTCCCTCAGCATCTTGCGGTTGCCTCCGCCCAGCTTGCCCAAGACACGGAATGCTACCCGTGCAATCTGGTCACTACGGTTACGTAGAGTCCTCCAGAGGGCCTGCATCAGTTCAGCTCTGACAGGTTGAATGTGCTCATACAGGAAATCAGGTTGAAGGTTGTCAACACACAGCTCTAATGTCCTCAGTCCCTGCAATCAATAACATTCACACATATCATACATAAAATCAGGTTGAAGATTGTCAACACACAGCTCTAATGTCCTCAGTCCATGCAAATAATAACATTCATACATATCATACATGAAATCAGGTTGAAGATTGTCAACACACAGCTCTAATGTCCTCAGTCCCTGTAATAAATAACATTCACACATATCATACATGAAATCAGGTTGAAGATAGTCAACACACAGCTTTAATGTCCTCAGTCCCTGTAATAAAAAACATTCACACATAATTGTCAAACATGAAGTGCAAACAGCTTTAAAATTAAAGAGAAGAAATTATTCATTTGTCTCCAAAGGTAGAAACACACGCAACTGCTGTGTCATAAATTTAGGCTACCTTTGGAGACAAATGAATAATTTCTTCTCTTTATGACATCTTCTCTTTGATATTCATATAAGAGATAGTTTGAACATTGATCGCTACAGGCACTCTGGTGGTCTAGTGGTAATGACGGTGGTCTAGCAATCCACAGGTTTAAAATTGGTTACAAAAAGTTAGTAAAGGGAATGAAAAGACAGTAAATTGCATTGTCTGCTCATTTGTCTATATCAAAACCAGTATATATATAAGAACTATCATAACTGACGTTTAGTAGATATCAGTAGTAGATCTTAATCCAATACTAAATAGAGAGAAGAAGACTACTTACCTGACTAACAAGGGTCTGTGACCCATTGAGGGCTGAGACTAATGGATCCATAAGCATGGGCAGGTATGGAAGCAATGAACTTAGTCTCACAGGTACAGTCAGACACAATTCAACAAACAGATCCTTCATATGCTGCTTGTGGAGTCCACTTTGTAGCTGATTCAAACCTATACAAACATTTGACAAGATCAAGGGTGAAAACTTGATAAAAATTATTAATTCTGTATTAATTCATATAAACAAAAACATTTTATACAAATAAGGAAACAAGTAAAACAAGTAACAGCCATAATAATCTTAATATGACAATCTAGATATTTTTTATTATAACATACTGGTATGCTAATGATAAAGATACAAGGGACAGACTAGATGTATTTTTGTTGAGTGGTTGTATCACTTGTCTGAGGATACACAGATCATGGTTTGATCTTGTAACGTCCCGAAACAAAGTGTTTGTCTAGATTCTACCCAGGTTTTAAATGGGTACTAGTTAAGATGTAAACAACATTATGGAACGAGCTGAATCCAATCAACAGATCATTAACCCTTTAGCACCTAAACCGCCCGAGACCGCCCCTCAGCTTACTCACTAAACCGCTCCAAACCGCCCGTCTTAAGCACGTTATAGTTAAGATAGTATCACAAAATATGTGATGAAACATGCCAATACTTGTTGTGGATTATCCATTGGATGTGTGCTGTCCGATTCTGCACAAAAAAAATTATGTTTTAAGAGCAATTTTTTTTGCAAAAAACTGTTGAAACACAGCATAACCCTTTCCGCTAGTGAGTAAAGTGACACTTTTCACGCAGTCTCTAGGTGCTAAAGGGTTAATACACCATACATGTGTAAATGGCTTGCATGAGCTAGAGGGAAACAATTATCACTATACCAGTGTCTGTGCTTGATGAAATTGATTGATAAGACATATATTCCTAGCTTGATGTACCAGTAAATGAAATAAGCTATAGCATACCTTGGAGAAGGTTAGGTAGAAGAGGCAGGAATTCTTGATACAAGAGATCATGACTCCCTCCGCCAATCGAACGAAAGAGTGCCCTCAGTAGGAGAAAGTAGTTGTAGGGATCCTTGG
Source organism: Paracentrotus lividus (assembly GCA_940671915.1). Taxonomy (NCBI): domain Eukaryota; kingdom Metazoa; phylum Echinodermata; class Echinoidea; order Camarodonta; family Echinidae; genus Paracentrotus; species Paracentrotus lividus. The sequence continues at coordinate 25,799,987 of CALNVZ010000641.1, forward strand.
CCGTAGTCGCAAGCTCCATGGAACGGTTCACAATCTTATGAAGATGGGGCTATGGAAAACAATAATAGAGGGTTAAAAGCTCATCTTATCAGTTCTCATTGGTGTAGCTTAACCCGTTGGGGACTGAGCCCGAGTATATTCGGGCTGAGGTCTATGGGAAATGTGTGTTATAGCCAAATCAGCTCGTCTCCAACAGGTTAAGATTGGTTACTGATTTTTACAGTTCTTTTACAATTGCTCATAAATTTGACTTTATACTTTAGGGTTACTATTATTAAACTATTAAAGCGAGAGGGAACTGAGCAAGCCTCCCATTGACTGTGTGTTATAAATAGCTGGTCTTAAAGTATACCTTTTTGAGATAACTATGGATAATGAAGTGTATAAATTAGCCTATGATTTTATCTGTATAGGGAAACTAAAATGTTTTGAGGTAAAAAGAACTTGTTTTGCTACTTGGCAACATAATTATTGCGGTATGAATATATTGAGTAGTGAATTAGTGTGTTTATCACTTAAATGGGTCTGTATTTACAGACTAAATTGCCTAGAACGTTGCATTATGAGTGAGGAATCAGGGCAGATTTGACTAGTTGAGGACTTGAGGTGGTGCTATACAAGGCTGCTAGTTCGTATCTGCTTTAAAGGTTAAAACTCGAGAAAGAATTTGAGGAAGTCAAAAGGAAGAAGTAACCAGTACATACCTTCAGCATTTGCTCATTCTCATTGGCAAACAGAGAGACTGAACCAAAGACTAGCTTGAAGAGTTTCAGGTACAGATTAGAGCGTTCTTGGTTAGCTGTAATTAAAACAATATTATTTGAATACTGTGAAAATTTAACATAGCTGATTGAATCACAGTTGTCAAGCATGACTGCAACAAATTTTTTTCATTTAATGGTGAAACAAAGACACTTGTTCATGTATCAATGTCTTATAACTTGAATTAAATAAGGTTTTTATCAAAACTAGCTTGAAGAGTTTCAGGTACAGATTCGAGCGTTCCTGGTTAGCTGTAATTAAAACAATATCATTTACAGCATCAAATTGAGTGACTGATGACGGCGATTTATATGGTGCACAATGGTATTCATGTCCATCCTGCATAAGCAATGGGAGTATAAAAGCGCAGTAGAGTATATTTATATAGTGGCTGCGCTATATAAATTCCCCTTATTATTATTATTATTATAGCAAGAACTCAAAAAGAAAAGACTGATCTCATATTCTTGATGCTATTATGTACCTACATGTATCTCACCCTACTATAAATATTATATTATATATATATTATATGTATGTATACGTTTGCTTGAATGGTTCACAACATCTTTGTTATGCATTGACAAGAATATGATCCAGCAACTGATATTGAATTAAACCAAAATTTTTGTGTTCAGATATTGTTTTAGACAAGGTGAGGGAAATTGGTGATATTTGGATGTTTTCATTTCTATAACTAGCTCTATATTGAAGAGGAAATGAGTGCAAGAACTGATTTGCAAAAATTTGCAAAAAATAAAACCCTGATGAAAATTTCAGCTTAACAGTTTCAAACCGTAGAGCCTGGTTACAGTATTGTATTCACTGGTTTTTTTTCTGAGTGATAAATTTTTTGCACTATGTGGCCTCCAAACATATTCGCAGGCTTTTTTTCACATTGCATGTATGTACACATACAATTGAACCTGTTCAAAAGACACTAAAGAATATTTGCATGTCTTTAAATTTCAACCTGCCGATCTTAGCATATAAATGAATGTTCAGTCTGTGTCAAATAAAATGGTACAAGTGGAAAACATTTTTTTTTTTTTAGTATGAAGATTTATCACAGCCTGGTATTGTTTGGTATTTTCATAAAGCAGGAAAATCAGACTTTCTTCTGCATTTTTTTTCATCACATTTGGTGCTGTAATTTTTGAGATATGACCACTTTTCTACAATCAAGAAAAATCAATTTTTAGCACGCCGTCCCATGCCTTTGTGTAGGTTTCGCATAATGGCCATGATTTCAGTGCTCCAGAACAATAGAAGTTGGCAATTTTGATTTGTTCCTTGTCGCACAAAATTTAGCATAACTTTTGTTTTACGAAAGCAAATTATACAGAACAAAGCGCATCAGCAAGAAAAATCTTTTGACTTGAATATAGTACAAAATTTAGCATAACTTTTGTTCTACAAAAGCAAATTATACTGAACAAAGCGCATCAGCAAGAAAAATCTTTTGGCTTTAATTTGGTACCATATATACACATTATTTGAAAATATTACAAACCTAAATTATTTTTTCCCCGACTGCACCATTTTTTTTTTGGACAGACTTTAGAATTAAAGAGTACTTACTTCCCATCTCTTCCATCCTCTCAAGGAGATATTCAACCAGGATTGTAGCAAACGTAGCTGATGTGGAGAGGTTAGCAAGGAAAGAGTTAGCGATCAGCTGTAAGGCATAGTTCTTATAGATCCTCTCTACCATGTATTCAATGGTGGTTTGAAAGATCTCTCGGAACGTCAGCGGATGCATCATGTTGAACTGAATGAATAGAAACAAAGCAAGGAGTTTAATAATTACTGTGGCTAGTAATAGCAATAAAATTGTTCATGGTATTCTTATATAGACAGGACGCCAAAATAATGAACCTTCAAGCACATCAGGTAGCTAATGTTACCTCCTTTCCACTCTATCTTCTCACTCCAATCTCTCATCCTCAGAATAGTAAAGTAATGTTAGTATTAATTTTGAAATAGATTTTTGAAATATATAAAATAAATTATTGCTGTATGCTCAATGTAAATATTACATGTTAATCTTTGTAGATCTAAGCAGAAATTTTGTTATTATTATACTTGCATATTTGTTAAATGTCTTATTATGATTGTATACTGATTCCTTCAGGTTGAGCTGTTTGTCAGTGGATTATACACCAATAAATAAAAAAATAAAAAATAAAATAATAAATGCCTTGCAAGAGGAGCAAATGCTAGCTTGGACATCCCAATTGAAAGTCGCCAACCCACTATACCATAACACACTTTATATAACTCATGCTAAGAATGTTGAATAATCCTGTCCTCTGATTGGTCAAAAGTCTGGTCATAGTTTAAGCCAGGCCTGGCCAGGGAGGCTGAGCATTCAATAGTCATCGTTCAATAGTCGTTTTTAATAGTCATTTTTCAACTGCAGTCAATTCATGATACGATCCGTCATTTATAGCACAGGACAGCTTTCCGCGATTCGAACTTATGGATGAAGATCAATTGCGTGACTTAATTCATGCAGCAGATAGTAAGAACACTAACAATTCCGTGAAATTTGCCGTGAATGTTTTTGAAGAATACCTACATGAAACTAGGCCTAATACTAATCTTCATAGCGTTAACAAACTGCCAAATTCGGAGCTGGATAATGTTCTGCAGAGGTTTTACGCTGGTGCTAGGCAAAAAAATGGTGATTTTTTCTTCGGTATATAAAATATATAGTGACTGCCTTAATATTCGGGGCATGAGTTGTTTCTAAAGGCTCTCGGGGGCCTTCCATCCAGCTATGACCCCTCGGCAAGCCTTGGGGTCATAGCTAGATGGAAGGCCCCCTCGAGCTTTAGAAACAACTATTGCCCCTCATGGCAGTCACTATATCTATACTACAACTTGCTTAGCAAGCAGTAACCTTACTATCAAATAAACATTCCGGTATTTTTAAAATTAATTTTACTCTGATAACAAGATATATCTGGCATCACAAGACAATGAAGTCTTTGTTAAACAATCAACTTGCTCATACTGAATTCTAAGTAATAAGCTTCCTCCCTACATGAAACCCACATACGGACAGATTTCAAATACTGTATTTGTGGAAATATTCGCGGTACATTAATTTTCGCGGATTTAGCGCAAAGAGCAGCAGGAGCGAATTTAAAAACCTGTGATTGTATAGGCATGATTTCCTATGCATGTATTGCACGGGTTCAATTGAGAGCTTACGAACATGCAGCGCGAATTTAAGAACCTGTGAACATGTTTTGAGGCCGCTCGGGCGAAAAATTAATCGCGCGAAAATATCAGCGAATACAGTAGATCTAGGATCTACATCAATAGCTTTTGCTACCCCTCTGAGAAGGATCATTACACTTGCATATTAAAAAAAAATATTTTTCACAATCTGAATAAAAAGTATAAACAATCTGACAAAATAAAAATTCAAAGTTGATTAAAAATACATGTTTAAAAAAGTAAAATTATTAAACAACCATAACAGAAAATGGTGGGATTAACAAACCACCTTTATCTGCATATGGAAATTGATTGCAGTCTTACCACTCCAGCAAAGTGTTCCAGGACTTCCTTCTCTTCCTTGAGTCGAACACTCTGAGTATTAGCTGGTCTAATACTAGTCTGGCCAGTCGGTGAGATCTGAATCTGATAGATGTCCAATGCCTTCAAAGCTAAAAATATCACAAAAATATTCATTAGTCTAAAGCTTTCTCTCAATTGTTAGTGCATGAGTCAATATGTGACTCCATGATCTGCAGCTTAAAATACAACAGGATCTAAGGGCTCTACAGACTGTATTTTTTAAGAAAATGTAGCAGGGAAAAATAATTTAGTTATGAAATCTTCTTAAACGATGTGTGTGTGTTCTACCAAATTGAAGCCAAAAGATTTTTCTTGCTGATGCACTTTGTTTCAAATAATTTGCTTCTGTAGAACAAAAGTTATGCTAATTATTTTTGGTGAAAACATGAGAATTAACTCAAATCCATTGTTCATCTACGTTTATTTTGCCGGCTTATATTCGTAATATACAAAAAGGCATGGCACAGCATGCGCAAAATGAATTTTTATTGATTTTAGAAAACTAATCATATCTTAAGATCTCAGTACCAAATGAGATGGAAAAAAAAATAGAGAAGAAATCCTATTTTCCTGCTTTTTGGAAATGTCAAGCATTACCAGGTTGTGACTAATCTTCATACAATAAAAAAATGTTTTCTCACTGTAACATTTCATTTGATACAGACTGTATATACATGCTTAAATTCTGACAGATCATTAATGTTTAAAATGTTTAAAAATCTCCAGATATTAATACTCAAACTAGTTATTTCATTTTATTTTTTTCAATTACTATTGTCTTGTCAGATTGGAATAAACAAATTTGTTAAAGCTACTCAATAAAAGGATGCCTCTTCTTTGTCACGTACTCTGCTCAGCAGAAAAAATATTGCAATAGTTTTTCCCCAGATTTTTAAGAATGATCTCTGCTAATTTCGTCAATGTAAATTTCTTATATCATTGAGTATTTGTACAGCAGATGTGATGGTAAATGCATAGAGAATATAATATTTTTTAAAAATATAACAGAAGTACATGGAAGAAGGAAGTGCAGGATATGATATCAAAGCTTTCGAGAAGAGAAAGATTAAATGAGAACATGGTTTGAAATTTAATATTTATTTTATGAGTAATATGAAGGGATAGATTACTCATAAAATGAATATATCAAAGCAGCAAATGTGCTCTCTGCCAAAAATATAGAAAGATTAAGACTACAAATGAGAACAAGTCTGAATTATTAATGAGCAAAGAGAGGAGGGCCTGTAATCTCTCCCTTCATATGACTCATAAAATAAATATTAAATTTCAAACCATGTTCTCATTTAAACTTTCTATTTTATTTCGTAATATTCTGTGAGATATTACAGGAGATTTTAAAGCACAGGAGGCACATTTGTTAACCACCAGGCATTACAACAAAGAAAATGCCAAAGACCAAGTAACAATAGGCCTAACCAAAAAGGAAATCCCCTTTATGGCTGACGGTCAGCCCTTTTAGCTGCCGGTGTCTTGCAGACTTGGCAAGAAAAGTAATTTCTCAAGGTCGTACAAGAGGCTATTACTGCCTTGACCTAAATTCTATGAATTAAAAAAACGAAAAGCTACCTTTGCTTCGACTGGAATTCCATGATGCGCATGCGCGTAGTGGGATCTCCTGTAATATCTCACGGAATATTACGAAATAATATATGCCATTTTAATAGGTAGGTCCAAAGCTTGAAAATTGACATCAGATCACAAAAATGAAGCCCCTGTCAAACTTATCCCGAATCACAAGGAATCAAGCAGAACCAGATGGAATGAAGGATTTTTTTAATAGTATGTACTTGAATTAAGCAGCGCTTAGGGCCCTAGAATTCAACTGAGGACTCACAAACTTGTGTTATACAGTGTGCTTTAAATAAAAGTTAATCCATTTTTGGAGGGGCCATATTTCCAGCTCATCCATGTTGGATATTTATTTCTATCATATTATTAAAGACGAACTCTTCACCTTTACAATGATACCTTTCTTGAATCATAAATTTAATGCATAATTGAATAAATTGCATATGAGATTGGTAGGTACAGAGTCCATTTTTTCCAAGTTTTAAGAAAATGAAAAAAGACTGAGTGAAAGCTGTCCCTGCTGTCCAATATCATTGAATAGGTTTGCATGTGATGTGTGACTACTTTGAAAGCATCCACTCAGTCTTTCATCCTTTGACAAGAACTTGATTTTGTACCTGACACCTTCCTTTGCAATTTATTCAATAATGCATTACATTTATGATTCAAGAAAGGTATCATTGTAAAGGTGAAGTGTTCATCTTTAATTATATGATAGAAATAAATATCCAAAATGGATTAGCTGGGAACATGGCCCCTCCAAAAATGGATTACCTTTTATTTGAAACACACTGTATTAACAAGTGTCCAATGAATACTGTATAAGCCAATATTTTCGCAATTTTGGACTAGTTGGTGAAATTTGCGAGAGCAAAATTTTGCGATTTCGGTGATGACTTCATTACTATAAATAGCCTTGTACTGAAATGGAAATTTTCACGATGACCGACTCGCGAAATTCACGAAAATAAAGTCACCAAGAAAATAACCACTTATACAGTAGACTGCCCAAGCTCTCACTCTAGACTCAAAATCTATAGATTCATGTGGATCCTTGCGCATAATTATGCTTAGATGAAAAAACCAGACTCACCATGCTTCACTAATTTGATGAATACTGCAGTCTCTTTGGGATGAAACTGTTTGTTCTGGTTTGGATCTGCAAAATAAAGACACACACACAAGACAATGGTTGTTATGAAGAGATTTCATGACACATTTCATACAATAAACTCTTACATACATGTATCTTCAAATGTATCAGCTAAGGAAAATATTTAGATAAAAATTCCTTGAGTTACATGTATGTGCCAACACTAATGCCATGAATATATCAAGAACATATTTTCTGTCAATTAAGTCCATTTGATATGAAAGACTATTCTAAGAAGTTAAAAGCAGCCAAAAGGCGATCATTTTTTTCTTTTTATAGGACAGAAAGTTTACAGCCCAAGAAATACAAACACAGGGTATGTTGATAATGATGAAGAGCAAATATGCTCACAACGTAGTGAAAACTGACCTGATGACACCTTGCAGGCACTCACACCCCATGTAATGGTCTTAACGCCACACACCACCGTCTTAACCAGACTCCGACAATCTACCACCGAGTAGTTATTGAAATGGGTCAGGCCGGTAGGAAGGTACCTCTTGGGCTTGCTATCATCCTTCTCACGGGTTGGGAAGAGGGATGAGAGGGGGGCGGTGGTGATGGATGACACCCCAGGGGTAATGGGTGGAGCGGGTGTGGTCGGGGTAGCCGGTGTGATGCTGGTAGTGGTGGTGGTAGAGAGTGAAGTGAAGGATAATGTTTGAGGTGTGGTTGGTGTGAGTGGTGGAGGGGGTAATGAGGCGATAGTGGTAGTGGTAGAGGTGCTTGCTGCTGTTGTTGAGGAGGTGGAGATGGAGCGTGATACCGGAGGTAACATCTTATCATGTGCTGCCTCCTGTTGTTGGCGACTGAAAATGAAAATAAAAGTTTCATGTAAAAAAATATCGAAACAAATAATAAATTTTTTTTTTTACATGAATATAGATATTTTTGAGGAATGAAATTATAAATATGATAATTTGCAAAAGTTGAATAAATTGGGAAACATTCTTTTGTCCCATATGGTCTTTACTTTTTGCAAACGGTAGAAGATGAAAAACAAAGATGGATTTACAAAAAAACAAAAAAACAAAACAATTTTATATCAAAGTGGTTCACATGTGTATGCAGACTTGAATTTCCAATGACCACTGGTTAATTACATAGTAAAACACAAGTGTGCAATTACCTTGCTTATGTAGGTAAATTATTTTGATCGTCAATTCTTCATTCCTTTCAACAGTGTCACTTTTCAGTTGATGGATGTACGCTAAAGGTTATATTACCTTTACTATTTTCATTTGTATTGTTTATTATATTCCACATACTAAGAATGTTGCAGCAGGATTGGTCAAAAGTCAATTACGTGATTGATTTTAGTTTTCCCATCATCAATCATCACTCGCAGGGATAGTACTTTTGAGTTTCACTGATCACTTCTCAGCTCTCTCCTCAGCTTTGCTTCGGAGGAGATGGCTATCCAGTTTGCTTGGGCAGTGATAGTTTGCCTATCATTTGAATCAATGGTGATTATTTGCTTATAAGTACTATTTACCATTTATCAAAGATGACAGGAAGCTGGTTATCGGCGATGGTGTGGAACTTGAGCACAAAAACTTCCAGCATTCTCATGAGGATCTCACGAGCCTGTAATACAAACAATTTCTGTTGTTTGTTTTAGAGGGATGTAGGAGAGGAGCAAGGGAAAGGAAGGAAGAGAGGGGCGATGGCGAGAGGAGGATGAGAAGGGAAGATGGAGAAAGGAGGATGAGAAGAAGGGAAGATGAAGAGAGGAGGATGAGAAGAAGGAAAAATGAAGAGAGGAGGATGAGAAGAAGGAAACATGAAGTGAGGAGAATGAGAAGGGAGATGAAGAGAGGAGGATGACAAGAAGGAAAGATGAAGAGAGGATGAAAAGAAGGAAAGATGAAGAAAGGAGGATGAGAAGAAGGAAAGATGAAGAGAGGAGGATGAAAATAGGAAAGATGAAGAGAGGAGGATAAGAAGGAAAGATGAAGAGAGGAGGATGAGAAGAAGGGAAGATGAAGAGAGGAGGATGAAAAGAAGAAAAGATGAAGTGAGTAGAATGAGAAGAAGGGAAGATGAAGAGAGGAGGATGAAGAGGAGGGAAGATGAAGAGAGGAGGAAGGGAAGAAGAAAAGATGAAGAGAAGAGGATGAACAGGAGGGAAGATGAAGAGAGGAGGATGAGAAGAAGGGAAGATGAAGAGAGGAGGATGAAAAGAAGGAAAGATGAAGAGAGGAGGATGAAAATAGGAAAGATGAAGAGAGGAGGATAAGAAGGAAAGATGAAGAGAGTAGGATGAAAAGAAGGGAAGTTAAAGAGAGGATGAGAAGAAGGGAAGATGAAGAGGGGAGAATGAGAGGAAGGGAAGATGAGGATAAGGAAGATGAGGAGAAGGAAAGATGAAGAGAGGACAATGAGGAGAAGGAAAGATGAAGAGAGGAGGATGAGAAGAAGGGAAGATGAAGAGAGGAGGATGAAGAGGAGAGAAGATGGAGAGAGGACGATGAAAAGAACCAATGATGAATAGAGGAGGATGAGAAGAATGGAAGATGAAGATGAGGAGGATGAGAAGGTAGGATAAGAGAAAGAAATGACGAATGAGTAAGTGTAATCAAAGATCAATGTAATGAAATGTATGGAACTATATTTAGAATCTTTGAAGCATACATTAAATTCCTTTTGAGAGCACTTCCAAACTGTTCAGTCATTATCTTGTTACGTCATGCTGTTTATAAAGGGATGTGTCTTTTAAAAGAAAATTGCTCTTGGAAACAATGTCTATGATTTGTTCCAGCACTAGAGCTGTTAGTAATGCCAGCATGCTACATTGTATCTTGGATTTATATCCAATTTCGATGCAACTTTTTTTAATTGCTCCTCTCATTATGCTCTTTCCTACATGTATAAAAGTGATGATTTCCTTGGGTAGTGGTTTCCTTTAAGTGTCAAATTGCAAGCTATACCTGTAAGATTAGCAATTAATCTAACAGTAGAATGCAAGCATGATAAGCATTTGAAACTGTTACATGTTTATGATTTCAACTCAATATGATATTGATTATATATTAATGTATTTGCATCTGCTTATTTAACCGTACTAAAACTATAATAATCATAATTACATGTCATAAAAACCTGTTGAATTAAAAAAGATATACCGTCTGTGTCAAAAAAAAATAAAAAATGGTACAGTCAGGGAAAATATAATTTAGGTGGAAATCTTTTAAAATAATGAGTTTAAGTGGTACCAAATTAAAGCCAAAAGACCTTTATCTGCTGATGCGCTTTGCTTTGTATAATTTGCTTTCGTAAAACAAAAGTTAGGCTAAATTTTGTGTGATGAGGAACAAATCGAAATTATGCACTTCCATTGTTCTGAAGCGCTGAAATCATGGCCATTATGCAAAACCTACACAAAGGCATGGGACAGCGTGTGAAAAATGGATTTTCTGGATTGCAGAAAACTAGTCATATCTAAAAAATTACAGCACCAAAAGTGATGAAAACAAAAAAATGCAGAAGAAAGTTTGATTTTCCTGCTTTATGAAAATACCAAACAATATCAGGTTGTGATTAATCTTCATACTATCGAAAAATGTTTTCCACTTGTACCATTTTATTTGACACAGACTGTATAAAAAAGACAATTCAGCTCTTTATGATGTCTTCAAAACTAAAGGCAGTGATTGTTGCACATTGCAAGTTCAATGAATGTTAAGAAGACTTATTACTTTCATTTAAAAATTCAGATCTGTAGTGTGTAAATTACAAACAAATCATTTGTTGTATTTGATTTCTTTATTCCCAATGAATACAGACAGCATTAGAGGCAATTATCAGTCATCCATCCGAGGGTCGTTGCTCTGTTTTTATTGAAGATGAACAAACTTTAAGTTGGCTGAATTTAAATATTTCAAACTTACATTGGCTCCATCCTGTTCACTCTTCTGTCTGATGCACTCCACAAGGTTGAGAAGCAGTTTGCAGGACATGGTCTGAATGTTACAAGGCAAGGATTCATCATGGACATTCTTTGAGAAGAGATGGACGGCCATGGACAGATGCTGCAGGGGAAGCTGCTGCCTTACATGGTGTACCAGATCAGCTAGGGTGCTGTAGGCTAAAGGTCTGTAAGAATAGAAATACCAGATCAGCTAGGGTGCTGTAGGCTAGGGGTCTGTAAGAATAGAAATTTCAGATCAGCTAGGGTGCTGTAGGCTAGGGGTCTGTAAGAATAGAAATACAAGATCAGCTAGGGTGCTATAGGCTAGGGGTCTGTAAGAATAAGAATAGAAATACCAGCATCAGCATTAGGGTGCTGTAGGCTAGGGGGTCTGTAAGAATAGAAATACCAGATCAGCTAGGGTGCTGTAGGCTAGGGTCTGTAAGAATAGAAATACCAGATCAGCTAGGGTGCTGCTAGGCTAGGGGTCTGTAAGAATAGAAATACAGATCAGCTAGGGTGCTATAGGCTAGGGTCTGTAAGAATAGAAATACCAAGATCAGCTAGGGTCTGTGGCTAGGGGTCTGTAGTAAAAATACCAGATCAGCTAGGGTGCTGTAGGCTAGGGGTCGTAAGAATAGAAATACCAGATCAGCTAGGTGCTGTAGGCTAGGGGTCGTAAAGATAGAAATACAGATCAGCTAGGGTGCTGTAGGCTAGGGTCTGTTAAGAATAGAATACCAGATCAGCTAGGGTGCTTGGGCTAGGGTCTGTAAGAATAGAAATACCAGATCAGCTAGGGTGCTGTAGGCTAGGGGTTGTAAGAATGAATACCAGATCAGCTAGGTGCTGTAGGCTAGGGGTCTGTAAAGAATAATACCAGATCAGCTAGGTGTGTAGGCTAGGGGTCTGTTAAGAATGAAATACCAGATCAGCTAGGGTGCTGTAGGCTAGGGTCTGTAAGAATAGAAAACCAGATCAGCTAGGGTGCGTAGCTAGGGGTTGTAGAATAGAAATTA
>CALNVZ010000641.1:25816586-25848775 GCA_940671915.1 Paracentrotus lividus
TAGGGTGCTGTAGGCTAGGGTCTGTAAGAATAAATACCAGATCAGCTAGGGTGCTTAGGCTAGGGGGTCGTAAGAATAGAAAATACCAGATCAGCTAGGGTGCTGTAGGCTAGGGTCTGTAAGAATAGAAATACCAGATCAGCTAGGGTGCTGTAGGCTAGGGTCTGTAAGAATAGAAATACCAGATCAGCTAGGTGCTTAGGCTAGGGGTCTGTAGATAGAAATACCGATCAGCTAGGGTGCTTAGGTAGGGTCTGTAGAATAGAATACCAGATCAGCTAGGTGCTGTAGGCTAGGGGTCTGTAAGAATAGAAATACAGATCAGCTAGGGTGCTATAGGCTAGGGTCTTTAAGAATAGAAATACCAGATCAGCTAGGTGCTGTAGGCTAGGGGTCTGTAAGAATGAATACCAGATCAGCTAGGGTGCTGTAGGCTGGGTCTGTAAGAATAGAAATACCAGATCAGCTAAGGTGCTGTAGCTAGGGTCTTGTAAAATAGAATACCAGATCAGCTAGGGTGCTGTAGGCTAGGGTCTGTAAATAGAAATACCAGATCAGCTAGGTGTGTGAGGCTAGGGTCTGTAGAATAAATACCAGATCAGCTGGTGCTGTAGGCTAGGGGTCTGTAAGAATAGAAATACCAGATCAGCTAGGTGTGCTGATAGCTAGGGGTCTGTAAGAATAGAAATACCAGATCAGCTAGGGTGCTGTAGGCTAGGGTCTGTAAGAATAGAATACCAGATCACGTAGGGTGCTGTGGCTAGGGGTCTGTAGAATAGAAATACAAGATCAGCTGGGTGCTGTAGGCTAGGGTCTGTAAGAATAGAAATACCAGATCAGCTGGTGCTGTAGGCTAGGGTTGTAAGAATAGAAATACCAGATCAGCTAGGGTGCTGTAGGCTAAGGGTCTTAAGAAAGAAAATACCAGATCAGTAAGTGGCTTAGGCTTAGGGGATTGAAGAAAAGAAATACCAATCAGCTAGGTCTGTAGGGCTAGGGTCTGTAAGAATCAGATAGCCAGCAGCTAGGTGCCTGTAGGCTATAGGGGCCTGTTAAGAAGAGAGATACCAGATCAGCTAGGGTGCTGTAGGCTAGGGGTCTGTAAGAATAGAAATACCAGATCAGCTAGGGTGCTATAGGCTAAGGGTCTGTAAAAATAAAATCAAATTTGCTGGTTTCCGAATATATGCATAATCATGACCACATTGTCAGTGATTGGATATACTGTTTTTCCTTAGCACAGTTTGGTTTCAGACTACAGCTCTTAGCACCACAAATGCCGGGCTCTGCAATTACCCGGCTAACCCTGGTCTTGAACAGGGCAAGACATGAAGTAGTACTGTACTTTCCATGCTAATTATAATAATAATTAATAAATTGTTGCCTTAAAAATACAAACAAATAGTACAGGGTTCTATTTTACATATGCCTCAACAGCCATGCAAAATTTTACATTGATCGGACCATTATTGGCAGAGATATCTTATTTTTTCAATAATTGAATAAATTGGTGCAAAATCATGTTTTTGCACTTTTTGAATATTTTTGACTAATTTCTGAATTACAAGGAAGGTGAATTGTTGTGATAAGTGTGAAGCATATTAGTTGCATATTGTATTTTTTTGTACTTTAACATCATTTGGACTGAAATACTGGACATACAATGCCTTAAAATGATCCAAAACATAGCTCGCATCAGGTGTACCCAAACTTTTGGAGGGCAGTGTATGTAACTAATTATGTTGTTACCTTAGAGATTCTTTGCTGGTCCATCCGCTACCAACCAAGACATGCTCCTCAAACAGCTTATCAATGCTAGGAACAAACTCTGTATAATAATTCAAAATAGGATAACGAGAATTAAAATTTGCTATTTCAAAACTCAAAAAGTATTTAATGAATGCTGAAAAAATTGGATATCTATATTGAACCATTGTATACACCTTAATATTTGGGGAACCAGACACCTTTGACTGTTCTGATGAATGGCGCTTTACATATGCTGTTCATCATCATCACACTGTTATTGTCAAGGCCTTAGGTACCTTCCCAAAAGTTAAAGCCGCGGCTCGCTGCGTGAACGCCGCACAGCGGGCTTATAGGCAGGATATACCGTTCCCCTAGTATTATTCTTCCATTGACTTAATTATAAAGCGCCGTTGTGCGGCGTTCACGCAGCGGGCCGCGGCTTTAACTTTCGGGAAGGTACCTTAGGCATCTTCTCCAATTAAAAGGCGTCAGTTTCCTGCAGCTTCCTGGGAAACATACAGCTTTCAGCTTTTAACATGTTTAAACGTGTTTAAGCCGTATTAAGATTTCGGGATTCTATTCAAAAGCCGATAAATCAGCTTTTGGAACAAAAGCCGCGGGAAACTGACGCCTTTTGATTGGAAACAACGCCTTAACAAGATCATCTTTTATGGTAACATTTCCTCCACTTTTTTTCTCTTCTTTATTTACTTTATAGTTTGGGCTTCTCCATTGATGGGGTGTTCATTTTTTCAGCGTTTTACAATCATAAACATTGTCACTTTCAAGGGCAAATGATTTCATACATTTAGAAATAATTTTTTGGAAATATATATTGCTAGCAATGCAAAAGCTGATAAAGAGCCGGTGTACTTTCCTTTGAACATTATATCCCTTCTTTAATAAATATCTTTCAGTTATTTATTACAAAAAAGCTTTCAGAAAAAGAAAATATTTCAAGGGATGATTGCTGGAGCTTTTCATATGTAACATTCAAATATCTATTTTCTCTGCCTTCATTCATGCAATCATCACACATTCATACAAAAAAACAATGACTAAATGTACCAGCTACAGAAGGACTTACTGTTCCTGAGATCAGTGCCTAGTATGTGTCTAGCTGCAATCAAAAGCTCTTTACGTAGATGTGCGACCTCACTGGGACAATTACCAAACAATCCCAACATGCCTTTCACCATCTGAGGCGCATACGAATTCACCAGGTCCTAAGTAAAAAAACATACACAAATTACAAATAATTTCAATGTTACATGCCAAGTTACTCAAAATTAAAAGAAAAATAAACACTAAAATTACAACCAGCTGTTTTTTTTCTTGATAACATATAAATCTATCACTGTTTTACACATACATATATTGGCAATCTTACGCTTTCAAAACATATCTCTGCCCATGCGAATACTTTTTAAGTGACACTTTTTGTTTAAACTGTAGCGTAAAACTTAACCCTAAAATGGTATTGCTCCTCGATGTTTCGAGCAATATGTCCGGAGAGCTGTCAACATGCTGTCTTGTGGCTTCTTTCTTTCAAGTCTTGCACAACTTTTTAGACCAAATTTGAGATGTCCGTATATGCAGTTCTAAAGTTACATAACATTTTGCACGATCAGACAAAAAACATGATTTTGTGTACAATCCAATACAAACTCAATATTCATAGATGTACGACAAAGTTTGCTTTTATTGCTTAATAATAATAATCAAAATATATAGCATTTACAATGCAACGACTATATGGTTACCTATTCATTGGCGCAACTTAGAATCAATTAGTGGTCAAAATAATGTTGCCTGCATTTCTCATTGAAAAAAAAATAACAATAGTAACCTTTAAGATTCAAAATGACTAACTATTGCTATTCAAAGCAAAAAAGGCATGGTCCATTACCTGGTATATCTTGATAATGTAGGCTAGGAATGATAGAGTCTTGATCTGAGCAGCAATGAAGTCCACATACATCTCCTTGTTGAAATTGGGAGAAGCTCTGGTCATATAAAAACATAATCATAACCCATGGATTGAGAGAATAGAAATTTACTCAGTGGAAATCAAAAGAAGAGACTAAATGGGGGAAAAAATACATAAAAAACCGGAGATCAGAAAAAGAAGAAGAATAAATGACAGAGATTGTCAAGACTTTTTTCCAAGCAATAGTGAGAAAATATATCAAAATATTACACAAATATCAAAATGAAAGTTGAATTAGTTTATTGAAATTATCAAAATGAGAGCCATCTAACACAGATTTTGATCACATTGGCTTCTGTACAATAAAAAAAAATTAAGGTACATTCTTATGTTGTGTCATGCACAAACAAACCAATATGCACCATATTGTTAAACACCAATTTAAAGGAGCTTTTCCTCTTTCTAGACCACATTAGATAGTAAGAAAGTTATGAGTAGTTAACCTAATCTCACAAAAGGGGAATTAGACTCAAGTGATCAAAATAACCCACTGGCATAAGAGTTACAATTTGTGACCACTCATAATGTATAGATCCTCCCTTTGGAAAGACTTTGATTTCGGAGTGAGAGTTTCCTATACAAACTATGATTCTAAATATCCCTCTATACGCCAACATGAATCATGATACAAAACGCAATTACAAAACACAAACACAAACGCAATCATCGGTGCACCGTTCAGTGTCAAAAATTTAAAGCTGATTTTATTTCCATCATCTTTAAATTCCCTGCTCTCAAAAAACAAACATCTACTTTTTTCACTTGCACCGGAAGCTTCTACTGCGAGAGCACATTTAAACGTTTGAAAACTCAATCCCGTTCAGTGTCGCATTTCGTTGCAATTGCGATGCTCAAGGTCGTAAAATTGAAGCCGATTGTGTTTCAAAACGCATCTTTTTCGGCGTTTAAATTTTCCTCCAAATCGAGATTTGAAACACGTTTACTTTTACGACCAGGGATGGGGGACAATGAACACACACTTTGTTTCTCTTTATATCAGCGTTTTGTATCATGATTCATGTTGGCGTATAAATTTGAAACTGGACATTGAACACACTCTTAGTCCATGATGTATTAGAGCTAACATATGTGGAATTTTTTTCTCATAAAAAATATATGCTATCATCATCAACATTGGAAAATCGATTATTTAATCAAGTCATATGTGTACAAAAGAAAATATGGTTGAATTGCCAATGGAAGCAATGGGAGGATCTCAATTTTAAAGCGAGAGCGAACTGATGAACAATCTCATTGACTGTGTGTTATAAAGAGCTAGTCTTAAAATATACCTTTTGAGATTATTATTACAGAAGATAAACTAGCCTGTAATTTCATATGTATAGCCTAGGAAACTGAAAAGTTTTGAGGAGAAATATTCTTGTTTTGCTACATGGTATCATACTCATTGAGTTATGAAAACATTGAGTCATAAATAAGTGTGTTATCATTCAAGTGGGCCTATATTATAAGACTACACTGCTCAGGATGTTGCATTATGGGTTAAGAATGAGGGTAGAATTGAGTAGGACTTGAGGTGTTTCACTACAAGGTTGTTGGTTCGTATTGCCTTTAAAACGTTGCCCTTGAACAAACTAAAGACTGACTTCTTACCTTGCTTGCTGTGTGGGTTGCAATCCTATTGTATTCATGACTAGAGGTATGAAGTCTGCTACCACATTATGTACATTCTGTTTGTAGAGCTGATACATGAGCACAACAATGATAGGATACTCGGCCAGAACTTTCAGAGAATTCACACCTTTTGGAAGGATAGTTTGCTGTAGGACCAAAACCATTCAAATTTAGAGTTATTCCCAAATCCACACTTTCTTCTACTTACAAAACTGATCAATTCATAGAAGCTGTTTTAAAAGTCTAGGACATCCCAATTTGTATCCAAGAAATAAGTTCTCACTCAAGAGATCCTTACAAAATCAATCATGCACTTAAATTCATTTAAATTTTTGTAATGTACTCTTCTTCTTCTTTTCTCTCTCTCTCTCTCTCTCTCTCTCAATAGAAAAACTTTAGTTTTAAATTACCCCAATATATCCTTCATCAACATTTTGAACCATATTCTTTGTGGATAAATTATTCTCCACATCCTGAGGAGTATTCCAGCCAGGTACTGTATTCGTGGAAATATTTGTGGTAAATTAATTTTCGCGGATTTTGCGCAAAGAGCAGCAGGCGTGAATTTAAAAACCTGCCAATATATAGGCAGAATTTCCTATGCATGTATTGAATGGGTTCAATTGCCAACTTACGAACATGCAGCGCGAATTTAAGAACCTGTGAACATGCTTGAGGCGAAAAAATTCAGCGCGAAAAATTAATCCCGTGAAAATAACAGTATCATGTTATGTGAGTACAATGCTGATCAAACCACATTGACATTCTACTGTCTACCCATTTAAAGGGAATCTAGTGTAGTGGGAAGGTGTGGAAAAGATGAAGAAAATTGTGAGTTTTCCTGTTATATTCATGCTATTAGGGAAGAATATCATGATAAAAAGCTCCACAAGAAAAGATTGCTCTTCAACTGCCCTAATAGTCTTATTATGACCCAAAATATACCAAAACAGCTCAATGTTTGGGTCCCAAACATTGTGTTGCCCCATATGCATTTCTGTGTAAGTGCATGTGACTCAAAACTGAATTGGGTTAATTTCTTATCATTTTGGCGATTCCAAAACCTCACAGCACAAAATAATGCTTAGGTGAACTGTTATCAACCTTTCCAAATCACTTTTAGACAGTGTTTTTCACATTTCAATGTCATGACCAGAACAATAATTTCACTTTAATGCTACATTGTACTTCGTTTCCAGCTGCCCATGCAGTCATATTTCTAGTCTGGTTGTTCTGCATATTTATTGAAGTTCAACATCACTAACTTTATGTATTCACGGTTTATTTTGGGTCGGTGTATTTATCAGCTTCTAAAGGCAGATACAGACCAAACTGAGATTAATATCACCGCTGATTGCAATCGATAATGAGCTCAGTTGTACAATATACAAATATGGATAAGCTCTTGTCATTTCTACCAACTCTGATGTTGACCTCAGTTGGGTATGTACAGTCTGTGTAAAAAAAAAATTGTACGGTCGGGAAAAAATTATTTAGGTATGAAATCTTCTCAAATGATGTGTGAATGTGGTACCAACTTAAAGCCAAAAGATTCTTCTTGCTGATGCAATTTGTTTCGTAAAACAAAAGTTATGCTAAATTTTGAGCGGCGATGAGCTAATCGAAATTACGCACTTCTATTGTTCAGAAGCGCTGAATTCATGGCCATTATGCGAAACCTGCACAAAGGCATGGGACGGCGTGCGAAAAATGGATTTTTCTTGATTGTAGAAAACTAGTCAGATCTCAAAAATTACAGCACCAAATGTGATGAAAAAAATTGCAGAAGAAAGTCTGATTTTCCTGCTTTATGAAAATACCAAACAATACCAGGTTGTTATCAATCTTCATACTACAAAAAAATGGTTTCCACTTGTACCATTTTATTTGACACAGACTGTATACCATCTTAAGGATGTAAGAGAGAACGAAAACATAATGGCCCGTATTCACAAAGGTGTCCTAAAGTTAAGCCTAGCTTAAATCTGTGGTTTAAGTATGGCTTGCAAAATGGGACACAATCTCGAAAAGTAGAGATGTTCGATTTATCTGAATTTTTGGTAGTGAAACTATCAAAACTGCCTGGGAATGATAAGTACAAATGTTTTCCTTGCAATTAAAACACAATTCCAGAATGTAGTAAAAATTTTAAGGAACACGCGACATAGACAGATTATGTACTATTTTGCTGTCTATATTTAAACCACAGATTTAACCCTAATCAGTCTGGGGTGTTTTGGTAGCTGTCAAGACTGAGGTCTTGGCCAAGATCTCGGCCGCAGATCGCGCGACCGCGCCAAAAATTTGCACGATGGTAGTGAGCCATGTAATATACAAGAATGCGCTGTTAATTTTTTTTAAATATGAATTAATTATGCTAATTTATGCATGAAATCATACTTTTTGCTCTAATTGAAAAAATAAAGCTCCTAGAATGCTAATTTTGTGTATTATTATTCCTTATAACATTCCTAACAATTGTACTAGAAAAAAATTCTTGTTTCAAAATTAATTTCTTATGTATTTTATTGTTTTATGAATTTCTTATGTATTTCTTTGTTTTTCCGACCTTTTGTTTTTCTTTTTTTTTTACGCAAAAATCATTTAAGAACCATTTTTAAGCATAAATATGCTAAAATACATTGATTTCAGCCAATGAAAGTGAAAATAATCATATCTTTTTGAATAAGGTGAGAAAACTCAATTTGCATTGACTTTGTACACAAAATCACGTTTTTGAGCCATTTTCGGTCTGACGGATATTTTTGAAAATCATGCAGCGTCATAACGGTACAACCGATTTTTGCGAAAATGGTTTCAAAAGATGCGCGAGACTTGAAAGTAAGAAGTCAGCAAGCGGCGCGATCAGAAAATTTCGTGCGGCGGAGTGGTCGTGGAAAATGTCATGGGGGGGGCCATGATGGACCCCCCCTGTCTGATTAGGGTTAAGCTAGGATTAACTTTAGGCCACCTTTGTGAATACGGGCCCTTCAGTGCCAACTACAGGGGTGAAAGCCAACTCATTCATAATGAGAACTTACTTGAACCTTCTGACCATCTGCTTGTTGTATGGTGATGATTGTTTGACATGAGAATCCAGCCTTATCAACAAACAACTGAATATTCATAGGGTCTGGGGCTGGTGTACCAGGTATCACATCTAGAAAGTAGGTTTTCTGCAATCAATAATAATAATAATAGTTAGTGACCTCATGCATAGCTAATACCCTTTTTTCATGTACCAAATTTTCCTTAGCCCCGTACTACAGTGCGTATCAATAAAAACGGGACAGTTTTGAAAAGTCTGTCAAAATTTTGTTTCAAATTATGATGTCTATATTTTTATGTTTATACATGCTCTGAAGTCTTATCTTTCAAATGCAATTTAAAAGAATAAGTTTCGTTTATGCTTGAGCACACACAGAACATTTTTGTCGGGGTATCAAAACACGGCTTGCGCACAAAATGGAAAAATTGAGAAATACGGTCATCAGACTTTTTGGTAATCAACAGTCTTCTTCTAATTTTTTTTCTTTATCTTTGCCACTTTTTTCGAATTATGATTTGAAATTCATTTACAAAGCTATTTATTTAATTTAATTGTTTTGTTTTTGTTTTCATTTTAATATGTTATCTTTTAACAATAAATATTCCTTTAAACTGTTTTTTTTTACAATTGTTTTGTTTGTTTTTTTTGTCAACCCATAACAAAGTGGATTTGGCTGGTTGTTTAAGTGATTGTTTAATTGATTGATTGATTGATAGACTGCTTCTTTTATTTGTTTCGTTCATGCTTGAGCGGGGGGAAAAAAAAGACTTCGATAAATTCAAAGGGTATTACTTATTCTGAATCAGGTACTCCCATTCGGATTGATTGTTAATTTTCACTGATCAACGATTAAGTTAGTCTTTTGAGTCGATTTCCTATGATTCTTCCAACGATTTAATCAATCATTTGAAAAATCAATCAAAAAGTAATCGATCAATCATTCAAAGAAACAATCAATCATTTGAACAATCAATCAAAAAGTAATCGATCAATCATTCAAAGAAAACAATTAATCAAACGATCAATCATTCAAAATGGTCAATTTATCAATCTTTCATTCAATCAATCAATCAATTAATAAATCAATCCATCAATCAAACAATCAATCAAACAAACGATCAAACAAAGCAATCATTAAATCAAAAAATCAACCAACCAACCGAATCGCCTTTCTTGGGTTGACAACATTTTTTATTTATTTATTTATTTTTTTTTAGTATGAGGGAATATTCAATGCCAAAAGATAACATGTTAACATGTGAAAAATAAAATAAATTCAATTAAATAAGTCGCTTTGTAAATGAATTTTGATAGCATTATTTCAAAAAAATGACAAAGATAATGAAAGAGTAAAGAGTAAGTCTGCTGATTAGCAAAAAGTCTGATGATCATATTTCTCATTTTCTTCCATTTTGTGCGCAAGCCTTTTTTGGAGCCCCCGACAAAAACGTTCTGTGTGCGCTCAAGCATGAACGAAACTTATTATTTTAAATGGCATTTGAAAGATAAGATCTCTAAGCATCTGTTAACATCAAAATATGGACATCATAATTTGAAACGAAATTTTGATAGACTTTTCAAAACTGTCCCGTTTTTATTGATACACCCTGTATAGGTAGTACTAACTTGCCATTTAACCCCACCTACAGTATGGGGTTAAGCTTATTCCACTTTCTGTTCCCACGACGTTTTGGGAATGTAGGCTAACCCCACCTATAGTACGGGATTCTCTGGCCCTGCAAAATAGCAGGGTTAGCCGGGCAATCGTGGTGCTAAGGGATAAAAGCCGGAGTTAAGAACTCCCGTCGGAACAGCGATTGAAGTTACACCCGGCTAACGCAAAAAGCGGTGCTGAGACACACAGGTGCCAGCAGCTGTTGTCCAATCTGAGATAAGCAGCGAACCGCTCTATCGGAAAAGCCGGTTTAGCGAATTCCGTGTGAGAACAGCGTGCACTTTCTTATCCGGGGTTAGCCAGATAATTTGGCTCGACAGAAAAGAAAAATAAATAGTATGGGGTAAAGGAAAGTATGGGGTTAAGGATAGTACAGGGTAAAGAAACCATCATGAGAAAAGGGTATTAGCGTGTCTTCCCTGCAACTGGAAAATAATACATGGATTATCAGCTAATGTTTTGATTAATGTAGTTCTGGTTATGTTCCTGTACATATTCATGGTCTCCGGTATTTTAGTAAGAACTGGAGTTAAGATCGCATGGTCACCATTTGAAGATTAATTGTGTGTAAACAAATAAATAAATCAAAAGAATAAAAAATGAAATAATAAATAACAATAAGATAATCCACTCCCAAATAAATTATAGATTCCAGAATTGTACATGTATGCTTACCATGTTGACTTGAATATCCTTGTACACTGATTTGACAAACTGTAGAAAGTGCTGAACCTGTAAACAAAAATGTAGAATAATGATAATCAACATGCAAACTGGTATTTGAAATTGGTTTCACAAGCTAATTATCTATAAGATGACCTCACCCATGAGTTTAATTTTAAAGGGGATCTAGTGTAGTGGGAAGGTGTGGGAAAGATGAAGAAAATTATTTTGAGCTTTCCTGTTTTTTCCTTCATGTTTTGGGGCAGAGTATCATAATAAAAAGCTCCACAATAAAAGATTGCTCTTCAACTGCCCTTTATTATAGTCATATTACAACCCAAAATATACCAAACAGCTGATATGTTTAAAAACAGAGCCACAGAGAATAAAATGACGGGGTAAAAAAAAAAATCCAAAATACAGAAACACACAGCATCTGGTCCTAAGACCTACAAGTTGGCTACGATTGCTTTTGTGAATGTATCCCTTGCTTGCAGAAAGTGTATGACAGAAAAGCTCAACTGCTTTTTTACTCAAATTCTGTCTTAAGGAAAAAATAGCTATCTTGAAATGTAGTTGAGAACAAATAAGATTATCCCAACATTCCAGGATGCAAGGACAACACTCTTTCACAGCAATAAAGTAGCCCAAGTACTCTTATCATTCCTTAAAGAGTACCAAAGTGTGATGTCATAATGGTGGTGTTGTCATGGTTGCTGGTTCTAAACAATCTTGTGTTGATCAATAGCAAAATAATAGCACAAAAACCTGTTTGTGTATGTACCAGAGTCTAGCCCGTTTCTGGACCGCATTTAGGCTAAACCTCATGCACAGGCTTTTTTGTTCAGAACCAGTAAATGGGACGACGGGCGATTATGACGTCAACACTTTGGTACTCTCTTCCTATTTTTTAATAACATTCATGTGATAAAGATCTATGACTAACTCTAATTTCATCCATGAAGAGAAATTTGTTGCAACTAACCTCAGGTTGCATGGTGGGTCTGTAGTACTTATGAAGCTCGATGATGATTTTGAGACAAACCAAAACATTTTCTTCATTCTCAGCCTCAAGAAGAGTGAACATCAGCTCTAGTATCTGCCTGACAAACTGTCTCAACTGCTCATTGGTGGGCATCCGATGAAGCAACTCAAGCAGAAGCTTCCGCAGATGCTATCAGAGTTCAAAGTTCAATTCGTTATTTATTTCATTTCATTTCATTTCATTTCATTTCATTTCATTTATTTATTATTGTCCAGTACAGGATAATTGTTCACATTTACATGGATTTAACATTAATTGACAAAACAATAAACAATATAAAGTTGCACATTTTGATACAGATAGTGGTTGTTACAGACTGAGTAAAACATTCAGTATTACAAACTGGATAATGATATGACATTGCAATGCACTAAAAAAACAAAAACAACAACACAACACAATACAACATATTCAAATACCAGAATTCAATAAATTGTTTATTAAACAGTATTACAAATAGGACAATAATGAAGAACATAATAATTTAAGAAAAAGAGGACTTCAAAAAATTGGAGAAAGTTTGCTTCCTAAAAATTTGTCTCGTATCATTGAAAACGTTCTTTTAATTTCCCTACGAGTGTACACATTTTTGACACAATCTGGCAGGTTGTTCCATGATTATTTACCATAACATAGGCCTACTAAATATGTTTTTAGTAGGCCTTCTAACTTTAGTCACCCTTCAAGAATACCAGCCCTTCGGCCCATATTCACAAAGGTGGCCTAAAGTTAAGCCTAGCTTAAATCTGTGGTTTAAGTATAGCTAGCAAAATGGGACACAATCTTGGAAAGTGCATGATCGATTTATCAGAACTGTTGGTAGTGAAAGTTTTAAAAACAGCCTGGGAATGATAAGTACAAAGGTTTTCCTTACAATAAAAACACAATTCCAAAATTTAGTAAACTTTTAAGGAACATGCAACATAAACAGATTGTGTCCCATTTCGCTAGCCATACTTAATCCACAGATTTAAGCTAGGCTTAACTTTAGGCCACCTTCAAGAATACTAGCCCATAGTGTTAATAGCTAAAGGTAACGTACAGATGATTTACAGTTGGATCCTTGTTATGTAGTGAGATAGGAGTGTATCATATACACATGGTAGGTACCCCCATTCAGAGACTGCAGTCCCACATGCATGCTTCTCAATTGTCAATGCATAAATCGTCACCCTTTGCATTGAGCTGAATGCAATGCAGAACAATAGATTTCCTGTAAATATTACCTTTTTCAAGCTTTTCTCTTCAAAGAGGAACACTTTTGCACGAATACATTAGGAAATAATAAACTCAACTACCAAACATGTAAAAATGTTGAATCATCTCACATTATTACACTCTGAAAAAGAAAAGAGATACTTGAAGATCAAAAGTTCTACACAAATTTGAACGTATAATTTATACCAGTTTTGCCCCTTTTTTCACAAGTTTTGTTTTTCAACACAAGTTTAAAGTTATCTTATGTTTTAAGTAAGATGTTCTAGATTATTTTCAGGCATGATTTGAGACTGTTTGGGCATTTTTTATTTTCATGTGGGAGTACCTACACATGGGAACTACATTGCATATTCGACAGGGAGAATAGAGTGAGAGGAATACACTTACCTGCAGGGGAGACTCAGCGATGAATTGTGGTTTCTCATCTTTCAGGACTTTCAAGAAGTGCGGGATAGCCGTCTCCAGGAAGCTATGATACTGAGATGATGAGATGATAACCTGAAACAAACAATCAAACATTCAATATTACAGAACTTTACAAAGAAGTGTGATAAGAAATTTTAAATTAAAAACCTTAAGCATATTTTTCTTTCTTTCTTTGTTTCTTTCTTTTTTAAAGAAGAATTGGCCCTTTAGAGCTGGTTGGCTTATTGTGGATGCAGAAAATCAGTGAAGATATGAGTATTTGAATGTTGAGATCTCTGATGACATAGGAAATCTCCCATAGGCAACGCGGTCATCATTTGTGATGTCATACAGGGAGAAGTCCCCATATGGAGTGCACAAAACCTATTCAAAATGTCTCTTTATTTTCATTCTAATGATAGAACAGATTTTGTGTGCATGATTTATTATGTGTTTAATATATTTACA
The DNA here is from genome assembly GCA_940671915.1 of Paracentrotus lividus. NCBI lineage: Eukaryota > Metazoa > Echinodermata > Echinoidea > Camarodonta > Echinidae > Paracentrotus > Paracentrotus lividus. Next base: position 25,830,484 of record CALNVZ010000641.1, read on the forward strand.
TGTCATCCATAATTCTTTTTTTTTTTTCTTCTATATTTTACCTTTAGAGTTGAGAAAGTAAGGATTTTAGTGAAATGTTTGTGGTTAGTTCAATAACTTGAATGATAACCACTAAGCAGTGACCATAACACATGCAAATCAAACACATGTCATTAAGATGCAAATTGTACACTGAACTCTCAACAATGTAATCACAATGTAACTAACATTAATAAAAAATGGTTTTTGTGTGAACAATGTACAATGTATATCTTACACTTACCTCAAAATTTTCACTGATCTCTTGGGCGGCTTTCAACCTGGTTTCATCAGCTAGGTTAAGAAAGTAATTCACCAAGAAATAATATCATTAAGAACATATTAAACTTACTTATCTACATGAAAACTCCAATGCACACAAGGTTTTAAATGACATCTGGATAGCAAAGAGTAGCTAATATACAGTCTGTGTCAACAAAAAAAAAGGGTACAGTCAGAAAAAAATTATTTAGGTATTAAATCTTCTCAAATTATGTATGAATGTGGTAACAACTTAAAGCCAAAAGATTCTTCTTGCTGATGCACTTTGTTTTGTATAATTTGCTTTTGTAAAACAAAAGTTATGCTAATTTTGTGCGGCGATGAGCTAATTGAAATTACATACATCTATTGTTTTGGTAGGCTGAATTCATGGCTATTCATGTGCCAAACCCATAGAAAAGCATGTGCAAAGTATATTTTTTCTTGATTACATAAAACTCTTTATATCTCAAGATCTACAGCGCCAAATGGGATGGAAAAAAAAAATGCAGAAGAAAGCCAGATTTTCCTACTTTATGGAAGTATCAAACATTTTCAGAATGTGATTAATTTTCATACTTTAAAAAAAATGTTTTCCACTTGTACCATTTTATTTGACACAAACTATTGATTAGATTTATTGTCTGCAGTCAGATCTTTTCAGCATAAGAACATGTCTAGTATTTATAAAGAATCCTATTTGCCTTTGCCTCTAATAAAACCTGATTGATCCCCTGTAAGGAAAATATAAAGACCAATCAAGCTTTAATAAGGTTAATAGCAATAGAGATACTTTATCACTAGCTTCTCCATATAATAATGATCATCATCCTGCAATGATTACTTAGGTTTTTATAAGAGGTACTGTATAAGTGGATATTTTCGCAGCGACTTTATTTTCGCAAATTTCGCAAGTCGGTCATCGTGAAAATTTCCATTTCAATACAAGGCTATTTATAGTAATGAAGTCATGACCAAAAATGCGAAATTTTGCTCTCGCGAATTTCCCCAACTAGTCCAAAATGGCGAAAATATCTGTACGCGAAAAAAATTGGCTTATACAGTAATACATTTCATTACCTGAACACATACACATAATTATTACAAAAGCTGCTAAAGGATATTTGGTCTTGCTCAGCAACTGAAGACAAATTCTACATTAAATTGGAAAGATCCATCATTCCTTGAAAATTTTAAATGAAAACCCACTTTTAAAAAAAATATTGTCAGAGAAGTAGAAAAACTATTTCATCAAATTCTGATAAGAGCAGTAGAGTCAACTTCGCATATCTTGAATAAGTGTACCTTGAATTATCACGTAAAGCGTACAATTCATCTAATAGCGATTTAGTGAACCAGTGAGTTAAGATTAATTTTAGCCTGGGATTGAAATCAATCCCAAATATCGCTCTTAGGAATGATCGCAAGGAATGATCGCAAGCTCTGTTAGTGAATCATCCCCCTGGCCCTGAAGATTAATAATAGTGAGAACATGTTTAGAGATTGGTCTAAAGGAAAGAGAACTTACATGATCTGGAGTCAGCCAAGACGTTGACATTGTTGCGGTATTTATTCATTACTGAGGTTGGGTCGGAAGATCCTGTAGGTACTGGCATACTTCTTCATCTGACCTCATTTAACATCATCAACCTGTGGGTCATTTCAAGAGGTTGAGGCCAAAAAAAAAAAAAAAAGGAAAGGACTTGTAAACACAAACCAGTGAAGCTTCAGAGGAAACCATTGGACGTCATAAACTTATCTTAAAACAGCAGCTGCGTGCAGCTACATGCTAGCGCGTAGGCCCCATCTCATCGAACCTTTACCTAATCGACAATTTGTTATAGGTAGATTTAGAGTTAATCAAGCCTCGTGTCCATAGGCAAGATTGGTTTTTTGGATTGCTAGTCTTTATTCAACCATTCACATGTTTAATAAATGCGCTTGATTTGGGTAGAGAATCTATTTTGGTTTTGTTTAGCTTCTCTGAGGTTAGTATGTTACTATTACATTTATTTTCATTACTTTTATTTAGATCTAACGTTAGATCTACACATTGAAATATCTACAAGTTCGTTCGTACAGAGCTAGAGGACAATGCATTTTATTGTTGGGCCGCTCTGATTAGCTTTAGCGTGAAGCTCCGCCTCCTGGTTGCAATGACTGAAGTGCGTTGACCATAACTGAACAACGCGATTCAGCTGTTCCCGAAAGACCGCTTTAGTTTTAACGTTAAATCGTGCGCGCTGTTATCATAACAAAGACAAAGAAAAAAGTGGACCCATTTCACAAGAAAATTGCAAGACTCGACTTCACAAAATGTGCGCCGCAAAGCCACTCTTTCAATACTTTTTAGAAATAAGAAGAGAAATATAAATTTGCTATTTGCTATCTAACTCATCTATCAAACTCACATTTCTGCACAAAATGACAAGACTCATCTGTTATTTAACAAAAACTTGCTCTGGAAAACAATTTCTTATTTTTAATCTTTTGTTTAATTGATCATTAGAATATAAAGAATGGAATAGCATTGATGAATCTTAAAATAATATTTAACTTTTAATTAAAATTGAGGTCTAATTTTAGGTGCACAGACTTGGGCACTTCCTTCATAAGTTGCGGGGTGCCAAATAACACAGCCCCAATACGGTCCATCGTGTAGTCAAATTCAGAAATCAAAATTAAAAAAAAAAAAAAAAGCAGAGCTGAAGAACTAGAATACTAACAATAATCAATATAAATAACTTGTTTTCATGGCACCTTAATAAATTTTTTAAATCCTACTTTTCTTTCTTACCGATTTTGAAACTCAGGAGACTTTCATCTGTTCATTCAGACAATTTACAAATCATTGCATTTGATGTTCATTTACGCGGCGTTGCGTCGTGTGTGTGTCATATGTAATGTGTTTTTACACACAAAAAGTCCGTTCATTCTAGATAGTCAAATCTGACGAGATAATCGAACTCTTCCGTAAAAGGAACAAATTTTCTGACAGATTTAAAATATTTTTCATTAATACTACTGCTGTAAATTCTAATTATATACCATTGTCTTGTAATTAAATAAAAATTGTAAAAATAAATATTTAAAAGGAATAATTTAAGAATATTTTAATCTATAACCTTTATGTTGAAAACTCGGCAAGTGATGCTCTCGATCTCCTCGCCTAGCCTAAATTGGGGGTCATAATTATTAAAACAAATATTTCATATCTGGCAGAGATTTATACAGAGCTAATGTTCTTATTTTGTCTTCTTATTTGACGGCAGATATACGAAAGCACCAAAAATGATTATTAAATCCACTGAGTGTACCAAATGCAGGCGCGTATCCAGGATTTGGCACCCCGGGGGGCCCGATGTGATTTTCATTTTGGCGCCCCCCAGTGGTGGATCCAGAAGGGGGCACACGAGTAAATAGACGCCCATAGGCTCACGTGTTAAATTAACGCTCTTCAAAAACAGACATTCCAAAATTCTGTCGATGGATATCGTTTTAATTATCACAGCAAAGTTAAAATTTAAAGGACTCGTAGTTAAGGGACTTATAGAAAATTTTGTCAGCTCAAACAAAAATCAAGAATCCTTGAGCGAGACTATGACAAAAGAGACGACTTTTGTACGCGTGATTTAGTAGATGTACAAAATTGCGAAAAAGATTCCTAAAAAATACGCCAAAGTGCCCAATCTTCAACTAAATGGTAAATTATGAAAGAGTAGGACTTATAGCACATATTTATTCATTAAACAGCAACATAAAACCATTAAATTATTTTATATGACCATTTTCCATCAATAAAAATGACCTCATCTTTGGTACGCCTTCCCAAAAAACCTTGCGTGCATATCATTTACTCCAGAGTGGGTAGATAGAGAGAGTGGCGACAACGGAAGTCGTCTCTGATTGGTCAATTTTTTCATGGGGCTCAAAAAGGAACTATCAGTTGATGCCCTCAACAGCTGATTCAGTGCCAATGGAACTTTTTTTGCAATAAGCTCATGTGTTTTAATCATACGCTGCCAGGATGCCGCGTCCAGGATGCGCGTCAGCGTCTAACATAATTGCGCAGTGATCATAAAAAATAGTTCCTTTTCAGCTCCCCATGTTTGACCTTTGACTGAGCGCACCTAGTTTTGGGTAGTTTTTCCCGTTTTTATTTTTTTTTTATTTTAATTTTTTTTTTTTAAAACTTTTCTTCAATTTGGCGCCCCCTCTAAGCTCAATTTGGCGCCCCTTTCAGGTCATTTTGGCGCCCTTTCGGGCGCCTACCCGGGGGCCGGGCCCGTAAAGCCCCCCCCCCCCCCCCAGAATACGCGCATGAAATGTCCGAGTTTCTAGTCTGTACACTCTCCGAACATTGCCGAGTAAATCTTGACGATCCATAAAGACAGACACTCTTCTCTATTTCTGTACACTGCCCATCCACAACGTTAATCTAGCCTCGCCTAAATTGGGGGTCATATTGAAAAAAAATATTTCGCCTTCCCGAATACATTGCGTGCATATCATTAATACTCGTGTTGTACCCAAATACCCAACAGAACTCCCTATGCTTTACCCCACTGATCTGTATACTAACCGGTGGTCAGTGGCTGGGCCTACCTGCCTACCCTATATAGCCTCGATCGATGCATGCACGACTGTCATGACATGACATCACAACAAGTCCCAATTTATATGATGCATGCAGTCTGCCCTAGGAGGTAGTAATCACCACAAAGTTTAGAATTCGCCAGGCCTAAGCATATTTATTTATTCTTTTTTTAACAACCGTTGTTTTATGTAAATATCTCTAGTAAATAACATTCAGACGATATTGCAACGACGTATAGATAGACCTAGAGTGAAAAAAAAACGGGAGTGGCAAGTACCCTGAGCCCCATCATGCGAGATATACTACTATGCGCTTCTAGGGCCCTTTTTCTGGGGCGCATGGCATGAGATTACATGATGTGATTTTCAACACGAAAAAAAGGAGGCGGCTTCTGGCCACGTGACCATGTGCAGTTCGTTGAAAAAAAAAAAAAACCCAGGAGCTACAGATAATTTTGATTTTTGTGACTATTGACAAAAATGGGGTGCCAAAAATCAAGTGTCAAAAAATATCCTCTCCGATATTCGACTTTTATAATATATTTTACGCATAGTGAGTCTTATACAATGTTTTTGTCTGTAAATTTTTTTTTTTTAATGAATACTTTTATATAAGTAACAAACTTAATGTTCACTTCGTCCACACTCCATTTATTTCTCAGACAGTTCTCAGACAGTCAAGAGTGTCCTCTCCGAAGTTTGCAATTGGCAGAACACGTGATAAAAGATTTGAGCCCCTATAAAATAAAAATCGTAAGTGGGTGACCTAAGCTCACTTCTTAAAAAGAAATATCATTTCACTCGTTTATAACACACATAAAAAAAATTGAGGGCGGGGGAGGTGTTTGTTTGTTTGTTTGTTTGTTTGTTTTTTAAGCAGACAGAATAGGTATTTACCCTGCCCATTGCCTCGAGACCAATGTAGGCCTGGCGCCCTTGTTGTTGAACGCCCCCACACGGCACACACACACCCCTGGACTATTTTTATAGATCAAATCAATAGATGAATATTATTATAGTGCAGGCTGGGCATTAATAAATATTTATACATATTTGCTATCTAAAAATTATATTGCGATGTTGGTCTACAGAGTGATTAATAAGTAGGCCTATAATGTGATTCGTGAAATGCATTGTTCTCTTCAGGCGTTACTTGATGCAACTGTTCATTAAATTAAATAACGTTTTAGTGTCAAATGCATGTAGGCCAATAGAAAAAAAGTAAGAAAAACAACAAACAAACCAAACTCAGAAAGCAGCAGTAGACAAAATTACTATAAAAGGCACTAATTCGGGAAAGCGGGGCATAGGACCCCTGAGGAAATTGAAAGTGTATGCAATAAATTGTGGCTAAATAGACGGTAGGCTACAAAACGTGAAAATTACCGTCTCATTGTGGTTTTGTTTTGTTATTAGTTACTATTTTGTTTGTTTTTGTTTTGTTTTGTTTTTTTGTTTTTGTCTTTGTGTTTGTTTTGTTTCTGCTTTTGTTTTGCTTTGTTTTGTTTTTTGCCTTTTCACTTTCCCTCTTTGAATGACGCTCCCGCCCCTGCACCTTTAAGCTGTCTTTATCCATGTATCTTTGATAATGGACACTGATTCGTTAGTGACAGCATGACAAGCGTCTCTCCAAGGCTATATTGTGTCTATATAAATTCAACTCATGATAACTATAGTTTGAAGGCCATTATATTGTCACGGTAGGCTGGTAGGCCTTTAATCCTGATCATGGTTTCGAGATCATAAACTTCTAAATCGCCGTTGACACTTAAAATTAACAACAAAATAGTTTGACACCTTTGGTTGTTAATTAATAACTCACAGATTTAAGTATATGGGTTGGGCCTATATAATAATATTTTCATCAAGTTTGAAGGTTGACAATTCCAGGGGCGGATCAAGGATTTAATTATAGAGCGGGCGCCAGGCCCGAAAAGGGTTTAATAAGCCAAAATTTTCCACTTTGAAAATGTAAAGTCAATGAATGGTTTTTAAATTATATAGGGGCGCGCGTCCCCTGCGCCCCCGCCTGGATCCGCCACTGACAATTTTGAATAGACTATTTAGACTAATATTTGAACATGTTGAAATGTGAACGAGATTTGTTGTTGTTGTTGTTGTTGTTGTTTTTTTTTTTTTGTAGTCTCGTCTAAACGTGGCGTCGGCCTAAATATGCGTTTCAACATTTCATCGGTTTTTGTTTTTAAATAAGGGTGTTCATTGTTTTTTTTTTTTTTTTTTTTTTTTTTTTTTTTTTTTGTTGTTTTACAACAAAATAGCCGTTAGGTGTACATGATATTGCAATGATCATGAGGCACTGGATGAACCATGATCATGATGATTCGTTTGGCCAAATTTGCACGATCTAATTGATATGATATGATTCTATGAAATCATATTTTGCAAGAGCACAGGTGGGAAAAGATTCATAACAACACATTATGTTAATCGTGTTAAAAATGTTACATAAAAAATTGTTCTTATCGTTTATAATTATTTTTCACACGCGATCAGCCATGACACGAATGATCACCCTGCTCTGAAGGTCCAAAATAAACTTATCATCCATTGCTTCATTATTATTCCACGCTACATGCGAATCAGTCTATATTTGGCTTACAAAATATCAGAAAGTTGGGAAATTATTAATTGTAATTTGCTTTACGTGTTGAATCGTTCATGTCTTCACACAGAGTTCCTTCCGTATCTATCATAACGATCAGCGTTAATTCTAAATACAGTGTGTGTAAACAAAAATGGTACAGTCGGCATGGTCGGGGGAAACAATATTTAGGTATGAAATCTTCTCAAATGATGTGTGAATGTGGTACCAACTCAAAGCCAAAATATTCTTCTTGCTGATGCACATTGTTTTGTATAATTTGCTTTTGTAAAACAAAAGTTATGCTAAATTTTGTGCGGCGATGAGCTTACTTTTGAAATACACACACATTGTTTCGGTGCACTGAATTCATGGCTATTATATGTGCGAAACCCATAGAAAAGCATGCGCAAAGTACATTTTTTCTTATATCTCAAGATCTACAGCACCAAATGGGATGGGAAAATTGCAGAAGAAAGCCTGATTTTCCGACTTTATGGAAATATCAAACACTTTTGTTTTCCACTTGTACCATATTATTTGACACAGACTGTACTGCTCATCAAAATAATCATTGACATCTAGAAAGTGTGCATGAGATGGGGAGAAGAAGGGAATACCTACAGTCTGTGTCAAATAAAATGGTACAAGTGGAAAACATTCTTTTAAGTATGAAAATTAATCACATTCTAAAAGTGTTTGATATTTCCATAAAGTATAGGCAAATCAGGCTTTCTTCTGCATAACTTGAGATATGACCAGTTTTCTATTATCAAGAAAAAAGGTACTTTGCGCATCATGCTTTTCTATGGGTTTCGCACAATAGGTAATTTCGATTAGCTCATCGCCACAGAAAATTTAGCATAACTTTGTTTTACAAAAGCAAATTATACAAAATAAAGTGCATCTGTTTCAGCTAGAGGAATCTTTTGGCTTTAAGTTGGTACCACATTCACACATCATTTGAAAAGATTTCATAACTAAATAATATTTTTTCCTGATTGTACCATTTTTTTTGGACACAGACTGTATTATACAGCCTAGGTATAATTTATTCATTTTCATCTGAGTTTATGCGTGATATGATCAATGTGAACAGGCGACTGGAAAATTAAAAATGAGATTAGCGTCGTCCTAACTATCTCTTACGGTTCAAGGTTTGATTGCGAGGAATAAATGCATGAGTACAGATTTGCTTATTCAGATAATACACTCTTAAAAAACTTAAGTGTTAAAGTATGCAAGGGGGGGGGGGGGGTCGCTGGTGAGAATGGTCCGATCGACCAAACCCAATGGGATTTTCGTGAAAAATAAATTAAATGAATTATCAAAGAAGGTCAGTGACAGATACATTGTAGGCCTATCTAAAGTAAGCAATCGAATTTTAGTCCTCAAACGAAAAAAGGGGGGCTTTTTACCACGTGTTCATTGAAGCGTGAACTTTTAGTAAAATGCTATAGAACCATTAAAACCATTTGAATTTGTCATGACAGAGTGTTAATAAGATAATTTTTAGTACACAAAATAAAACAATTCTTATGCATACGAAATTTTAAAATGTCCTGTTTTTTTTACATTTAAATTTTTTAAATTTTTTTATTAAGTGTTAATTCAACCGTGAATTGATGGAAACTGTTTAAAACACTCTTCCAAAACATATATTCCATCATAACAGATCATTTTTACTAATAAAAATGTGTATAATAAAACAAAAATGCATTTCTGCAAATTACCTCATGTTCATTCATCCAATTAGTGCATAAGTCATTCGGTACGTTAGACATTACGTATTACAAGCCGTCTGAACACGTCTTATGTTGAAAATATGTTATTTGTACCAACTATTAAATTAAAGTGTTGAACGATATAGGCTTTTGACTTTTGAAAAATGACATTTTTGTCTTTTGACTGTGCTTATGAAGCACGGGTTGTAATACCCCCCCCCCCCCCTCCCAGGCCTCCTGATCGAATAAAAAAAAGGGATGCGCCAAAATTGACTGATTTGACCTAGGTTCGAATCTCAGTAACATAATATTGCGAATGGTATGACAGAAGTTAAATGTACCAGAATGTTGAGGACAACTACCCCAAGGACAATTACCCCGGACAACTACCCCTCCAAAAATTTGAACTCTATCCCTAATTCTAACCCTATTTCTGGGGATATAGATGTCATGGGGTCATGTTGCATGGGGTAATAATGTCCAGGGATGGTTGTCCTGATATACGGTCCCAGACGTAAATAATCATAAATCAAAATTATTAATACAAGTCTGTCAACACACAGACCCATATTCTGCTATGAAGACTAAGTTTGTATGCATCGCAAGTTCGCACAATAGCTTTGTACGAACTTGCGACGCATACAAACTCAGTCTTCATAGCAGAATATGGGCCATTATCGTTCAAAAGCTAATTAAACAAACTAATGTTCTTGCTCGGTTGCGTCTGGAGTTTCAGTGCATATTGAATCTTTTATCGAAATATTGTTCGTCAACTTGAAGGACTTGATCATTAATACTGTAGGCCTAGTGAATTGATCAGCCTTGGTCCGGATTTGCTAATCGTGTAGAGCTAAAAGCTACAGTAAATCCTTTAATTATTGTGGTTCTCACAAACTAGCAGGCAGGCCCGTAACCAGGGGGGGTTCGGGGGGTTCGAACGAACCCCCCCGCAGGCGAGCAGGGTCCGCTTGACCAACAAAAAAAAAAAAAAAAAATTAAAACTCCCACTTTTTGGCAGAAATGCAGCAGATACTTGAATAGAAATACAAGAAAGGAAGATTAAAACACTTTGCTTTCAGTCCCCCTACATGTAAAATCTTTCGCTCGCGCTTCGCGCTCGCAACTTTTTATTTTGGGGATGATAATCATGTTTTTCAGAACAAATTACGCAGGAATTACACTTAAACCATTTCGCAGAAATGTTTTCGTTTGCATTTGTGTTCTATTTTTGTATTTTTATCTTCAATGTTAGGAAATTATAAAACAGAAATAAGGCTTAGTGGCAGAGGCGGTGGAACCGGGGATGGGGCGGGCAGGGGCACAGTGACCCCAACTTTTTCATCCACCCTATAAAGTGCCCTTATTCTGGACAAAAAAGTGTCCCTTTTCGAGGCTAAAAAAAAAAGTGTCATCTTTGTACTAAAAAGAAGCCTTTCAGAGTTTTGAAAAGTCCTGTGGACAATTTATGTTTAAAAAAGGGGCACTTTTAATACTAAAAAGGGCCCCTTGTTACTCCATATGTCTTTAAAAAACCCTAATTTTCGGCTCGCGCTTCGCGCTCGCGGATACTAAATTGGGTCTATAATGCACAATAAACTACAATTTTGAGCTCAAAGTTTTCTACTCGCGCTTCGCGCTTGAGGATATTAGGGTCTAACAGAGGCAGTGGAACCGGGGGGGGGGCGGGAGCAGGGGGCATAGTGCCCCCATTTTTTCATGCACTCTAAAAGTGTCCCTTAAAAAGAAGCCTTTCATACTCTTTAAAAGTCCCATGGAAAATAATATTTTTTAAAAAGTTCACGTACAATACTAAAAAGTGCTCCTTTCTTTACTTCATAATGTCTTTTAAAACCCCAAATTTTCCTGCTCGGTCACTATGCGACATCGAACTGTAAAATTAACAAACAATAAGTATTAAAAAAAGGGTTGGACCCAGTGCTCTCTGTTGGAGACAAACCTTGTCAAATGAATTGTTGTAATTGTGTTTAGGCTAGATTGGGGGAGGCCTAGGTGCTTGCAGCCCACAAAATATTCATAGCAAAGATTATTAATGAGCCAAGATTATAATGTATCTTCAATATGGATCCTAGAAAGAGTCTATAAGGCACTATTTTTAGCTCAAAGGTTTCAGCTCGCGGATACTAAATAGGCTCTATATTGCACAATTAACTCCAATTTTGTTCTCAAAATTTTGAGCTCGCGCTTCGCGCTCGCATTCCTATATATTCATTACTCAATGAACAATAAACAAGAAAAGCCATTACGATTCTTAAAATTTTCAGCTCGCGCTTCGCGCTCGCGGATACTATAAGTAGAGACTATAATGCACAATTAACCCCAGTTTTTAGCTCCTAAATAGGGTCTATAATCATGATAATGCATATTATACTCAAAGTTTAACTCAAAATTTTCTGCTCGCGCTTCGCGCTCGAAAAAAAATCCTTGAAAAAGGTCCACTTTTTCAGATGTCGAACCCCCCCGTAAAAATCCTAGTTACGGGCCTGGCAGGAATATTTGACATCCCAGTATTCAGTCGATTATTGTTACGGGGTCTTTTCTTAATGTGATGTTTCCATATAGCACGCATACATAGTTTTTGATGGTTGGAAATGGGAATATTAATTTTGTATATACCCTCACAAAATGAGTTGATTTTACTACTTTAAGAATGAAATTACTCAGGTGGTCATGAATAAAACGCCCTCAAAGAATGGGGTATTGCGCAGATCACAACGGAGCTGAATCATAAGACTAAACGAAGGATATAATTATAGTTTCTCCATGACAAAGGAGGGGGGGGGGGGAGGGGTATTTCATCCCGATTGAAAAACAAGGTATTTTAAGCCCATGTCACGGTCACTGATGATTTAATCTTTAATCTTTATTTCTATTAATCGATTATGCTTTCGTTAAAATAATACCAGTGCGGGAGTTAAATATTGATACATCGTACCTGTCAATCCTATGGAACAAAGCAAAAACAGCTCTGCCCTATATTAGATGCTTTGAAATTAATCCTGATGAAAAACAGATTTAAGGTAACTTGAGGGCGAATAGAGGAGATACGTTTCACAGGAAAACGTGAAATTTCCTTCTTTCTTTTGAGATATTCGTGTCTTCAGTTATACTTAATGCGCACCATCTGTACCCCTAGGCGATAACGCGTCACTAGCTATAATGATGTCACACTTTCTTTCAGTTTGACAATTCGCGCGCTTTTTCTTTTCACCGCGGAAACCCGAACGCAGCTTCGAGCTATGAAAATGGAAACCTACAAAATGGTTGCAAACTTTGGGAACGCCTTTGGAAACGAAAAAAATTAAAAAACGGGAATAGAAAAAGAAGAGCAGTAAAAAGAAGGAAGAAATAAGCAAACATGCTAAACTGGAGCAATGAGTAACGATTCATCCATCGGAGATGTATATTCACGCATATCCATTGGAGATGTCATTAGGCCCCCTAAAATAAATATATTTGACAAAACTTTACAACAAAATGTTAGAATAATGAAGTATATACATGCTAATATAAAGCATTTCTGTTTAATATCATCATGGAAGATATCAATGAGACGTCATCTTATGTCTTCACTATTTGAGACAATATTTTTGTCCGGACTCTAATAATAAATATCCCCAAATCAGCGAGATTGGAACAAACCGATATTGAATCTTTATTGCAGGGCATAACAGGCACGTATCCAGGATTTCGCACCCCGGGGGGCCCGACGTGATTTTGGCGCCCCTGTGTACTTTTCAAAATGTGGCTGTGGCGCCCCCCCCCCCCCCCCCGCCAGGCAAACATAGACCTACGGCTTAAATGTATGTCAAAGGATTTTGAATAATAATTTATTTGAAGGGTCTTTTTTTTTTTTTTTTTTTTTTATTCTTGCAATGGTGAGTTCATTGAAAAGAATTTCTAGGTAAATGAGGTATTCTGCTATAGATTAAAATACGAATAATTCTAAATACGAGCGCGAAGCGCGATCAGATTTTCCTCTTACTTTACGATCAGAAGCAAAGAATTCTAAAGCAATTAGGGGTATCATTTGTTTAGCTCTTCATCAGAATATCATATGAACGGGAGCTGTTAATTTGTCCATCAAAACGATTTGAAAGCAGCCATATAAATCATGTAATTTGTCCATCAAGTAATGTGAAGTCAAACAATGTATATGATGTTTTGTTTGTCAGAATCCATATCAATTCTACTCTATGTAAAATGTAAAGTTAACGTATACCAATGCTGCGGCATATACGTAATTAAACAAGGCGCGTCCATTATCTAAGAGGCAGACGCAACGAAGCGACGTTTGGAAAATACGACTGACAAGCGTAGAAATCTATACAGCTGGCTGCAATAATAAATTAGCTCACAAAACTCGCTTAAGAGACTTCCCTGCAGGCGAATGGTATTATTCCGTTTCTGTTCAGCAATCTACTCGTACATGGAGATGAAAGAAAATTAATGAACTTTTGTCATTGGTTAGTTATAGATTCTCCAGACCAGATGGAGGAAATACACATTTGGCAAGCTATAAACATTATTGTGATGAAGTTGAATTCAGAATCTTTATTTCACATAGATTGATGTTCCAAACGATTATTGATATAAGTAGTGATCTTGTCACCTCTTGCGAAGACGCCGTCCACATGCGATATGCATGTGATATGCGGGAAATATCGACCCATCGAGTAAAGATTCTATTTGTGAATATGTTCAAAGTGACAGGACTTTTTCTTAACCAATCGAATATGAATTTACCATCTCTGGAAAGGTGAGAATTCAAGCTTTAAAAACGGCTTGATCATTAAGCTGTTATATAATTATGCGTTATCCAGGAAGATAATTATGTGGCGTATGAGCTATTTTGAGAGCAAATTGGCCATATTGTACAGGAATTTGATCTGATTAGGATTTTCGAATTGACACAAGGACAGGACTTTTTTTCCCCTTGCAGTAAGTTATCCTATTTTTGAAAAAAAAAGACTCTTAGCGTAATTATTCAAGTTGATCATTTCTTGAAAAGGTAGTTGCTCGCCATAATCAAGAAAACAAAGTGAAAAAACTGCTTGCCAAAAATACAAAATGTCTATGCAGCGTTTGATTTTGCGTAGAGTGATAGCGCCCTCTTCCTCTTAAGTTTACAACTAGAATTGATATGCTCATATATCTGGTTAACAAGAAAGAAAAAATAGGCCGAGCGTGGATCGCGAGCGGAAATTTATGTTATCGGAATGATCTCTGAAAAACGTGACATTTATGCCATTCCTCAGGAACACAATGTATAACTCTTTGGAAAATGATGCGAGCGCGAAGCGCGAGCAAAAATTTTGTCTATGTAATAGAGACCTGATGAAAGTTTTAGGATCAATTTGGCCTCCATAATTTAAAGACCGTATGTTGCCCAGTAATTTTTCATGATTGAAAGAAAGATGAATATCTATCTATATATCTTAGATGCTTATCTTCCTTCTGCTTCCCTCCCTTAAGTTTAAGATAAATTTGGCGCCCCTAAGTTTAAGCTCAATTTGGAGCCAACTAATCATTTGGGCGCCCCTAAAATGTTGGTTTGAATTGGCGCCATACATATACGATTTAGGTGATTTGATGTCCGTGGGAAAATGCAAAAATAAATGTAACGTGTATTCAAATAAATTTAAATGTCTTGATGATAGTATCCTATAATGTAAATTATGGTCAGAGGGAAAAAACACAGGCGAGAGCGGAATTTTTGATGTCTTTGAATGATGAGAAAACATGGCATTGCATGCGTTCCTCAGGAACACAATGTAATAACTCATTGGGAAAAAAATGATGCAGGCGCGTAGCGGGACCAAAATTTGCTATGTATATACAGACCAGGAGGAATTAAAAGTTTTAGAGACCATACTTCAAATACCAAGTTGTTGCCCCTTAGTTTCAGGTAAATCGGAACACCTCCTCTAGTTCAAATATAAAGTTGGAGCCCCTTAGTTTAAGATAAATTTGCATCCCTAAGTCTCAGGGTCAATTTGACGCCCCTACGTTTAAGCTCAATTTGGCGCCCCCTAAGATTTAGGTCAATTTGAAATGCAAAAATGAATGTAACGAGAAATCAAATAAATTGAAATGTTTTGATGGCTTAGAATCCCATAATGTAAATTTTGGTAAAAGGAAAAAACACAGGCGAGGGCGAAGCAAGAATGGAAGTTTTGATGTATTCAAATGATTAGTAAAACAGGACATTTCATGCGTTCCTCAGGAACACAATGTAATAATTCATTGGGGGAAAAAATGTGATGCGAGCGCGAAGCGCGAGCGAAAAATTTTGATATGTATATACCAAGGGTATATACAGACGAGGATGCATGAAGTTTGCCTATCTACATAGAGACCATATTTTAAAAATCCTATTTTGTTGCCCCCTTAGTTTCAGGTAAATTCGGTGCCCCTTAGTTTCAGATCATTTGGGGCGCCCTATAAGTGTAAGCTCAATTTGGTCCCCTAATTTTAAAATCGATTGACGCCCCCTTAACTTCAATTCAGTGCCCCATAAGTTTCAGGTCATCTTGGCGCCCGTACGTGTAAGCTCAGTTTGGCGCCGCTAATATGTGAACATTAATTTGAAATGCAAAAAACAAAATAATAATAATATATAAAATAAAAAAATAAAATAAAAAAAATAAATAAAATGTAACGTGAAAACAAATAAATTTAAATGGTTTGACGCTTAGAATCCCATAAGAAAATTCTTGTAAAAGAGGAAAAACAAGGCGTGTGCGAATAGAGAAAAGGAAATTTTGATGCATTCGAATGATTAGAAGACAGGATATTTACGCGTTTCCTTCGAGACAATGTAATAAATCAATGGGAAAAAATGATGCGAGCGCGAAGCGCGACGCGAAATTTGCTATGTACATACAAACCAGGAGGCATGGAATTTTAAAAATTTTGCTATTTCTAGATAGAGACCATTTTAAAGACCCCTTTTTTTTTTTTTTTTTGCGTGTTTTTTTTTTTTTTTTTTTTTTTTTTTTGGGGGGGGGGGCCCTTAGTTTCACGTAAAATCGGCACCCCTCCTAAGTTTAGGATATAGTTGGAGCCACTAAGTTTAAGATAAATTTGGCACCCCTTAGTCTCAGGTCAATTCGGCGCCCCTACATTTGAGCTCAATCTGGCGTCCTTTAATTTTAAGATCGATTTGGCCCCCCCTTAAACTTCAGGTTTAAATCAGCACCCCTAAGTCCGGTCAATTCAGCGCCCCTTAAGTTTCAGATCACTTTTTGCGCCCCTACATTTGATCTAAACTTGGCGCCTTTACGTTTAAGATCATTTTTGGCGCCGCTCTAGGTTTTAAGTTCGATTTGGCGCCCCCTAAATTTAAGGTCGATTTGCGCCCCTCCTAAATCTAAGGTCGATTTGGCGCCCTTAAGTTTAAGGTCGATTTGGCGCCCCCACCTAGTTCCGGTCAATTTTGCGCCCCACGTTAAGCTCATTTTTTGGCGCCCCTTATTTTAAGTTTGATTTGCGCCCCCTAATATTAAGGTCGATTTGGCGTCCCCCCTATGTTGAAGGTCAATTTGGCGCCCCTTAGTTTAAGGTCCATTCCGGCGTCCCCTTCCCTTCCCCTTTTTCAATTTGGCGCCCTTACTTCATTCAGGTCCGATTCGGCGTCCCTAAGTTTAATTCATTTACGGCGCCCCCTCAGCTTCAAGTCAATTTGGCGCCCCCATCTAAGTTTTCGGGTCAATTTGGCGCCCCTACGTTTAAGCTCAAGTTTGGCTCCCCGTAGTTTAATATCGATTTGGCGCCCCCCTAATTTAAGGTCGATTTGGCGCCCCTTAGTTTTACTGTTGATTTGGGCCCGCTAAATTTAAGGTCGATTTGGCGCCCTAAGTTTAAGGTCAATTTGGAGCCCTTTTTACTGTCGATTTGGCGCCCCCCCCCTAAATTTTAAGGTCGATTTAGCGCCCCTATAAGTTTAGGTGAATTCGGCGCCTCTAAGTTTAAGGTCAATTATTTGGCACCCTTAGTTTACTGTTCGATTTTGCGCCCCCACCCCCCAAAATAAAGGTTGATTTGGCGCCCCTAAGTTTAAGGTCAATTTGGCGCCCCCCTAAATTTAAGGTCGATTTGGCGCCCCTCTAAGTTAAGGTCGACTTGGCGCCCCTTAGTTTACTTGTCGATTTGGCGCCCCCCCCCCTAAATTTAAGGTCGATTTGGCGTCCCCCTTAATTTTAAAGGCCGATTTGGCGCCCCTTAGTTTACTGTCGATTTGACGCCCCCCATTTTTTTTAAGTGCGCCCCTCCCCCCCTTTTTCCCTTCCTCTCTCTCTCTCTCTCTCTTTTTTTTTTTTTTTTTCTTTCTTCTTCGTTTCTCTTTTCCCCTTTTTTCCCTTTCTTTTTTTTCCCCTCTTTTTTCTTCTTTCTTTTCCCCCTTCCTTTTCTCCCTTTTCTTCCTCTTTTCGGCGCCCCCCCTGCGCGCCCCCAGGGGGGCGGGCCCGTTAAAGCCCCCCCCCCCCCCCCCCAGAATACGCGTATGCATAAGATTATGTCGTGGGTTCTTTGAGAATGGTGTATCTCACTTCGCGGAGAAAATATCGTCTCTGCGAGATAAAAAGCATTAGATACATCTCCGATACTTTTCCGTCGCGGAGACGTCTCCGCGACAATTTTCAAACTGTCTCAAAGCCGTTTTCAAAACCGTCTCAAAGTAGTCCCATATCCGTCTCAAAAGTAGTTTCCGCGAAGTGAGATACACCAATAGTGAAGTGCATATAGGATAGGATTGAAGGCTATAAAACCAAGCGAGCTGGAATTATTTTATAAATGAAAAGTGAATATTTTGCCTACTCTCGACATAATAAAAGCCTTTTTTTCCCCACATTTGACTATGAAATAAATGATTTTTTAAAGATTTTTTTTAATTTTGTTTTTTATGCTTTGATTTGCCGCACATTACCGGTTGTATTAGGGCATGACTTAGTAAGTTTAAAGTATTATCATTGATGAGCTGTTAGATATTTAGATGTTATCAATTTATATGCCAGTAAAACAAATATTTAGTCTAGACTTGGACATTTGTTTCCAACTTTTTTTATGAAACACC
>CALNVZ010000641.1:25848800-25960770 GCA_940671915.1 Paracentrotus lividus
TTTTTTTTATTCTTGCCAATGGTGAGTTCATTGAAAAGAATTTCTAGGTAAATGAGGTATTCTGCTATAGATTAAAATACGAATAATTCTAAATACGAGCGCGAAGCGCGATCAGATTTTCCTCTACTTTACGATCAGAAAGCAAAGAATTCTAAGCAATTAGGGGTATCAATTTTGTTTAGCTCTTCATCAGGAATATCATATGAACGGGAGCTGTTAATTTGTCCATCAAAAAACGATTTGAAAGCAAGCCATATAAAATCATTGTAATTTGTCCATCAAGTAATGTGAAGTCAAACAAATGTATATTGATGTTTTGTTGTCAGAATCCATATCAATTCTACTCTATGTAAAATGTAAAGTTAAACGTATACCAATGTGCGGCATATATCGTAATTAAACAAGGCGCGTCCATTATCTAAAGAGGCAGACGCAACGAAGCGACGTTTGGAAAATACGACTGACAAGCGTAGAAATCTATACAGCTGGCTGCAATAATAAATTAGCTCACAAAAACTCGCTTAAGAAGACTTCCCTGCAGCGCGAATGGTATTATTCCGTTTCTGTTCAGCAATCTACTCGTACATGGAGATGAAAGAAATTAATGAACTTTTGTCATTGGTTAGTTAATAGATTCTCCAGACCAGATGGAGGAAATACACATTTGGGCAAGCTATAAACATTATTGTGATGAAGTTGTAATCAGAATCTTTATTTCACATAGATTGATGTTCCAAACGATTATTGATATAAGTAGTGATCTTGTCACCTCTTGCGAAGACGCCGTCCACATGCGATATGCATGTGATATGCGGGAAATATCGACCCATCGAGTAAAGATTCTATTTGTGAATATGTTCAAAGTGACAGGACTTTTTCTTAACCAATCGAATATGAATTTACCATCTCTGGAAAGGTGAGAATTCAAGCTTTAAAAACGGCTTGATCATTAAGCTGTTATATAATTATGCGTTATCCAGGAAGATAATTATGTGGCGTATGAGCTATTTTGAGAGCAAATTGGCCATATTGTACAGGAATTTGATCTGATTAGGATTTTCGAATTGACACAAGGACAGGACTTTTTTTCCCCTTGCAGTAAGTTATCCTATTTTTGAAAAAAAAAGACTCTTAGCGTAATTATTCAAGTTGATCATTTCTTGAAAAGGTAGTTGCTCGCCATAATCAAGAAAACAAAGTGAAAAAACTGCTTGCCAAAAATACAAAATGTCTATGCAGCGTTTGATTTTGCGTAGAGTGATAGCGCCCTCTTCCTCTTAAGTTTACAACTAGAATTGATATGCTCATATATCTGGTTAACAAGAAAGAAAAAATAGGCCGAGCGTGGATCGCGAGCGGAAATTTTGTTTATCGGAAGATCTCTGAAAACGTGACATTTTATGCATTCCTCAGGAACACAATGTAATAACTCTTTGGAAAATGATGCGAGCGCGAAGCGCGAGCAAAAATTTTTGTCTATGTAATAGAGACCTGATGAAGTTTAGGATCAATTTGGCCTCCATAATTTAAAGACCGTATGTTGCCCAGTAATTTTTCATGATTATGAAAGAAAGATGAATATCTATCTATATATCTAGATGCTTATCTATCCTTCTGCTTCCCTCCCTAAGTTTAAGATAAATTTGGCGCCCCTAAGTTTAAGCTCAATTTGGAGCCAACTAATCATTTGGCGCCCCCTAAAATGTTGGTTTGAATTGGCGCCATACATATACGATTTAGGTGATTTGATGTCCGTGGGAAAATGCAAAAATAAATGTAACGTGTATTCAAATAAATTTAAATGTCTTGATGATTAGTATCCTATAATGTAAATTATGGTCAGAGGAAAAACACAGGCGAGAGCGGAATTTTGATGTCTTTGAATGATGAGAAAACATGGCATTGCATGCGTTCCTCAGGAACACAATGTAATAACTCATTGGGAAAAAAATGATGCGAGCGCGTAGCGGGAGCCAAAATTTTGCTATGTATATACAGACCAGGAGGAATTAAAAGTTTTAGAGACCATACTTCAAATACCAAGTTGTTGCCCCTTAGTTTCAGGTAAATTCGGAACACCTCCCTAAGTTCAAAATAAAGTTGGAGCCCCTTAGTTTAAGATAAATTTGGCATCCCTAAGTCTCAGGTCAATTTGACGCCCCTACGTTTAAGCTCAATTTGGCGCCCCCTAAGATTTAGGTCAATTTGAAATGCAAAAATGAATGTAACGAGAAATCAAATAAATTGAAATGTTTTGATGGTTAGAATCCCATAATGTAAATTTTGGTAAAAGGAAAAACACAGGCGAGGGCGAAGCAAGAATGGAAGTTTTTGATGTATTCAAATGATTAGTAAACAGGACATTTCATGCGTTCCTCAGGAACACAATGTAATAATTCATTGGGGGAAAAAATGATGCGAGCGCGAAGCGCGAGCGAAAATTTTGATATGTATATACCAAGGGTATATACAGACGAGGATGCATGAAGTTTGCTCTATCTACATAGAGACCATATTTTAAAATCCTATTTGTTGCCCCCTTAGTTTCAGGTAAATTCGGTGCCCCTTAGTTTCAGATCATTTGGGCGCCCTATAAGTGTAAGCTCAATTTGGTGCCCCTAATTTTAAAATCGATTTGACGCCCCCTTAACTTCAATTCAGTGCCCCCATAAGTTTCAGGTCATCTTGGCGCCCGTACGTGTAAGCTCAGTTTGGCGCCGCTAATATGTTGAACATTAATTTGAAATGCAAAAAAAACAAAATAATAATAATATATAAAAATAAAAAAATAAAAATAAAAAAAATAAATAAAATGTAACGTGAAAACAAATAAATTTAAATGGTTTGACGCTTAGAATCCCATAAGAAAATTCTGGTAAAAGAGGAAAAACATAGGCGTGTGCGAATAGGAAAAGGAAATTTTGATGCATTCGAATGATTAGAAGACAGGATATTTTACGCGTTCCTCGAGACAATGTAATAAATCAATGGGAAAAAATGATGCGAGCGCGAAGCGCGAGCGAAAATTTTGCTATGTACATACAAACCAGGAGGCATGGAATTTTAAAATTTTGCTATTTCTAGATAGAGACCATTTTAAAGACCCTTTTTTTTTTTTTTTTTTGCGTTTTTTTTTTTTTTTTTTTTTTTTTTTTTTGGGGGGGGGGGGCCCTTAGTTTCACGTAAAATCGGCACCCCTCCTAAGTTTAGGATATAGTTGGAGCCACTAAGTTTAAGATAAATTTGGCACCCCTTAGTCTCAGGTCAATTCGGCGCCCCTACATTTGAGCATCAATCTGGTCCTTTAATTTAAGATCGATTGGCACCCCCTTAAACTTCAGGTTAAATCAGCACCCCTAAGTCTCGGTCAATTCAGCGCCCCTTAAGTTTCAGATCACTTTTGCGCCCCTACATTGATCTAAACTTGGCGCCTTTACGTTTAAGATCATTTTGGCGCCGCTCTAGGTTTTAGTTCGATTTGGCGCCCCCTAAATTTAAGGTCGATTTGCGCCCCTCCTAAATCTAAGGTCGATTTGGCGCCCTTAAGTTATAAGGTCGATTTGGCGCCCCCACCTAAGTTCCGGGTCAATTTTGCGCCCCACGTTAAGCTCATTTTGGCGCCCCTCTATTTTAAGTTTGATTTGGCGCCCCTAATATTAAGGTCGATTTGGCGTCCCCCTATGTTGAAGGTCAATTTGGCGCCCCTTAGTTTAAGGTCCATTCGGCGTCCCCTTCCCTTCCCTTTTCAATTTGGCGCCCTTACTTCATTCAAGGTCGATTCGGCGTCCCTAAGTTTATATCATTTAGGCGCCCCCTCAGCTTCAAGTCAATTTGGCGCCCCCATCTAAGTTTCGGGTCAATTTTGGCGCCCCTACGTTTAAGCTCAAGTTGGCTCCCCGTAGTTTAATATCGATTTGGCGCCCCCCTAAATTTAAGGTCGATTTGGCGCCCCTTAGTTTACTGTTGATTTGGCGCCCGCTAAATTTAAGGTCGATTTGGCGCCCCTAAGTTTAAGGTCAATTTGGAGCCCCTTAGTTTACTGTCGATTTGGCGCCCCCCCCCTAAATTTAAGGTCGATTTAGCGCCCCTATAAGTTTAAGGTGAATTCGGCGCCTCTAAGTTTAAGGTCAATTATTTGGCACCCTTAGTTTACTGTCGATTTGGCGCCCCACCCCCAAAATAAAGGTTGATTTGGCGCCCCTAAGTTTAAGGTCAATTTGGCGCCCCCCTAAATTTAAGGTCGATTTGGCGCCCCTCTAAGTTTAAGGTCGACTTGGCGCCCTTAGTTTACTGTCGATTTGGCGCCCCCCCCCCTAAATTTAAGGTCGATTTGGCGTCCCCCTAATTTAAAGGCCGATTTGCGCCCCTTAGTTTACTGTCGATTTGAGCCCCCCATTTTTTTTAAGTGCGCCCCCTCCCCCTCCCTTTTTCCCTTCCTCTCTCTCTCTCTCTCTCTTTTTTTTTTTTTTTTTTTTCTTCTTTCTTCGTTCCTCTTTTCCCCCTTTTTCCCTTCTCTTTTTTTTCCCCTCCTTTTTTTTCTTTCTTTCCCCCTTCCTTTTCTCCCTTTTCTTCCTCTTTTCGGCGGCCCCCCCTGCGCGCCCCAGGGGGGCCCGGGCCCGTAAGCCCCCCCCCCCCCCCCAGAATACGCGTATGCATAAGATTATGTCGTGGTCTTGAGAATGGTGGTATCTCACTTCGCGGAGAAAATATCGTCTCTGCGAGATAAAAAGCATTAGATACATTCTCGAACTTTTTCCGTCGCGGAGACGTCTCCGCGACAATTTTCAAAACTGTCTCAAAGCCGTTTTCAAAACCGTCTCAAAGTAGTCCCATATCCGTCTCAAAGTAGTTTCCGCGAAGTGAGATACCACCAATAGTGAAGTGCATATAGGATTAGGATTGAAGGCTATAAAACCAAGCGAGCTGGAATATTATTTTATAAATGAAAAGTGAATATTTTGCCTACTCTCGACATAATAAAAGCCTTTTTTTCCCCCACATTGACTATGAAATAAATGATTTTTTAAAGATTTTTTTTAATTTGTTTGTTTTATGCTTTGATTTGCCGCACATTACCGGTTGTATTAGGGCATGACTTAGTAAGTTTTAAAGTATATCATTGATGAGCTGTAGATATTTAGATGTTATCAATTATATTGCCAGTAAAACAAATATTTAGTCTAGACTTGGACATTTGTTTCCAACTTTTTTTATTGAAACACCTGATGTTTTAGCTCTTTCCCCGAGTAACTGGTTGATTGATTAGTATTAGACGAGGAAACAATAAAATATAAAATATGTATTTATGAAATGTGATTAGTTGATTGTTCTATACGTCTTCTGATTCACCCCACTCTCCCCCTACAGCTCATCCTTCCATGGGTTTCCCATTTTTCTCCATCTCTCCTCCCTTCTCCCTCTCTACAGTCCGTGTCAAAAAAAAGAAAATGGTACAGTTGGGAAAAAAATAATTCAGGTGTGAAATCTTGTCACATTACGCGTGCATGTGGTACCAAATTAAAGCCAAAAGATTTTTCTTGCTGATGCGTTTTCTTCTGTATACTATGCTTTCGTAAAACAAAAGTTATGCTAAGTTTTATGCAACCATGAACAAATCGAAATTACGCATTTTTATTTTTCTGGAGCGCTGAATTCATGGCCATTATGCGAAAATTACACAAAGGCATGGGACAGCGTGCGAAAAATTAATGTTTCTTGATTATAGAAAACTAGTCATATCTCAAAAATTACCTCACCAAATGTGACGAAAAAATTACAGAAGAAAGTCTGATTTTCCTGCTTTATGGAAATACCAAACAATAAGGTTGTGATTTATCTTCATACTATAAAAAATGTTTTCCTCTTATACCATTTTATTTGACACATGCAGACTGTGTATCTCTCTCAAGTCCTCTTCTCGACATCTGTCTCAATATTCTCATTTCCTTCCTATATTCATTTGCTGTTTTCTGCCCTTCTTGCCATACATGTATTACAGTCAACCTTGCCTTAGTCAAACTCGCATATGTCAAAGGTCATTTCAAGTCTCCACTTTATGCTCGAGCGGAATTGGTTGAACAGTTGCGCTCATTGTCAATTCTCTGCATCAGCCTATAAACCAACATAGAGCAGACCAAGGTTCAAAACCCATTCACGTCTCTCAGATGGTGACGTTAAAGGTCCGTCCCAGACGTAAATAATCATATCTAATTGTTACACGTCTGTCAAAACCCAATACCACTCCCCCATAAGCCGTTGGTTTTTAAAGTCAAAGCTCTTTCTTCAATCCCAACATATTCGACTTAGACTGTATTCTTATCATCAGAATTACTCATAAAATGCTATACAATAAAGACAATACAAACAATAGTTGCATTATAAATATACACCGATTGCTGTTCATCCTTTATTGGAAATATATACAGCTGGATATTTACACACATTAATATCCTAAAAAATCCAGAATTTACCAGCAATATGCAAAATAAAATAAAATAAAAGGCAGTACATAACAGTGGGATCCACTTTCATTATATAGATATGAATATAATCATACAGACACTGAAAAAGTACAGAAAAACAAAAATAAAAATGAATACCCTTTTCACAGCATTTTAGGCACATAACTCTTTGATACGCACACATTTTACAATATAAGCAACTTCCCGCTATAAATGTCCATACGTGTTTCTACTTTCCATAATCCTAGAAAATAGTATTACATGTACAACTAAAATGTATTAAAAAAAAAAAAAAAAAAAAAATGTCTACATATATTCAGTTTGGGCATTACCATACTTTCTTTTTACGAGTTTGATATGTTTTAATTGCAAATTATTTCACATTATAAATATTCACATTATAAATGCTTAATCTGTAATTTTGTGCAACATTATTATTTTTTTCTTGAGTAGCAATGAAATTCATTGGCCTTTAATGGTTTAGCTTATCAATTAGTTTCAATGTTTAATTTATATCACTGAAGTTGCTGTTGGTTAAAAAAAAATCAAATCAAATCAAATTAAAATGAATTAGCAAATAGTAACTGTAAGACCAATATAAATTGCAAATGGATCAACATCTGCAAGCACCTTGCATCATAACACAAGAAACGATATGGCACATATTACAATAGAATACAAATTGATTTAGATAGTCACTTCCTTATGAATACAAAACATCTTTCTTGAAAGTCAAAACCCTGTGTGTTTTTCCAACAAATTGATGACAGATGAAGTTCAAATCTTGCATAATGTGTGCATCAATACCATAATTCAGATTATAATTGGACAACTATTACATCTAATGAGAAGGATGGGTTATGATGAGGGTATGGTTAAATTGTTTTGGTATAACTATACCATGATTTGTCTAGTTCTGAACGAGGGTATAAACCAGTGGGAGAGATTCATGTTAAAGGGAATCTAGTGTAGTGAATTATTGTGAGCTTTCCTGTGATTTTCACGATATTTGGGAAGAATATCATAATAAAAAGCTCCACAAGAAATGATTGCTCTTGAAATGCCCTAATAGACACAATATGATCCAAAATATACCACACAGCTAACATGTTTGGGTCCTGAACATTTTGCGTTGCCCCATACATGCATTTCTGTGTAAGTGCATGTGACTCGAAGCTGAATTAGGTTAATTTCTTATCTTTTTTGAGATTTCAAAACCTCACAGCACAATATAATGCTTAGGTGAAATGTTATCAACCTCTCCAAATTACTTTTAGACAGTGACTTCAACATTTCAATGTCATGACCAGAACACTACTTTCACTTTAAGGTTTGACAACAATTTACTGCACGCCTCACTACAATATGACGTAGGAAGCACTCAGCAGTGTGATTGGGAATGTGTATTTATAGAAGACGCCCATTCCATCACATGATAAGCATCAGTTTTTATAGTGAGGTTTTTCAGATATATGTGATTTAGTGTAAACATCTCATTTTGTATTCTGTGTGTGTTTATACATTAATTCATATTATTGTCCACTGAGAGCCAATGGCGTTTTAAACTCAAGTGGAGTTGTTGTAGCTTGCAATGAATTGGTTTAAATTTGTCCTCATGTTGTTCTATTTACATATGAATATACCTATGTGCAATTCCAAGAATGATTGGACATTTTTCAAAAAAAGAAGTCTGTCTCCAAAGTTAATTATTTAATTTATCACGAATCTAAAGCCATGGATGTTCGGGAATAACAAAGGTCTTTCATATTCAGTTAAAAAAAAAAGAAGTAATTTTCGTTAACATTTTCAAGATCTCAAACCATCATTAAAATTGCACATGTGGGACTGGGGACATTAAATTTCACTAAAATGCAATTTACACAATATTCTTTTTAATATTTCTCCTTACAAATTTTGCTAAAAGGGAAAGGATGAACACGTTTCCATATTTCAGAGGCTATTGTTATATTTGATCGATTACAAGGGAGTGAAATGACCTCTAGAAGCTCACTGGACAAAATGTAACAGCATAATGCTAGTGAGCCTTTGGGAAATGTCTTGTAATAATAGTTTCTTGGTCTTAAACAAGAAATGTAATTGGTACCATTTGAATGAGGAAACTCTGATCCATACATCTCTTTAAACACCGTGTCCTGAATGAGTTTAAATGTCATAGACGGTAGGTAGGTAGGTAGCCAGTCACTCTCTTACACGGGTGTGATTCATGTTGCGTCATACTACAGTAGGAAGTTAGCCGCCGGTTCCAGACAAAACCGACCCCCGAAGGATGATCAGATTTAATCTACATAGGCAAAATGTAATCAAATGATGATAATATATTCAAATATTGGATCCTTCCCTTCACCTTTTTATGTGTATGTCTCATGGTCCAATAAAATAATACCTATTATTTGATTTCCCTTAGTACATGTACATTGCTCCTGTTTTCCCCCACAATCATTGTTAATTGAGTGTAATTTGCAACAGAAGTAATACTTTTTTAAAATCAACAAATCCATTCTTATCCAATCTTAACAATTTGTTTAATAATAACAATAACAATAATAATGAACAGTACTTATATAGCGCATATCACAAACATAAGAAAGGCCCTAGGTGCTTATAAAGAAGAGCTGGCAGTATATAACAGAAAGTATGAAATACCATTTTTTTTGCTTGATACTCAAAATAATATGAGAATGACAAAACCAGTCTGGTTAAAAACCAGTATTAACCAGTCATATGTATGGAAACAAATTTTAATCATCAGATCAGGGGAGGAAATTCTTAGACATAAAGTATACTTTCATCAATCAGAACCGAAGACGCATCATAATGGTACTCAGTCACACTGCCAGAGTGATCCCAAACAGACATATCCCTTATCATTAGTGTCAATACAATCTATTGGTCTGGTGTAACTGGTGTAACAGGGGTATAAGTTGCAAGTGCACTTGTGTGAAGGCATACAAGAACAGAATATCACAAACACATATTTACTTTTACATGAACATTATAAATATCTAACACTAAAAATCAAACAAAATAGAAGCTATGAAAAAATATGACAAATAAACAAAAAGTGCCATTATATAACCTCATACATGATGTTCATAAAAAAAACCCAACAACAACAAAAACAAAACAAAACATTTAACATGATATAACCCCATAGTAATTGCACAGCTCAACAAAGTCAATATATTTCAAATTGGCTCACAAATCAAAACATTAAATAGTAAAAATAATAATCAATCAATGTTGTGTCATACATGTGCATTAGTCTTTGATAAAATATAAAGTGTTATAATCTGGCAAAAATTGTACCTGAACATGTTCACATTGCAGTACACAGTCATATCACATTATAATAAGCAGGCTCGTAAAAGTTTTATTTCTATGCTAAAATAAATCAAGATGATACATATTTGCTTTTCACAAACTTTGAATACAGCTATCTAAGGCAGCTCTAATGAATTTCAATGCAAGATGCAAAATAGTTCTTCACAAAACAACAAAATGGTTCTTCTGACTAAACAAGTACATGCATTCCTCCTTTAATATTTGCAAAAAACGTTTTCACAAATTATAATAATAATAATAATAACACTTAATATTCAAAACAAGCTTTTCCTTTTAGGGAATTCAAGAATGGACAGATTCTTAGCTTTTAAAACACATAAGGCAACCAACTATGTTATCTTAATCCACAATTAATGCAAGTGAACATATGATACCAAACCATATACAACATCTTTGTTTATACCTGTGATAATTTATCATTTCGTAGAAAATGATGATCCCCAATATTTATGTGAAAATAAAATAAAAATCCACAACATTTTCAGCATGTGAACAGCAAAATATTTACATCTTCTTTTGTGATGACAGACTCTTCACTGATATTTTAACCTGGAGCTTCGCTACAAAAGAACGAAGCATTTCAAATCTTGATTGGGCAATGATAAATCAGCCAGGAAATAAACTGCATACATTTTTTTTTGGTACAGTTTTATACCAATAACGTTTGAAGTACTATAATTGTTTGTGTTTGTTTACAGCACTCCTAAATGTTCCAACTACTGTATAAGCCAATATTTTCACGTACAGATATTTTCGCAATTTTGGACTAGTTGGGAAAATTTGCGAGAGCGAAATTTCACGATTTTTGGAGATGAATTCATTACTATAAATAGCCTTGTACCAAAGTGGAAATTTTCGCGATCACCGACTCGCGAAATTCGTGAAAATAAAGTCACCACAAAAATAACCACTTATACAGTATATTGACAGTAGTGTCCTCTCTGTGGATGCTCTCTGATTATCCTACAAAAGTCAAAAGTTAGTATAACAAATATGTCTTCAAATCTCAAATAGACTAATCATCTTGTCTATGAAATGTAATACACAATACATATGCATCTTGGTCACATTCCTGCGATATGCATTAGACAAGGTTGCTAAATTGCAACCATATACATGTACTGATCAGGCGCGGATCCAAGAAAATCGAATTGAATGCATTTCTCTGGCCCAATTGTCTGGGGACAAAAGCGGCTCTATTATGTTTACGCATGGGCCTGGTACTTTCATTGTATGACATCGGTCTGTGTCCGCTACTGCTGATTGAGTGAAGCCGGCATCTGAATGTTCAAGAAACTTAGTTCAAGATCTTGAAATGCAGGATGGTTATCTCCATGAATATCTTGCATTGCTCTACCTCTAAGTTTTCCAATCCAATATCTTGGTTGTTTCCTCTTATTTTTCCCTGGACTTAAACCATGGAACATTGCTGCATGGTTTTATGGATGATGATGACACACGAGACATATCACAGTTTCCATTGTCATAAAGACAAATTTAAAATGAGGATGTCATCCATCACGACTCATTGAACATTTGAAGTCAGCGGACTTACGATCATAAGGTACGCGGTTCGAATCCCGTCCATTCCACTAGCATCCGTCGGCAAGGAGTCAATCTGCAAATTTGCCGTACTCGACCCAAGTATTAGGTGAATGGGTACCAGTAGGAAGAAATTCCTTGAATGCTGTGAGCGCCTTTCGGGGTAGCCTAGCTAAGCCGGGTATTAATAATATGATGCACCTGGAGCACTCTACAGAGTGGATTTGGCGCAATACAAATCACATTATTATTATTATTTCTTGTTTAAAATGTACAAGTTCTAAAACTCGAGCCTTGTTGCAGTCACTTTGTTGATTGAGAAGGGGATAGAAGGTAGACATTATACTTCCACTATCTCACCTTCTTCTACTTTAGTCATGCCCTCAATGGAATCAATAGTCTTAGAAGGGATTTCATCCATGGTAGTCTGAAGGGTTGTCATGGTATCTGTGTTGGTATCGGAGAATGGTACGGCAGGCTCAGATGGGATGTGCTGTATGGAAGCTATACGTTGCATCTCGGGGGAGAGGTGATCATGGATACTTTGTAGATAGCTCTGCAATACAAAGATGAAAGAAAGAAAGAGAGATAAAATATTACTGCACCAAATCTATTATCGTTATCTATTTAGCGTCACCTGCGCCTCAAAGGCGAAATGCGAACTGAATCACTGATCCATATGTAGAGAAAGCTCATATCCTCAACTATCATCTGACACCAAAAAGTCAGAAAATGATACGTGCTTCAATGAGCAATGCCCACTTTGGTGAAGGACACAAAAACGAGGCTGCGCAGAATTCGCTATGCATTTACCACCTGCCTATGGGCGGCCATGAGGGATGAAAAGCAATAATGGCGTGAATCAGCTAACAAAGGCAAAATAAACCATAAGTCAGAAATAAATATCAATATAATGCAAGAATGTAATTGACAACCTTTTTGCTATCATATTATTGTTTGTTTTTTGCCTTTTGGTTTATTTTTTCTTTGTTAGCCAATTCACGCCATTATTGCTTCTGATCCCTCATGGCCGCCCATAGGCAGGTGGTGAATGCATAGCGATTTCCTACACATCCTCGTTTTTGTGTCCTTTACAAAAGAGGGCATTGCTCATTGAAGCATGCATCATTTTCTGACTTTTTGGTGTCAAATGATAGTTGAACTATATATTTATCATTTAGTAGCTGTTTCAAAAGTGTATACTTTTTTCTTGGACACAAAACTGATTTGGGGTGTGAAGGTAGACCACTACTCCAAGGTTTCCCCCTTCTCTTTAAAAAGTGCAGTGAGTTCTTTAAAATGCAAAGGTTGTGATTCTCCTCTACGTGGGCCCTCCATTTAACATCCTATGCAACGGACTGGCATACGACATTTCAAATTTATAAAACAATCATTTACAAAAATTAAATATATATATATACATCATTCTGTATCACTTCATATTAAACTGACATGTTACTTCTTAAGTATGAAAATTGTTTCTGCCTACACCTTCAATGATCGTTATACAAGGATATGTAAGTATCTATCTGGTAGTTCAATCAACGTGTTTGTTATTCATGTTTTCACCTTACAACTTTGCTGAGGACAAATCTGACAAATATCCTCTTTACTGTGGATTGCTGAGATGATCTGGGCTTATTCTACAGCTGATCATACATCACAGAGGAAAGTAATCGTTTTATCAAGATTATATTCAGGATTAGTACACTTCAGCTGGAGCCCTTGAAACTAGCCTCTGGCTCTAATGGACGTGATATGAATTTAGAGGGTCTTAAGGCCCCTTTGCCCTAGCTCTTTGAACTTCTCTCATTCCATTGAACTCACCCCACATTTGTGTACATGTACATTTTATGTTGTTTCCCTTTAAAGTTCAATATCAGTTCTCACATGGAAAGTTAACTTGAAAAAAGAGATTATGGCAAACATCTTTCAGGCAGTTGTAGCCTTTCGGTTCATGTATTTCAACTGAGAAAAACAACTGAAGGCATAGGTGTTTTGAGTGCAATTTTGTTTAAAGGAAACCAATACCCAAGGAAATAATCACTTATAGAGGAAAGAGCATAATGAGATGAGAAATTAAAAAAAAAAGTTTCATCAAAATCGGTAGTAAAATAAGAGTTATGGAAGTTTGAAAAGTCTCGTCGTACCTTCTAAGGGGATCCTCAAATTGGCAACATTTTATGGACAACAAATTTCCACATTTTCCCCAATTTCTTTCAAAATATATCTTACCTCCTTTTGTGTGAAATATATTTTCCCATGACATACTTTGAGCTCAGAAGTAAATAAGACATATTTTGA
This sequence comes from Paracentrotus lividus, assembly GCA_940671915.1. Taxonomy (NCBI): domain Eukaryota; kingdom Metazoa; phylum Echinodermata; class Echinoidea; order Camarodonta; family Echinidae; genus Paracentrotus; species Paracentrotus lividus. The sequence goes on from CALNVZ010000641.1 coordinate 25,862,471, forward strand.
AAGAAAATGGGGAAAATCTGAAAATTTGTTTACAAAACAAATGGAGAGTGGTCCATAAAATCGGCCATTTTGAAGCCGATGTTGCCAATTTGAGGATCCCCATAGAAGGTAAAACAAAACTTTTCAAACTTCCATTTTCAAACTCTCTTATAAAACTGATTTTGATGAAACCTTTTTTTAAATTGCTCCTCTGATTGTGCTCTTTCATATAAAAGTGATTATTTCCTTAGGTATAGGTCCCTTGGTCCCCTTTAATGTTATGCAGACTATCGATGGTATACTGGTTTGTTTCAGTATGAGTCAGGAGGTGGATTCACACCTGCCCGATCTGGAAAAGTTCTAGTAATCTCTGATCGGGTATTCTTACCCCGATCACAAACTACGCGTAATTTTGCAAGTGTGAAACCAAACTACGCGTAATATTCCCGACGATAAATTCCTGTAAATTAGTAGGTACTTCGTCGAAATTACGCGTAGTTTCGCCAAGGTCATGGGAACTTTTGTAGTGTGAACATAAATTACGGGAACTTTCTATTCCCCCTTTCTTTTTCTTATGTATTTCTTTGTTTTTCCTTCTTTCTTCTCGTTCCTTATGTATTTCTTTGTTTTTCCTTCTTTCCCGGCTTTTCTTATGTATTTCTTTGTTTTTCCTTCTTTTTGATCTTTCCTTATATATTCATTTGTTTCCTTCTTTCTTCTCTTTTCTTATGTATTTCTTTGTTTTTCCTTCTTTCTTCTCTTTCCTTATGTATTTCTTTGTTTTTCGGCCTTGTTCTTTCTCTTTTCTTAATGTATTTCTTTGTTTTTCCTTCTTTTTTTCCCCGTTCCTTATGTATTTTTTTGTTTTTCCTTCTTTCCCCGCTTTTCTAATGTATTTCTTTGTTTTTCCTATTTCTTCCCTTGTTTATAACTTCGGGTATTTTCCCTGGAAAAAGACGGTTCGGGCAGATGTGAACACAAAGCACAATTTACGGGTATTTTGGTGATTGAAACAGTTCTCGTAAATTATGGGGATTTTTCCTGATCGGGTAGGTGTGAATCCACCTAGAGATACTCTCCTTTCCCCAGCATGTATACCCCACCTGCTCATAGATAGTATTAGATGTGTGAGGATAATTCATTCTTAATTTTCTGTTTCCAGCTCTTGTACCAGTTATCAAAATTATAATTCTTTTATTGAAGTAAAACTTGTGGTTTAAGTTGAGCAAACCTCATCACATCCATACAGTATAAATGGGAGATTTGTACACTTTAAAGTAAGGGGTAATTCTTACTCTGTTTCCAGCAATATACCCAGTATTAAAATCATATCAAAATGTGAGGACCTGTTTTTGGCTAGAACAGTTTGATAGCACATACATGTTTAAGGATATTAGCTGTTGCTACATGTACTTGTATGAAGGCAAATATATATTAGCGAACTTTGAGGTGGTCAAATATTTTCCTTTTGATCAATTTCTATACTTTGGTACACTTTGATAATTACAGTATGAGTCTAAACAGCTATCTCAATCAAGATAACTTAGTTAGGTCCACTCCAGTGCCCTATAACACAAAGACTTGATACGATTGATAAAAAGATATGATTGATTTTATTTCTTGGTAGCCTCATCATGGACAGGGTGCTCCATAGTTGATGATCTTAATCCTAACTCTGGCCCTAACCCTAATCTTAATCATATTCTCATCCTAATCCATGACTGTACCTTTGTTCAAAATGTCCATGATGAGGCTACCAAGAAAAACCAATCGTATCTTTTTATCAATCGTAAATCTTTGTGTTACAGGGCACTGATCTTACAGTTGAATAATTGCTAATGTGGAGGATAAAGCAGATAATCACCTTTTGGTGACAGGTAACAAAATCACTTCCTCAGCAACCTGAATGTTATACCCTGTCTTTCCTTAGTTTGCTTCAGAAAAAAAAGCTACATCCAGATCGCACTCGATATGAACGCAACACAAAAAGTAAGTTCCCCCTATTTCAGACATCAATAATTTTTGAACCAGAAGGAATTGAAAAAAAATCTAATTAAATGTCTATGTACATGTAGGTAATTTTACTATCTGTACCATGTGACCAATTTTTAGGAAGAATCAGTATGTCATGCTTACGTGAGTAATGGTTGAATGCAAAAATGTCATATTTTAAAGTTCACAAGTAGCTGGACATATAATTAGATTTTTTTAAATTGCTAATGGTTCAAAAAATCATTGATATCTGAAATAGGGGGAACTTACTTTTTGTGTTGTGTTTAGTTTGTTCCATCACCTTTTAATAATCAAAGATGATTATTTGTTAACTATCATATCTCACATCGCTTCGTGACTCATTGGTCAAACATAGTGACTCCACATTACTACCAGGGTAAGGGTATGAAAACGAGGTGATTGTCGCACAAGAGTCACAAATCTATATTTTTGGTTTATTATGAAAGGAAGGCTGAAAACCTGTTTAAATAAATTGGATGCTGTCATTATCAGACAAATGCTGGCAAGCTGAAACAAGGTTTGGCAGTTTCTAGGGTTCATCATGCAATCTTTTAATTGGTTACCCTGGATAGTAATTCAGGGTTGTTTAATGACTAATGAGAGCAGGACACTAGCCAGATACCTGCCAAATATAACTTGATGTCAAATTACAAAACAGACTTACAAAACATGTATATGGTCTTCTTCTTTTTTTTTCTTTTTTTTTGCAAATGGAAGCTTAAACCAAGCACACTTGTATACAATGTATCTCACTTCGCGGAGACATCTCTGCGACAGATAAAGAGTGTTAGAAACGTCTCTGAGACGTCTCCGCGACATTTTTCCAAAACTATGACAAACAATTTCAAAGAACCGTCTCAAAGTTGTTTCCGCGACTCATGAAATGTCTTCGAGAAGTCTCCGTGACGTTTCATGAGTTGCGGAAACTACTTTGAGAAGGTTCTTTGAAATTGCTTTGTCACAGTTTTTGAAAATTGTCGCGGAGACGTCTAGGAGACGTCTCTAATACTTTTATCCGTCGCAGAGACGTCTCCGCGACGGAACATACCACCGCGACTTGAGAGACCACCCATAGGGCTTAGGAGTTCACCTTTAATATCCAGTGGTCACAATGGTTGTACTTGCATCGTTAATTCCTCTACAACAGATATTGTAGAGAAATTTTACATGGCACAGAACTTTTTTCCACAATTAATACACGGAGCAGACAGAACATGTAGGAGATTACTACAATACCTTTGCCATAGCCATATCAAAACCCTAGGAATTATGACATTGGCCTATGGCCGCCAAAGGCAACGTAAGCTAACAACCAAATTACAGGGGCTACACAATTTTCTTCTCCAGACCCCTTTTGGGGCTCCAAAACAAATTCATTTTGACGAACAGCTTCTTTCTACCTTATCAAATTCAATGTGTAAAGAGGATTTATTTGCTATGATCCATGCTTTATTTGAGTTGCTCTACAGTAAAGACTGGGGACATTGGGGTAAGAGCCCCGAGTCCATGCTTTATTTGAGTTGCTCTACAGTACAGACTGGGGACATTGGGGTACAAGCCCTGAGTGACAGTGAAAGAAAAGCTGATAAATGGAGTACGGAAATGGAGCCATTTGCTACTTTCTGCGAGACTATTTCTTCTCTGATGATGATGATGCACTATATTAAACAAAAGGGGGCTCTCACAAAAGAGAAAAAAATGGATATAAACAGCTCTAAAAAGATTTCTGTGTGTCCAAACCAGCATAAGATCCTTTATTCCTGATGATGTGTAGATATATAGAAGAGGTGATGAGTCACAGCCTTGGTTATAAGAGAGCCATTGATCCCTCCGATTCAGGAAGATCTCTATGCTACAGTAGGGTGTGTTCAATGTCCAGTTTCAAATTTACATGCCAACATGAATCATGATACAAAACGCAATTACCAAACGCTGATATAAGAGAAACAAAGTGTGTGTTCATTGTCCCCCATCCCCGGTCGTAAAAGTAAATGTGTTTCAAATCTCGATTCGGAGGGAAATTTAAACGCCGAAAAAGATGCGTTTTGAAACACAATCAGCTTCAATTTTACGACCTTGAGCATTGCGATTGCAAAGGAATGCGACACTGAACAGGATTGAGTTTTCAAACGTGTTTAAATGTGCTCTCGCAATGGAAGCTTCCGGTGCAAGTGAAAAAAGGAGAAGATGTTTGTTTTTTGAGAGCGGGGAATTTAAAGACGATGGAAATATAATCAGCTTTAAATTTTTGACACTGAACGGTGCACCGCTGATTGCGTTTGTGTTTTGTAATTGCATTTTGTATCATGATTCATGTTGGCGTATAAATTTGAAACTGGACATTGAACACACTCTTAGCGTCTTCCTTGCATAATACACAGCAATCCAGCACAGATTCCCAGGTTTGGATAAACTAAATATATTTCCCCCCTTTTTTTGTTGGTTTCCTACTGGGCATCCAGGTTGGCCTACAGTGTTTGTGGAATGATTTATTAACTCATCAATTAAACTTGCTTGAGAAGATGATTTATTAATTGATACAGAATATGTTTATAAAATGTATACCTTATTTTCTTCCCTTGATTGAAAATTAATGCTCATGTATCTGTATTCAAGAAATAAGTTATAAATGTACATGAAGAGTGAGAAGAGATTTAAACAATTTGTTTCTTTGTGATCTTTATAATGGTTTGATGTTTTGTTTTGATGAATTATAGGAATATCTCCAACAGACATAATTTATAAACAAAACAGTTTTCTACATTTATGCAGGGTTTTCAAAATCAATAAACATAATTCTTATAGTTTACTGTGCATTTCATGTATTTTCATGAGCACAATAAAAGCATGTAATTGTGCGGTTGGTTAGGGTGTTATCTCACTTCGCGCAGACGTCTCCGCGACGGAATCGTTTCCGTGATGGATAAAAAGTATTAGAGACGTCTCCGCGACAATTTTCAAAAACTGTCTCAAAGCAGTTCCAAAGAACCATCTCAAAGTAGTTTCCGCGACTCATGAAACGTCTCAGAGACGTCTCCGCGACTTTTCCAAAATCTGTCTCAAAGTTGTTTCAGAGTAGTTTCCACGAAGTGAGATACCACCCTAAATAAAGTCCAAGTGCTTACATGTAAGGCCTATAATACTCCATCTATTAATAACATTAGTCAAGCTCATAGACACTACAAGGTTTTATCTTTATCCTGTATTAGATCAGGTGAAGGCAACATGGCTTAAATCATAACTTTTGTGCATACTCATTCTCACATCTGCATCATAGTAGCCATAACAGGCATGAGACAGAGAAATATAAAAAAAAGAGGAAAATTGCTACCCGTGAGGGAGCGTAGCAACCGAACCTCCTGGGGGTTCAGAAATTTTTTGCAATTTTAGGTATTGAAAATCCATGATTTCTTTGGTTGCGACTTTGCCAGTGTTACTTTGTTAGTGTGCTATCTTCAGTGCATTGGACATGTGCAGCACATGTCCGATGCAAAAACAACAAAAAAATATTAAAAAAAACCAAATTATTTGTTTTTTAATTTCAAAATCCGTGGATCCGCAGAGAAAAATTAAGCCTGCAAAAGTCCGTATAATATGCACACTCTTCATGGAAGACCGAACGAGAGGTATTAGCTGGGATAGTTTGGTCCAATTTAATAACATCAATTATATTGATCTCTTATGACACATTCCAACTATAAAACAAGCAAAAATACCATTATCTGGATATCAATTTTTTTATATGTTGTACCTTTGTGAAAATATGAATTAGAACTGATCTAGTGCCCAATACCGGCAGTGATATTATTCCCCCCCCCCCAAAAAAAAGAAACAGAATTATTTCATCTAGCTAATTTCAGACAGCTATCCTGAAATTTTCAGCCCCATCCATGCCTGTAAAGTGAAAGGTGGATCCCTTCATAAAGACTAAAGATATATATTGTCCTGTCCTGTGTAAAGACTCAGAAAGGCATTGTCCTGCAAAGCAATGATAGAGTCTAATACCTCGTTTACACTGTGACTCGGGTCGCAGGTTCGACACGGCAATTTGATGCCATGTAAACGGGATCAGTGTAATCCGCGACCCGGGTTCGACACGCCTTTTTTGCTCCGCCAAAATCGTAGGTTTCGATCCGGGAGGCGGGTTCGACACGGCAATTTTTATGTGTGTAAACAGAAAGCCGTGTTGAAGTCGATGACCTTGAGGTCAGATATGGACTTTGGCTATACATCGCAACACACATTAATGACGTCCCTTACTTCCGGTCATGATCTGGGAGCCGTGTTGAATTCGTCTTTTTTGTTGTGTATAAACACGATCACAGGTTCACTCTTTGCAGTGTCGAACCCTTCCCGTGGATTCGACACGAGAGCCGAGTCTCAATGTAAACGCGGTATAAACTTCAGGCAGGAATCATCACGTCTCAAGGGTAACGTGACTCATCTACATGTAGCTCGTTTTCTACTTTCTATTCCTCTACAATTCTTCAAATTGGCTTTGTTAAAAGCTTGAGTGGTTGTGTCTCATTGTTTTAAAGAGAAGTATATCATTACCTACACAGGTACACAGGTACCCAATCCTTTGAGTATTAATCAGCATTTAAAAATTACTTGATCATTCCATTCAATGATCTCTTTATTATTTGAGGTCAATGCCTTGTGAACTGGTCCAATCCTTTTTTTTTAACGGTGAAATATCGAAACTCTAGTTTTAAACATTTTCCTTATTTTTATTTTTCGTCAGTAAGGTATTTCTTTCTTTTTTTCTCAAAAAAAAAAAAATAAAAAAGTGTTTGAGCAGTATATTGCAAAAAACAAAAATTGGCCTCATGGGCCCTCGTGGGCGCTCGGCCTCATGGACCCTCCCTGCTCTCACATTAAATAAGTCAAGTACAATGTGTGCAGTGAATTCAAGTATACAATTGTGAATAGTACCATTATAAAATTCAAGCCTAAAATAATCTGCTGCTTTTCTGCTCATTGCAAGGTTTAGTAAAGTTTTTCTCTTTTGAAATACATGTCTACTAGGTACCCCCCCCCCCCCCCCAATCTCCATACCTGTGTGAACAATGTCTGCGTTCTGCTCCGTGCTCTGTAAAGATCACAATATTTCTGTGCTCTGACCTCTTCCCTTGCTTCTTTTTGCCTCAGTTTTTGGAGCTCAACTCTTCTTGTTTTCGTATGACCACTTACTGCAAAACAAAAGAAAGGGAGAAACAGAGGGAGGGAGAAAAGAATATATTAGATTTTCAACATAATGTACATGTACATGTAAAATTAAACATGCCCAGATAAAAAATATATCAATACAGTCTGTGTCCAAAAAAATGGTAAAGTCGGAAAAAAATTATTTAGGTGTGAAATATTTTCAAATAATATGTGTATGTGGTACCAAAACAAAACCAAAAGATTTTCCCTGCTGATGCGCTTTGTTCTGTATAATTTGCTTTCGTAAAACAAAAGTTATGCTCAATTTTGTGCAACGAGGAACAAATAAAAATTGAGCACTTCATGGCCATTATGCGAAACCTATACAAAAAGGCATGGGACGGCGTCCGAAAAATTGATTTTTCTTCATTGTAGAAAACTAGTCATATTTCAAAAATTACAACACCAAATTTGATGAAAAAAATTGCAGGCGAAAGTCTGATCTTCCTGCTTTATGAGAATACCAAACAATAGCAGGCTATGATTAATCTTCATACTATAAAAAAATGTTTTCCACTTGTACCATTTTATTTGACACAGACTGTATTTTGCAACGATAGAAATTTTGAATCTTAAAGTAAAACTTCCAATTATAGGCAATACCATTTTAACTTGCATTAGAAAAACAAACACCACCATTTTCATTTTTATTTTTTTTGCATTGTATTTACAATATGAATACAGTTGTCTTCAAATTAGTAATAAATAGGAAAGGAATTGTACAAAAAATCTACCAAACTGCATTTATCTATGGAATGGCAAGCAAAAATGTGTTGGTAACTGACCTTACAAAAAATGTAATGTCAGTTTACTGACATATTTTGCTTGCCTTTTTACAGGAAATTTAGTTTGAATGATTTTTTTTCCACACACTTCCTTACCTATCATTACCTTATTTAGCGGTATTAATTTGAAGACAAATGTATTCATATTGAAATTATGATATATATATGAAATTATGATACAAACAATGAAGAAAATGTTGTGCTTTGGTAACGTCAGTTACCTTGAAATAAAAACAAATGATTCATTACATGATGGATGTTAATGAACTAAATAATGTACTGTCATGTACAAATTTGACAAAGTCACAATAAAAGAAACAAAGAAAAGAGTTGAATTATTAATGTTGAGCTATTTCACGCATGGGATGGCTGCATTTGAGGAATGTCCCTGGAGGCAATTGTTAAACTCCAGTCACACTATCTAAATAGACTTCAACCCAACACAACCTGAGCTATCAAGGTGGAGTGACTAGTTTCCGATTCATCATGATTGGTGTGACTGTGATAATACCAGTCAAATGCATCTGCTTCCATATTTCATCAGACCAATTTAAACCTTCATCCGTGGAGCAATAGAACCCACAACAATCCAATAATAACTAGAAGAGCTTGAACCCATTAAAGGGATGCAGTAACATTGAATGATATTCAAATCGCAATTTATTCGATTTAGCTCATTTTGCCAACATACATGTAATTATAAACACATACAGTGTAGGTCAGTCTGGTATCTCTTCAAAATTGCAAGCTAATTGCTTGCTTTACTTTCGAGATATCAGTGATTTCATACTCAATTTTTTAAACCCATACCTGAATGGGTTTGAAAACCATGTGCGTTTCAACACAGCACAACATATACCGCATTTCCTGTTGTGTAGTCCCAGTCCCTAGCGGCCTGCTGAGCTTGCAACAGAGGGGTAGTAAATTAATTCGTGTTCGGCTGTATGCTATCATCTTTTGTTACACTTGATCTGAAACTTTCAGTTGTTTGTTTTTACTATTAGAGCAATATAATTTCATTCATCTTGACCGAATTGCTCATTTTTAAAGTTACCAAATCTCTATAGCGCGATGGGCCATGATCGTGGATATCACACACACGTTGACAGGCAACTATCATGGCCCTCTGTACATGGTGTTATCACAGACATATTTGGTACAAGATGAATCCTCGACCGCGCGAGGTCGAAATATATGTCTCTGCCATTCTCAGATCAGAAATATATGACAAATTTCATCTATTTTCCCTTTTCCCCTTTATTTCACAATTTGACCTATGTGACCCTTGACCTTTGACCTTTATACTCAAATTCTAATCAGATCTTCTTCCTATGGTGATACATACTACCCTAAGTTTGAAGCTCATATCTCAACTGGTTCTCAATATATTGTGATAACGAATTCAATAAAAGGAATTTCACAATTTGACCTCTGTGACCCTTGACCTTTTACCTACATACTCCAAAATCTATTTAGATGATCATCCTATGGTGATTCATACTATCCACAAGATTGAAGTTGATATCTCAAGTAGTTCTTGAGATATCGCGATAACGAACTAAAATACACGAGATTTCAACTATTTGACCTCTGTGACCCTTGACCTTTGACCTACATATTCCAAAATCTAGTCAGATCATCTTCCTATGGTGATACATACTATCCCCAAGTTTGAAGTCGATATCTCAAGTAGTTCTTGAGATATCGTGATAACGAGCAAACCGGACGTACGGACGGACGGACAGACGGACAACCTGAAAACATGATGCCTTTGGCACCACGTTCGAGGCGGAGGCATAAATATTGAAGTGTGCTACAGAAATTTTATGAATGGAAACAAGTTCAGTCAATCACAAGCTTTCTTTCAAGCTATTATTCTTGATGACAGGGATCATAGAATTTTATTGATTGGTCGTTACAACCCAAGCTTAAAAATATTTAGAAAAATGTATTGACCATAATTGTAGTATAAATGTACCCACAAGATTTTCTAATTTTTTTTTTTACATTACATGTATGAACACACTAGTGTAGCAACAAACAAAACAAAAAAAGACAGAAAAAAAGAAAGAAAAATGAGCAGTATGTGGACCATAACATGTATTTGCAGTACTTTATTGGTTACGGAGATAATCCCCTTCTACCAGTACAAAACAGACAAACTTTTAACCCTTGCTGGGGTAGGTTAAAAATAAGTGAATTCAATTAGGATTATTTTCTCAATCAAATCTGATAGGATATAATATAAAAGCATCTATGTCTGATTAAGAGACTATTCCTAAATATGGAATATAATAAGGAAGAGGTCAATGCGCTTCCAGACATGTTCAATTACAGAACTATAGGCAGAAATAGTCCTAGAATATGATCAAGAATATAGAGATAAACTGTGCTTGTGATTCACGCTCCCAAATATATCCCCAAATCCACGCCGATATGTAGAATCATTTCCCGCTCAGTAATCTCCACAGACACAGCGAGATTTAAACTGCTCAAAGAAATCAAAGAGAATTCACTCCGTCTGATTGCTACCATCGTCCTCACAGCTGCTATATTTAAACCCCGTCCCTATCTTATCCTCCAAGATGGATCAACCACTTCCCCAGACCGTATCATAAACTTGTCAAAATTAGCACCTATTTGTCGGAGACAAAGCAATTAGACACTGAATTTGGTCTGATTATTTGAAAGCTTTTGATGGTGTTGTCCAGGGAAGAAGGCGATCATTCATAATTCCCTTCAGACTTAGTAGGGAAATTGGACGTGAAGTCAAAGAAGTGCACAATCATAATAGGTCTCTCTCTCTCTTTCGGTTTTTTTTAAGTTGGAGAGGAGAAAATTCTTTATATAATTTAATCATACATGTATATTGCTCATCCCAAAATAGAAGGGTTTATTTTATGCCTGACAAGGCAATGAGACAAACGGTGGAATTATTTAGTTATTCTCCAAAAATGTGTGTAGTCTTCTTGTACATTGTACATGTCCTTGTCTAAGAATTAATTTTCAACAAACACAATCCAAAGACTAGAACGAGAGAGAGAGAGAGAGAGAGAGAGAGAGAGAGAGAGAGAGAGATATGGAGAGATTGATAATAATCTTTGTTTGCTAGGCTAGGCATTAAATGTACACTTTCAGGATTACACAACTTCAAATTATAAAATAACATATGAGTAAATAATGATGAAGAAATGGTTTTCCATAAAATATATGGGGGAAATTTATACAAATCTAAAGACTTAATACAAAAAAAACAACAATATTTACTCCTTAAATTAATTTAGCCAAAGTAATTAAATCTGAAATGAAACTACTGAACATCAATCTTAAACGGGGATTCATCTTATAGACCTTGTTCATAAAAATCTATTTTTTCCCCTTAATATTCTTTGGATAGATTGTGGCCAAAGTTATATATTAAGGATTAGAGCATTGATTGATGATAGAAAGTAAAATCCAATTGAGAATTGGTAACAATCTTGTTTCCTGGATTAGTGTGGTCGACCATACTTTCATCTCACGATCCAGGAACAATATTATTATCCTTTAAAATGTCAAAGTGGGCAGCAGCAAGTTCAGCACACAACAGAGTTTAAAAGAACACATTGTATGCTACGTAAAAGTTTGGCAAGTTTGTCATGTTAGCATCAGTAGCGGACGCAGACCGGAGTCACACAATGAACTTACCGGGCCCATGCGTTGACATAATAGAGCCCCTTTTGTCCCCAGACAATTGGGCCCCCAAAATGCATTCAATTCGATTTTCTTGGATCCGCGCCTGAGCATGCACTGTTAATAGTCATTAGGCTGGCCCCACGTGCACATTGATTGATTTTTATTATACATGTACATGTATTCACCTTATTTCTAAATCTTTGTAACGGAACTCAAAACACCCGCAGACAAAAGCTTTATAGAAGAGTACGTGTTCATGTTCATGTACATAATACTTGCATTCATTATGAAAATGTGTTTTGCTATGTATTAGGCTGGGTTCACATAAAAGTATACGGTATACGGTATTCGCTTTCCCTGATTCGCTATTCGATATATACGCTATACTGGTATAGCGACCTATTTTGTACTTTTCGCCGATGACATGGACATTTTGAATGAAGAAAATTTGGCTTTGCTCCCACTAGCCAAGGTTGAGGAGGCTCATGTGAGGAGAAGAATAGTTAATAAATCGTGATTTAGGAAATTTAGAACTTTTGGACGCACAAATTGCTGAAGAAGGATGGTATACGCAGAAAAAAACCGGATATGTTCGATTCCCGTATACTATATGAAACGCAGCTATATGCCCTCCGATGTGAACCGGTATTTTGAAATTGTATTGCTTGACACGTGAAAGTGTCATGTTCGATTTGAGCTATTCGCGTTCCATGGCAAAAACGAGCCATACCTGTGCCGTATAGCTCTATGTGAACCTAGCCTTAGGTAAGTGTTTGACCAATGAATGCATGGAGGATGGTCTGTTTCCGGTTTCTGGAATAAGCACCCTTCAATTTTAAGAAATAGCACAATTCCTACTGTATCTCTTCTACATTTGTAAATCCAATCTTCAGACTTATCTCTATCCTTCTGAGTGCAATAATAGCACTCAGGTTTTTAGAGTGCCCTTTCCAAATAATTGGATAAAAAGGACGGTTGCTTCTTCAAGGAGATTTATCTTTTTGAATCTCCTTGAAGAAGCAACAGTGCTTTGTATCCAATTTGGAAAAGGGCCATTCCATGGTCAGGGGGGCGTTTCACAAAACCGTCATAAGTCTAACTTCTTGACTAAATCGGAGATAGTGAACATCTTGTCCACAAGCGGGTTCCACGAAGCCCTCTCTGACAAGATCGAGGACAACAAGCTGACTAAATACTTATGACGGCTCCGGACCTGTCATATCTTTTGGAGAGCGCTGATACGTCAATCAAACGCAATTTATGGCAAGCGATCGGTTTAGGCGAATTGTATTTGGCGCGGCAATCTTGATTTTCTCATTTATGTTCATATAAATTGTGACAACCTCAGGATTTTGGTCTAATATGTAGAAAATAAATGTTTGTTAATGATCGAGTGCTTTTTATATCCAATCAAGAAATAATATGGAGTAAATATATCCAATCAAGAAATAATATTGGGTAAATTTATAATCATCATTTAGCCTACCATAAACCTACATAAGGAGACCCGTAAAGACTACGTTGGTTGTAAAATCGATCTCATTAGTCCCAAAATATTTTAATAAGTAGTTTTGAATAAATATTTTAAAAATTTGTAATGTATTCTTGATTTCTTTTTGTCAGCGAACAAAAAATCTCAATCTAGCTCCATTTTCAACTAGCATATTTTTTTATAGTCTGTTTTACGAAACTATCAAATTTAGCACATGCGGGGGTACCTGTCTCATGTTCCGAAGTGGTCTTATTAATTTCATGATCGACACCAATATATGCAGTAAGTGACCGGGTGTATTTTAAAACAAATTTTTATACATTTTACACAATTCTATGAGTTTTCATACTATTTTTGACCGATTTCATCACGTCAATTTTCGATAATATTGATTTTTCTTCTAAAACATAATTTCTAAATATCAGCGAAACCGTGATTAAGGCTATTCCTCGATGACATCATCTCCGATAATATCGATATTACATGTTGTCTAGCTTGGAAGAGCTTTGTGTAACCGACTTAGTATTAAAGATTGGAGCTAACTACGTGGTTGGCGGATAAAGATATGACTAACTTGTCCATGGTTTCGTGAAACGCCCCCTAGGAGGACATTTGTTGTTTTCTTGTTGTAATAATGCGTATTAAATACATTGTTGTAGTAAATTAAATATTAAATACATGTACAGAATGTGCTTCTAAAGAGTTTAAGTGCAAGGTCCCTACAAACTCTTTGTGAATACCCCCCTTGTTGTAAAGTGCAAATGCACATGTGTCATACTATGACAGTATGATTACAATGCACCTGTGACCAGGCCAATTAGGGTTACAAGGAACGGTCCTACAAATTGGAGACTTCCAGAAATTGAAATCAATTTGGACCAAGTGTGCCTTGGGTCATTATAAGGATAAACAAAACAAGACTAGATTGTGCTGTCATCACCTGTGGACAGACCCCTCTAAATGACAGATTTACTATCCACAATCAGACCCATAAATAGACCAGACTAAATTATGACAATTCATTGTTTCTATCACACACAAGGTGATATGTCAACCCAATACCAATGGCAGTGCACTACAGTCTGTGTCCAAAACAAGTGGATTAGTAAATTACGCGATGCGTAATATATGTCCCCGCCAATAATGTAAAATTCCCATTATATCACGATCAGGGCTATCACATAAGGCAAACAGAATCGAAATCAGGTAAAAAAATGGCGAAGAAGTAGCATTTTGTAGCCAATGTACAATATAGGTCAAAGTCAAGGTCAAAGGTCAAAGGAGCCAAAAGTCAAAATTCTGTGAAGAAGTTTTGTAGTCCACAGCTACTGCTATCACATACAGCAAACGGAATCGAAATCGGATGAAAAATGGCGAAGGAGTAGGATTTGGTAGCCAATTAACAATATAGGTAAAAAATCCAGGTCAAAGGTCAAAGGTCAAATTCCGTGAAGAAGTTTAGTAGTCCTCACATAGTGCTATTACATAAAGCAAACGGAATCAAAATCGGATGAAAAATGGCGAAGGAGTAGCATTTTTTAGCCAATTAACAATATAGGTCAAAATCAAGGTCAAAGGTCAAAGGGTGAAAAGTCAAAATTCCGTGAAGAAGTTTTGTAGTCCTCACCTAGTGCTATCACATAAAGCAATCGGAATCGAAATCGGATGAAAAATGGTGAAGGAGTAGCATTTTGTAGCCAATTAACAATATAAGTAAAAGTCAAGGTCAAAGGTCAAAAGGGTGAAAAGTCAAAATTCCGTGAAGAAGTTTTGTAGTCCTCACCTAGTGCTATCACATAAAGCAATCGGAATCGAAATCGGATGAAAATGGTGAAGGAGTAGCATTTTGTAGCCAATTAACAATATAAGTAAAAGTCAAGGTCAAAGGTCAAAGGTGAAAAGTCAAAATTCCACGAAGAAGTTTTGTAGTCTCACCTGGTGCTATCACATAATGCAAACGGAATCGAAATCGGATGAAAAATGGCGAAGGAGTAGCATTTTTAGCCAATTAACAATATAGGTCAAAAATCAAGGTCAAGTCAAAGGGGTCAAAAGTCAAAATTCCGTGAAGAAGTTTTGTTGTCCTCACCTAGTGCTATCACATAAAGCAAACAGAATCGAAATCGGATGAAAAATGGCGAAGGAGTAGCATTTTGTAGCCAATTAACATTATAGGTCAAAAATCAGGGTCAAAGGTCAAAGGTCAAAATTCTGTGAAGAAGTTTTGTAGCTATCACCTAGTGCTATCATATAAAGCAAACGGAATCGAAATCGGATGAAAAATGGCGAAGGAGTAGCAAATTGAAGATTTTGGTCACATACGGACGCACGGACGACGGACGGATGGACGGACGGACGGACACACATACGTACGGAGCCCGTTTCATAGTCCCCTGCTCGAACTCGTTCGGCGGGGACAAAAATGGTACAGTCTGGGAAAAAAATAATTTAGGTATGAAATCTTCTCAACTGATGTAAATAAGGTACCAATTTAAAGCCAGAAGATTCTTCTCGCTGATCATGCACTTTGTTTTGTATAATTTGCTTTTGTAAAACAAAAGTTATGCTAAATTTTGTGCGACGATGAGCTATTGTCTCGGTGTGCTGAATTCATGGCTATTATTTGCGAAACCCATAGAGAAGCATGCGCAAAGTACATTTTTTCTTGATTATAGAAAACTGATCATATAAAAAGTTCTACAGCACCAAATGGGATGAAAAAATTGCAGAAGAAAGTCTGATTTTCCTACTTTATGGAAATATCAAACAATTGTAGAATGTGATTAATTCTTATACTTAAAAAAAATGTTTTCCAACTCTACCATTTTATTTTTAATACACAGACTGTATAGTTGGGTTCTTAAAACAATAATCTAATTTATATAGAAAGCTACAGAAATTCAACATGACACAAGAACAGACAGTAATAAACATTCATCAGAAAGCAATGACTATTAATTTGAATGTTATGTACATTACATGTATGTAGAAGTACAGTACCCCATTTCAAACCAAATGTTTCCTGGTTTCTAAATGCAGAAGAACTATAGAACTACTAGAAGAACTACTAGAAGAACTACTAGAAGCATAGAAGTTATCTGTATAATTTCAGAATATTACAAGTACATGTAAAATAATTACAAATAAAGTACAATGTACATGTACATATAATTTAAAAATAAATGAATAAAATATTATCCATTATCATGTAAACATTATGGTATCATAGCTAAAATTGTAGATTTGATTTGAGATGTCATGATATACTGTTTTCATAAGAATTTGATACCATTCAATGATTAATTACGATTTGAAGGCTGATTTGGATCCATGGCTATATATCTTTAATATTAAATCTTAAATCCTCTTATTCCTTATTCCTGTACAGACTACAGAAGTCATATGACCAAATGGGGAGATGTACGATGAAGGTATGTAAATATTGAGAAAGGGACAAAACAGAAAGGGAGATAAAGAGGAAGAACAAGTTTATGTTACTTTTTCCCCACATATCTTACCTACAAGTCTGTTTTTTTTTTTTTTTTTTTTTAATCTCTTTCTGGCACTTTTAAAATTGTTCTTTGTTACTGTACATGAATTTATTATTATTCTATCATCAAATTCAATTTCAAAATGTTAACAGAGAAGTCCACATTAGCTTCATGGGCCCAGAATAAATTGATCAATGTTTGGTTATTGATATCAAGTGCCTACATCTACTCCTGCATGTATGCAACAAACTCCCAGATATGACTGCAGAGGTTTAAAAAAAAAAAGTTTAATAAAAAGTTCAAAATTCAACTTGAATTACATTTTTGTAGATTAAATTTTGAAAATATTGAACATTCTTGCTACATGTACATATCTATTGATTTTTGATATTCCAAGAAATCATAACTTCCTATTAAACCTTTCTCTACCTCTGATTGACCCATCTTTCTCCTTGAAAAATGTCCAATCAACTAGATACTATCAAGGTGGATTTCCCCTCCAAGCCTACATTATAACAGCCTTCATTAAGCTGTCAAACCTTCATTTTATCTTTCCCCATTTTAAACCACATAGCTCTAATTTGAAGCTGTAGTTACATCCACTGGCTGTCCAATCTCACACCAAGATAACATCGCTAGTGGCTTCCTCTAAGCTACCACACGAGGGCAGCTTTACTCCGCCCCGTCCATCTTCTGCGCCAAATCTGCTTGCGGTTTGCTGAGGAGGAAACCATTCCTTAAGATAGTGGTTGAACAGAGATCACAACCTTTCTACTTAAATTTCAATACAGGAATGTATCCTCATATTAAAGACATGTGTGCATGTACTGGCTTTAATACACCCACCTAGAAAGTGTAAGGCAGTTTAGTCTCCCTGAAACTACAGATCATTGAAATCTTAAAAAACTAGATGAATCCTCGACCGCGCACGGTCAAAATTTATGCCTCCGCCATTGCCAGATCAGAAATATATGACACACTCATTTTAATACTGTATTCGTGGAAATATTCGTAGGGAAATTAATTTTTCGCGGATTTCGCGCAAAAATAGGGGCAAACACGAATTAAAAAATCCATGAATATATAGGCATGATTTCCCATGCATGTATTGCATGGGTTCAATTGCGAGCTTACGAAAATGCAGCGGATTTAAGAACCAGTGAACATGTTTTGAGCCGCTCAGCGCGAAAAATTAATCCTGCAAAAATATCAGCGAATACAGTATACAAAGACATTTTTACCTTGGACCCCAAAATCTTCTTGGATCATCGCCACCCAAGTATGCACACACGTACTATGTATGAAGATGATCTATTAAACGGTTTTTAAGTTATTAAGCTATTTTCACCTATTTATTGACCTATGACCTTTCACATCGTGACCCCAAAATCTGATCAGATCACACATGTACCAAGTTTGAAGATGATTAGTGAAATTGTTCTTGAGTTATTGTGAGAACGAGCTTTATCCACCTATTTAAAATTGACCATTGTGACCTTTGAAATTTGACCATTGTGACCTTTGAAATTTGACCTCGTGACCCCCAAATCTAATCAGATTATTGTCACCCCAATATGCGCACATGTACCAAGAATGAAGATGATCCGTCAAACGGTTCTTAAGTTATCGTGAGAACGAAAATGGGACGGACGTACGGACAGACAACCCGATATATAATGCCACCAGCGAGACTTTGTTGGGAGGCGTCGCGGAGGCATAAAAACCCACTAATTTAGAGTGAATATTTTTTTGTACAACTTCAACTATTCATTACACAAGTATGAATTTTAAGACATGTATGGGACAACTTTATGAAGCTTTAGAAAGCTCCACAAAAGCTAATAAAAACAAAGCGAGGAAACTCTTGTATTTTACACACAACTCTTTCAAGAACACTTTAAATTAAAATTACAAAAAAACATAAAAATTAGAACTAATTTTATTATTTACGATAAAGAATTATATATTTGCCTACTTTGCTATTCGTCCTCGAATCGCTTGCCAACCGATACTATGACCCCGAGAAAAAATTTTCCCTATTGTTGCTATCTAAATACCCCCCCGCCAAACATAAAGGGCGCCCTCTCCCGATAGGCTACCCGCCAACAATCCTTCCTATATCTTCCTCTTTTCTCGTCGCAAATGTATAATTCTTTTGAAGTAAATTAACTTTTTAGTGGCTTTCAACCTACCTTGTTTATGATTAAATCCTTTAGCTGTGACTTTAAACTGAATAATGATGCCTACGAGTGATACAAATGGCCACAGTGCCAGTATAAGCCAGCTATACCAACATGGTTCCAGTGAAACCTGCAACCTGAAGCGGTCATACACATAGTTCACCATCCTAAACAGCTCAAGATAATAGTCTGTGCATGTGGCTACTATTGCTCCACCGATCAGCGAAGTCGCGAGGATCACAAAAGTTCTCTGGAATTTGAGGGTAATGAGACCGAAGACGATGCCCAAGGCGAAGGTGATGCCGATGGGGACCAGGAGCTGGTCTAAGTGGACGAACTGCTCTACGATGATGAGAACGATGATGGCTGAGAAGAGACCCATATGGACGCCTGTCATGAAGAGACCAACGATTTGAATGAGCATAGTGATGAGACCACATAGGAGACCTATGGCTAGGGCAATGCCTGCATTAGCTCCTGTTGCTAGAGAACTCTGTTCTTGACAGATTAAGAAGGATACTACAGACGCCAGGATGAAACCCACCAGGAACATGACGGCCTTGAAGCATCGGTAACCTGAGAGGGAATAGAGAGAAAAAAAGATCATCAGAAATACTTTCATAATGGTTCAGTAACAAGAACATAGGACAACCTTAAAGTATCCCATAAACCTGACAGGGAATAGAATATAGAAATACTTAAAGAAAAGTTTCGGTAACAAGAACTACCACACAATTGACTGTCCCTTTGAACACGTACTTGTAGTGAAGTTAATATTTTGACTTACAAGTAGAATACAAAAAGCTGGTGAAAGCCATTTTCTTTCCCAAATCTTTTAGGCTTTTTGTACATGTACGCAGGCCTATACATGTATGTATGAGTATATTGCTCATACAAGATTTGCGAAGGTAAAGTACCTGTGAAAGTGTTTATCTATACAGTACATTGAATGGCAGTACAATACTATAAGTAGAAAGTCTTAAGGCTGTCAACTTCGATTCGCCAGAGTTTCATGTCATGAATATTTCTGACTCCAACATGAGAAGGCAAGCATCAATCACTCTCTAATTCCCATCACATCATTTCCCCTCCATCCAATTCCAGTGATATCTCATTACAATCTAATAACATTTGATATGTGCTATTGAGCTACCAAGTATGTCCTAGGCCTATCATCAAGCTGGCATTTTAAGACAGTAGTCTCATCGCTTCATCTATATGTCTAAGTGCAAGCAAACCAACAACCAATTCAGTGGTAAAGTTATTATAATGTCAATTGACAACATATGAAGTTGTTAATTTCAGAAAAGCATTGTAGATTTGCTTTGTTTACCCCAAAATATTGCATTATTCAAACTCCAATTTTTGAAAAAGAATAGCTTTATCCCACCTCTCATACTTGTACTGATTGAAACAAATGAAGTTGTTATACTTCAGAAGAAAAATTAAAACAGTTTAGATTTGCCTTGTTTTCTCCAAAAAATTTGTATACAAACTTCAAATAACAGAAAAGAATTGCCTTATCATCATGCCTCTCCTACTAATTGTAGAAAACCAGCTTGCCATTTATACCGCGTTTGCATTGTGACTCGGCTCTCGTGTCGAATCCTCACAAAGGGTTCGACACTGCAAAGAGTGAACCTGTGATCTTGTTTATACACAACAAAAAAGGCGAGTTCAACACTGCTCCCAGATCATGACCGGAAGTAAAGGGACGTCATTAATGTGTGTTGTGATGTATAGCCAAATTCCAAATCTGACCTCAAGGTCATCGACTTCGACCAGCTTTCTGTTTACACAAATGAAAATTGCCGTGTTGAACCCGCCTCCCGGATCGAAACCTACGATTTTGGAGGAGGAAAAAAGGCATGTCGAATCCGGGTCGCGGTTCACACTGATCCTGTTTACATGTACATGGCATAAAATTGCTGTGTCGAGCACGATTGCCATGTCGAACCCGCGACCCGAGTCACAGTGTAAAAGAGACAACAGTGAGCATGCATCTTTGTCTCTGATCTTGTCCCCATTCCAACCTACAATGTACTATACCCTGCCTTGACATGCACCTGAAAATGCTTCAAGCCTTCATTGACTTGTCTTTAATACCCTTTCACCAAACCCGAGAGTATGATACATGCCAGACATAGCAACATCACCACATTAGGATGTGGGATGGATGGATGCCAAGGATGATGGGAAGGCTAGACAAAGAGGAAGAGAGAGAGGTGAGGATAGCAATCCTCAATTAATGGGATGGATCTTTTCAAATGTCTTTCATGATCAAACTAGAAGGCAAATATATTGCCCAAGCAATAAAAATATCAATTTACATTTCATATAAGATCCTCAGAAGGCTATTGTACATGTATATTGATGGATTATTTTCTGACCGATGACAATAAAATTTGCCTGAGCCCCCATGCAATGTGTATCATGTGTAGAAGCAGGATGAGAGTACATGATGGTATGTGTGTGACATTATATCAGCCAAGGGTACAATGTAGATCCGATTGACAACCCCCCCCCCCATACACATCATGACATCAGATGCAGAAAGTAATAATGAACCTGATTTAAAAAAACCACTGATATATTGCCAATGCTTTTATTTGAATATTTAATCGTCCATATTCCTTTTTCTCAAGAAGGCGTTTTTTATTATGAGGTTCTACTGTACATGTAGGCCTACAAAGTATATTGTTCTAGTGGTAGCATTACAAGCAATTAACTTTTCAATTTGGATAAGGATGTTATTGAACATGATAGCTTAGTATGTTTGGTAGCTGCATTATAAGACAAGTTCTTGTAAAGAACCAGGGAACCAGATTTCTAATGTAGTCTCAAGACTGCTCGAACCAGTATTTAGTTGTCTACAGGCATCCCTTTTTAGATGCCCATTACGTATCTAAAAATAAGTGCATCCCCTTGGGTCTGTAACTGGGCAGTTCCAAGCAAAACAGGACATGACCCCCCAAATTTCAAATTCATGGTTCCATGACAAATTTGGTATCATATGACAGCTAAAAGTCCAAATTTTCAATATCTGTGCATGGTTTAGCCTTTTTAGGGCATTTTGGGTTTAAAAATGGCATTAATATTCAATATTACTAAAATTGTCAAATTTATATCTTTTTTTATTTAAATTTCATGCAAGAGAAATGTACCTAGAAAATGAAAATATACTTTGATCATATTTTATTATGAAAGCAGGATATATGAAAAATAAAGTTTTCACATAATATTTTGCTTCGCAATCTTTGTTCCCCATCAGTGAGCACAAACATGTAGTTACCTCAAAATGTCACTCCGTAACCACAAAAACACATATTTTTAAAATATTTTTAGAATAATTGGGTTAAATGCAAAAAAAAATTATTTGCAAATCCGGAACACCCATACCTTTCAATTACATAAACTTTTTATATTTGAATGGATTTTGTTTGAGAAATACGGCCTCAATAAAAAATGTGTCACTCGTAACCTTATGGTTACGGAGAGTGACATCCCATTGCATTGCATGTACAATGTACATGTACAATTTGATCAAGCTCACTCAACACTAGAACTTTTTAAATTCAGAATTCTTTTAGTGAAGTGCCCAAAGAAAGACATCGGTGTCATGCTTTGAGGATATGAGATCATAAATATGCAAATGAGCCCTTTGTCAGCAATTAATTGCACAACTCAGGCATTTGTGTGAGTCTGATATGAGCTCCTTTGAGGACTTTGCAGCAGATTAATTTTGGAAGAAAGTGGATGAGGCTGTGAACTCAATCATTTGGTTACATGTATACAATTTAAGTAAGTTTAAATAGTGGTTTAAAGAAGACACTGACCTGTAACATATAAATAAAAGTAAGACAATCGGTTTGAAAATTACCCTACTTGTGCTATCATAATAAGCATGCAGAATGAAATTCATCAAGAAGCATTAAAAAAAAAAATTAGCATAAATTAGCATAGATATTTCTAGTCACACATTTTAAAAATTCTATTGTAGAAGTTAGTGAACATCATGGAGCTTTACCCAGATTAAGAAAAAAAAATCTGTCAAAAGAATTTTTTTTTAATATTTGTTAATTTTGAAAATTTGCATAAATTAGCATACTTAATGAGTTCAAAATTCTGTGAAAATGTTTGCATCTCCCACCTAGTGCTATCTTATAAAGCAAATGGAATTGAAAATGACGACAAATAAAGGAGAAGAAGCATTTATTGTATTTTATAAGAATTTTGGCATAAATTAAGCATATATAATGTAGACAATTTTCAATCAAAATTCAAAATTCTGTGTAGAAGTTTGGTAAACCTCATTGTAGCTCTACTAGATGGAACAAAAAAAAAAAAAATATCAAAATCGGTCGACAAATAAGAAAAATCCATTAATTTGTGAGATTTGAAAAAATGCGCATAAATTAGCATACTTAATGAGTTTCAAAATTCTGTGTAGAAGTTTTGAATCCCCACCTAGAGCTATCATACCAGAGCAAGCAGAATTAAATTGAAACAATCAAGAGTGTTTTTTTTTAATTAGGAAGGGAGACATAGTCTTTTACATTGCGCATTGTGTGGATGTTTCAGAGGTCACTCCGTAACCGCACTCCGTAACCGGACATGGGTTAAGTTTTAAGTCATAATTAACAAAATATTCAACCAATTTTTCTCATGCAAGGCCCCATATTTATTACCTAGTATAAACATAGAATCCAATCAATTACTCAAAAATTATGATAGCCATTTAAAGTTCAGCAAAGTTTAGCAAAATGTTTTTTGCTAAAATATATGCTGTTCCTTTGCGTCATCCGTAACCATGATTATGAATATTTCATATCTCATTAATTATGCAGAGTCACTGTAACAAATGTTATCATTATTGAAAAAGAGGGGGTACCATCAGCTATTGTCATGAACGCATTCTTTGTAAATAAAGATTAAAGTATGGATGATAAATTTGTTTGAATGCTGAAATGTTGCTTCTGAATGTCACTCCGTTACCTTGGAACTGCCCAACTATAGTTACAGACCCAAGGGGATGCACTTATTTTTAGATATATAGAATACAATACACACATCTAGAAGAATAGGGAGTCTACTGGGAGCTAGAAGGACTTCACTCACATCATCTTCTACTGAGCATACAACCTTCTAGCTCTGGAGGGAATCGTTCATTCAATTAGGAACCTGTGTAATATGAGGGATTCACATTGCCATCTTAATGGAGTATTAATTTGATTGTTCATTGCGTGAGAAATTACCTGTTAATAGAACAAGGACAGCAATCCTTAGGGATATTTATGATTATGGCTTGGTAGACATGACTTGATTTAAAAATTAGGATATCTGAAGGGAGAAGTAAGAAAAATCTCAATGCTCTCTAAATAGCAGAGTACAAAAGTCATATGAAATGTATGTTATGGCATATAATATGAGCAATGACATCAACACATTTCTGCTGGCCATCGAAAGTCTGCACAGAAACAACATATGAACATTTAAAAAAAAAAATCATTCAGAAATATTGAGATTACGCTATGAAAATATTCCTCAATATTGAACCAAACATGGCATTCAGAAAGTGAAGTGAGATTCATTTTTCATTAAAAGCTTATAAATTTTGAATTTTTTCATTAATTAGCTTTAAAATAGTGTTTATTGCAATGGTTATACAAGAAAATCTTGGTTTTTGGTTTTCTGAACTTTTTTACTTTTCAAAGAGATGTCAAACAAAAAACTGGAAAGGAACCCATTCCATGCTAGCCTTTATGTATGGCCCTATGCTACAAGTTTGGGAGACTTGACCCCTCAACCTGCTAGACCAGAAGGTCATGTATCAGTACCCTCTGTGAGTAAAGTACTTAAAAGGACCCGAGGCCCAAAGCCCATGGCCCTTCTGAAAATGTCTTGCCGCTCCTAATTCCTTATTCGGAGCATGAAACCCATTAGCATTCCATGCCCTGAATAAAAAACGTAACAAGAGAAAAAGGCAGTTCTATCGTAGTGTTGCCACATCGATAATGGATTCGGGTCAGGCTACCGTTCAAGTGTTTTTCACAGCAGCCCCTCTTTTTCAGGTTGAGTGCAAGATATTACTTCCAAGTCACATCAGGATAACAAACTCATGTTTCCAAATTCAACATCAAGTGGTCATTTACTGTGGACGGTACAAAATTGAAAGTATGTATTTGTTGTCCAGGCAACAAAGACATCAGTTTCCTTTTACAGACACATTACATGGTCATTGTCAACCATTGTACGCAAATAGCCCTGCAAACAGAGAACAGCATAAGAGCCCAAACTAACCAATAAAATGGTGTGACCAGAGTAGGTGTGACAGAGGTGCATGTATTACCCCCTCCCTTCCCCCTCCATCTCTCTCTCTCTGTCTCTGTCTCTCTTCGTCTCTCTCTCTCTTTCTCTCACTCTCTCTTTTGGGTCATGTGAGTGTACTCATTCAAACCTTGTAAACAAGTAATACACCCCCAAGGGTGATATGAGGTACAGAGACTGGAAGGTTTTAAGTCAATTTGAGGATCTTCTTCAAGAGATGAAATTCAATATGACATAAATGTCAATGCACTCTTGGAGAGGAAATATGAAGAGAAGTTCAGCACCTAATGATTATGGCATTGATGAAAAAAATATCAAA
Source organism: Paracentrotus lividus (assembly GCA_940671915.1). Classification (NCBI taxonomy): domain Eukaryota; kingdom Metazoa; phylum Echinodermata; class Echinoidea; order Camarodonta; family Echinidae; genus Paracentrotus; species Paracentrotus lividus. Next base: position 25,887,940 of record CALNVZ010000641.1, read on the forward strand.
CAATTTTCTTCACATATTTGAAACATCAGAATGAATCCAACAAGTAATTTCCCTGCATATTTTTAATGACCATTAATTATTAAATGTTTTAACCCTCTTTCATCCTACAAGGAACAGTGCACCCATCTACCCTCATCAGATGGTGTAAGCTGTATCTCTATTCTATACCCCTCCCTCATCCTACAAGGAACAGTGCATCCATCTAGCCTCATCAGATGTGTAAGCTGCATCTCTATTCTATACCCCTCCCTCATCCTACAATGAACAGTGCATCCATCTACCCTCATCAGATGGTGTAAGCTGCATCTCTACTCTATACCCCTCCCTCATCCTACAAGGGAACAAAGTGATTCCATGCTACTCACTCATCCAGATAGTGTAAGCTGCCATCTCTATTCTTAACCCTCCCTCTTTCCTACAAGGAACAGTGCATGCCATTACCTCATCAGTGTTGTAAGCTGCATCTCTATCTATACCCCTCATCCCCAAGTCATCATTACCTCATAGGTAAGCACCGTAACCACCCTTAGAACATGACCTCTACCCTCATCAAGATGGTGTAAGCTTTTTTTCTTTATTCTTCTTTTATTCTAATATATCCCTTTCTTCTTTTTCCCTCCTCTTATTGGGTTGTACGTAGTCTCTTTTCTTGTCTCTTTACTTCCGATTACCCTTCATCAGATTGTGTAGCTGCATCTCTTTCTATACCTCCCCATCCTAATCAGGACGTGCACTCATCTACCCTATCAGATAGTGTAGGCTGCATCTCGTATTCTCATACCCCTCCCTCATCCTACAAGGAACAGTGCACCCATCTACCTCATCGGTGTGTAAGCTACATCCTCTATTCTATACCTCCCTCATCCTACAAGGAACAGTGTTAAGAGTGTGTGAGACCCAAAGGAGAGAAAAGGATCTCAAGAGAATGAGAGACACAGGTGTTGGGCTGAGCGTCAATTTGAACAATCTTATACCTCGTTTACACTGTGACTTGGGTTCGCGGGTTGGCACGGCAATTCGTCTTGACATGGCAATTTACGCCATGTAAACAGGGATCACTGTGATCCGCGACCTGGGTTTGACACGGCCTTTTTTGCTCCCCCAAAGTCGTAGGTTTTGTCCGGAAGGCAGGTTCGACGCGGCAATTTTTCTGTGTGTAAAAGAAAGCTGTGTCGAAGTCTATGACTTGAGGTCTGATTTGGAATTTGGCTATACATCACGACACACATTAATGACACCTTTACTTCCCGTTCTTCTTTTTGTTGTGTATAAACACGATCACAGGTTCACTTTTTGCAGTGTCGAACACTTCTTGAGGATTCGACACGAGAGCCGAGTCACAATGTAAACATGGTATTCGGGATCAGGAGTATTGCTCTCTGGAGTATCGCTAGGGAATAACCAGGACTGGAGGTGATGAATATTGCAAGACCTTCTAGCTATGGTGAGCAGCTAATTAGTATTACATGAGAGATGTATGAAAATAAATTTTATTGAAGAATTCGCCGTCGAACGAAAGAGGCCAGATTGACTTGTAATAATTAGTGATTCGATCCTCTTAAAGATAATCTAGAGTAGTCAGTGCATTGATGAAATAAATCAAAACATTCTTGTTCATACCAGAATCTAAAGCATAGGAATATAAATACACACCAAAGGATTTACAGAAAAATTGCGTATTCCTGAGAAAAGAGCAAAATAATATAATTTCAGTAACTAGAGGGCCCGTCCAAGCACTGTGTGATTAACACGGCCACATGGAAAGTCTACGGGTATATCATGTGCACAGCAATTCGCATCGGTCTGTGTGTTGTGTTGGGCGTGACTTGTGGCGATATAGCGATCTACTCCAAGTCTCAATTTGACGGACTGTTTCATATTTTTCACACATTTCTTCTGAAATCATTATCGAAACGTGAATATAACCTTGTGTAGGCATATGTATATGTTAATGGAACAATGTAAGGGAAATATATTACAGATTTATCTCAAATTATTTTGGCTGTAAGAACTAAAGCTTGGCTTTAAGGACAGTATCACCAGGGAGAAAGGAGACTTTCATCACGTTATTTATAGAGATTCCATCCTACCCTAAACTCAATATTTGTAGTTGCTCCCAGGTATAATAATCCACAGAGCAAGCAGGTATAGAGATATATGCATATTGAAAGATCTTTAACTCATAGCCCTTCCAAACCAAAAGGAATAATATTATGAAATGGAAGGGGGAAAAAATAGCATAAAGCATCATATCTAGATTTTTCATCCTGTGCCGATAGTAATTTAATACCTGGGAGAAATATAGGATATGGCAAAGAAAAAAGATGTTTACCTAATTGCCCTTTTGCAACAGTGTACTCAATATGACAAAAGGCAATAAGGAAGTTTATAATAATAAATAGAAGTAAGATGTAGCAAAATGACATGTGATAAGAATATCAGAACAACGCTCAGGCATTATTTGTTGTGGCAACAGTTTTGGGGCCCTAATTTGTCTACGGTGTATAAAGGTAGGAGAACATGTCGAGATAAAAGCTAATGTAGGTTTAGATTAAAAAACAACAGCAAACAAACAAAGAAAAGGAGCTTTAAAATGGGCAGCTTCAAGTGAGGGTGAAATCAATTTCAATATTTAAATATGTCACTGAAAGTATTCAACTTAGGAAGCATGTACATGTATAACCTCATAGTATGAGGCTTACACACATTATGCAACAACAAATTGAAAGTGCATCACAAGATTCAAACTTTCTATTTTCTGATGTAGTGGTAACAAGACAATGATTGCAGAGTGCCAGAAGGGCAACAACTCAAATTTGTTTTTTTTTCTTCAATTTACTGTATTAATTTCCTACTGGCTCTTGTCTGATTTGTAAACAGGTGACCAACATGTACATGTAGATATCTATTATGTACATTGAAGTTCTCACCTACGTGTATTTATATTTAATTGAAAGAAAGAAAAACATCTTGGGGCTGTTTCAGGGACTGACTCTACATATAGCATGTGATCATACATGTACTTACTAATACTAGATAAAAAAAGGGTGCTCTAAAATTGTGACAGCATATTATTCTTGAGTCAACTTCACAGCCTTCAACGAGGGGTACAATAAAGGCATTATGGAAATGTTTTAGCATATAAGGGTGCATTACTGAAAACAAGGGGAAATTAAACTTTAATAGTATCATCATATTTAGTTCACACTGATTCATTTCTTTGAAGCCAACTAGTAACTGATGCAGCTTTGTTTTGATTTATAATTCATGTAGCTTACATGTTCACTATATTATTTTTCAGTACATATATAGCTTTGTTTATGCCCTGATAAATTGTTTAAAAATACAAATGTACCATATAGGCCTACAAAATCAAATGCTGCTATCGCAAAGGCTTTAAATTCTCTATATTGGAGGGACAGACAGGACTAACTACAGCGTGTTCCCCCCCCCCCAAAAAAAAAAAAAAAAAAAAAAAAAAAAAAAAAAAAAAAAAAAAAAAAAATGTCCCCTTAATTCATTGATGAATAATTACCAACACTAAGTTTTATATTCAAGCCCAACTAATACTGCGATTCCTGTGAAAATTTCAAATGTTTCGCTTCATTGGTTTTGAATACACAGGCTCTTTTGTATCAATAGTCATTTTCAGCCCATTCCAAGTTTGATAAAAAGGAATACACTACAAAAAAATTACTATTAATTATTTCAGTGTAACAACTATGATGTTCATGCTTTTGTTTTCAAGTATTAATGCCATACCTCAGTCACTGGCCATAAGTCTAGATTAGTTCAAGAATCCAGTCTCTTGAGTTGTGGAGACGTCTCCCGATTCTCCGGGGAAATGTGGGGGAAATTATGTTACATAATAGACTTCCTGTTCAAAACCAATTAAATTTGTACACAAGTTACAAAATTAAATGGGCTTTCAAAATATTAATATCAAATTAGCAATAACACTTTATTTTAGAATTTATTTCGCGCCCCAATAAGAGGGACATTTTTTGGGTGACACGCCGCCGTACAATGTGGTTGTGGAGCCTTGCACTGGCTTAAATCACTTTGGGAGTGTGATTGATAGCAATGTATTTGAGCAAGCGTTCATTTGGTATTTGATAATGGATGATATGAGAGCATGCTTGGAGCTATGATAGCGTGAGTGATTACTCCATTATATTGCATGCATCATTAAATCAATTTTCTCTAAATAATGTATGAACAGAGTTGGGTTCCAACATGCGTTTGAAGTACACTATTAAAAAAAACATTGCTTTTATAAAAGACAAAATTGCAGTTAAGTGAACCTTCATCCGCAAATAAATCTACAAATATATTCTTTACTTGTAGGTCCTACATTGTATTTTCAAAACAAATCGTGCTTGCACCTGGATTCTAAGGAAGATTTTTTTTTTTTACTGACGGTCTCAATTGAAAATGTGGTGATTTGTATGCATGAGCCTGGTGTACATTTCCAAAATATGGGGGCCCGTGTATCAAGGCCCGTTTTTAATCGAATATTATCATTATCATTTTTGACATGTCCTGAATGACACAGGATTGTGCAAGCCATCAAACCTGTACGTTAGCAGGCAGTATGCATCATAGGGTGTGTTCAATGTCCAGCCTCAAATTTATACGCCAACATGAATCATGATACAAAACGCAATTACAAAACACAAACACAAACGCGATCAGCGGTGCACCGTTCAATGTCAAAAATTTAAAGCTGATTATATTTCCATCGTCTTTAAATTCCCCGCTCTCAAAAAAACAAACATCTTCTCCTGTTTTCACTTGCACCGGAAGCTTTCACTGCGAGAGCACATTTAAACACGTTTGAAAACTCAATCCTGTTCAGTGTTGCATTTCATTGCAATCGAGATGCTCAAGGTCGTAAAAATTGAAGCTGATTTTCGGCGTTAAATTTTCCTCCGAATCGAGATTTGAAACACGTTTACTTTTATGACCGGGGATGGGGGACAATGAACACACACTTTGTTTCTCTTTATATCAGCGATTTGTAATTGCCTTTATATCATGATTCATGTTGGCGTATAAATTTGAAACTGGACATTGAACACACTCTTATTAAAACATTGTATTCTGGGCTCTTTTTCTCCAGGGTCTAAGGGACAGTGACTCAGAATCCGATGTGCTTCGAACAGACAGGTAATGGTCCAGGAAGGGGGAAATAATTTCACCAGACAAAGTAGGATCTGAATAAAGAGCACTAGAAAAGATCAAATTACACATGCTACTTTGTTTTTTTAATTTGTTTTCAATAACTCAGGACAGTATATAAAACAATGTTTAATTCGACTTTATTTGGTTTATTGTCTGTTAACCTACATATTTATTTAGGGCCCTTAGAGAACGGAAAAGGCACAATTTATTTAAATGTCAAAACATCTTAAAGATGTAAGATACATCTTATATGTATCTTGATACTTTTTGTGTACTGCTGTACTTGGATGTAGTTCTTGATCATAACTTAATGTATTTGATCATGAATACATAGTATAATGCCTCTTTTGTACTTCTGCACACTTTTTAATGTGCCTTATAAATGAAACCATAGTATATTGCATAAGTGGTAATTTTCGTGAATTTTGTAAGTTAGACTTCGCAAAATTGTCAATGAATGGCTATTATTGACGACATCAGAGAAATTGCATAATTCAGCTCTTGTGAACGGACCTAGTCCAAAATAATGAAAACATTGGATTATGCAGTGTACCATGATTACAAAGGTTTTTCACTTACCAAAGAAATTAAAGATGATTCCAAAAATGAAGCTGATCCCGCATACCACTGCAGTAGGGACGTTATAACGGTAGTTCATAGCCCCACACTCAGGAGCAGGCACGGTGGGGTAGAAGGAGGACGGGTAGATAGGTCCTGTAGAGTTTATCAGATCCACGGGCGTTTGAATGTCTGAACGGTCATAGTAATCATCCCAGAAGGCAGAGGATGATGACTGGGTGACCATTGGCTCCATCCTGGTTGGTTGGATGAGAGACGAAGGTGGATGATTAGGGTTTGGCTGGGATGTGCCTTGGTAGGGTTTCACCTACAGCAGCTCTCTCATTGACTGCTTCATTCTGTAACAAGAACAATAATGAAAAGAAATCATGAATGGAAATTTGAAACAAATCATCCCAGAATGCAGAGGATGATGATTGGGTGACCATTGGCTCCATCCTGGTTGGTTGGATGTGAGACGAAGGTGGATGATTAGGGTTTGGCTAGGATGTGCCTTGGTAGGGTTTCACCTACAGCTCTCTCATTGACTGCTTCATTCTGTCAAGAGAATAATGAAAGAAATCATAAATGAAAATTTGAAACATTGCATAAAAAATAAACTGGAACTGGAAAGGTAAACTTACATACTTTTACAAAAATTTATCCCCCTCCTGGCCAATGAGTGAACTACAAAGTCAAGAGTTTATCTCTTGAGCTCTTCAAAAGGCATAGTGAGCACAGCAAGCAAAACATGTTATGTTCATAGAAATGCCTTCATGTACTCATGGGACATAATTCTGAAAGGATGTGTGTGTACCATGACAATGGTTATGATTAGCCTATGAAATGAGGTGCTATTGATCTGTTGACACCAGCTCCAGGAAAATCAATGTGATAACAATAGGGAAGTAAGATTAAGTCTGGATATGAAGGTTGGATTGTTGTATGCCCAACCCAAACATGATGACATCATAAAGAGACTCCTAATTCATTAATGCCTCAGGAAATGTGACATGCTAGTCAAAAATGGTAAACCCTTTTCTACTACATTTTGGACATTAAAGATGGTGACAAGAACGAAAAGACACGAATCAATATCTCCTGTCTTGAGGTTTTTGCATTGGCTACCTATTAAATTCCGTATTTCATTTAAGATTCTTTTACTCATGTACCTTTGTACCAACAATATGGCTCCATCATATCTTTCTGAATTACTTACTAAATATCAACCTGCTAGAACCCTACGGTCATCACAAAAGAATATGTATGTTGTTCCCTTGGTTAAAACAAACAATTATGGTAAACGGAGTTTTGAATTTGCTGCCCCAGAATTGTGGAATAACATTCCAGAAAATGTAAGGAATGCTGAAACGGTTGGAAGATTCAAATCTTATCTGAAGACTTATCTTTTTAATTGTTAAACATGGTTTTTGATCCTTTCTGCTTTTTCTCTCTCTGTCTCTTTCTCTTTTATCATGAAAGCGCATTGAGACCTTTTTCAAAGGTATAATGCGCTATATAAGAATTGCTGTATTATTATTATTATTCCCTTTTTTGTCTTCTTTGTGCCTGTGTTCAACCACTATTAATAATATAGGGGAGACTGGGGTAATTATGGCCCCCTTTTCACATTTCCTATTACTACCTTTAAATGAAATGTCCAATACTATTCTAATTATGTAAAAATACAGTCAGTCTATATAACTATAATATACAAAGGAAAGTATAAACCTTTGATTTTTCATTTGCATATTAATTACCATTATGCTAACAACTTTGTGGGGCCATAATTACCCCACGGGTTGGGGTATTTATGGCCCCTTTATTGTAATGACTGTATGAAATCAAAGATATTATGCTAATTAATTATGGTAATGTACATGTACAATAAATGTTGTTGGGTATTCCTAATACACTTATCAACCACCAACAATAATAATTTAATCAATAATTGGTTCAGACAAAATGTTGAAATTTTGCAGTCATAGGGGCCATAATTACCCGGGGCCATAATTACCCCAGTCTCCCCTCTACATTGTAATCCCATTGAAAGTGAGCACAGAAGACGCATAGACATTCCAGGTAATCCTACAATGTAATTCATGATGATTTCTTTTTGTATGATGAAACAGGAAAAATATCATCTAAATGTCAATCCAAAATTCGCGTACAGATATTTTATTGATTTTGGACCAGTTTGAGAAAATGGCGAGAGGAGAATTTCAAGATTTTTGTGATGTTTTCATAACTATAAATATATTTTGAAATAGAAATTTTCACGAAGATGGGCTCAAGAAATTCGTGAAAATAAAACCACCGCGAAAATAACCACGTATACAGTAATTAGAATCAATATATAAGTAGAAATATGGGTTGATATTTGTTTTGTGTGTTTACCTGTCAAATTTAATCACTACGATGTACACAGGACACAATTGTGTTGTCATGACTCATCCAACATCATATCTTTTTCTTGGAATAGTACAAAGTAAAAAGTACATGTAGCTCATTACATGTACGAACACATCCGAGAGGATTTCACGTCACAGTGGATTTGTGTTGAATTACAAAACTATTTAATCAAGACATGGAATTTTTATTTATTACTAGATCTCAAGAAAAAAAATTATGTTAATTATGTTTATATAGTAACATTATGGATACCAGTATAGCTTACAATGTATCATGAAATAAAGGGTTCAAATCATGAAATCATAAAACCAAGTCGGTATTAAAGTGTGTTATTGTTCAAATGTTTTGTTTTTTTCCTTTTCCCCCAAAACAGCTACTGTACATGTAATGCCAATTCAACCGTTTTAGACTAATATACATTTGTACAATGTATTTATTTTACATTACATTTAACAATACAATGTATGATTTTCTCTTCATAAAATACATACTATGTCCATTGTTTGAACTGAAGATGATCCTTCAAAGAGAAAACATTATAGAATAAACTGTCATTTACAAGCAATTAATCTTTTCAGAAGATCTATTTTGGTCTTGCTTTCTTAGTTTTTCATAGTTTATCAAACTTTGGGTTTAGTTCAATTTTTTGAAATACTTTTCTTTTCATACCTGTAGGCCCCTATTCATGTCAGTAAAATGGTCAAATATAAAAGGGAGAGACAATACTTGGAAAAAAACGCTTGCAAACTTGGCACTATCCAATACTGGATACGAAAAGATAAATGATTTAAAAGCTGCATTACAAACCTGGAAGTATATTTAGTTTTTTGTTTTTTTATTCCATCGTATATAATCCAAGAGTTGTCATCTGGAAATATTAGTTTTGTTCCAGCATTAAACAGATCGAAGTAGTATGTCATGAAAATTGATCCGTTAGTCAGCCACAAGCAAGGACACGGGCAAAGAAATAAGCTTAAAATATTCCTGTTCGTCCCAGATACTCAAGATCTTACAGAACATTCCACCCTGCTACAGAAATATCATCATGACACGAACCTCCAATTTTCCAAAAGAGAGTCATCAAACATTCCTATATCCAACTGCATAGGTTTCGGCAAATCTTGTAGCATTTAGAAGAATTAATAAAAATCTCTATATGTTGAAGAGAGTCGTACAGCTTCTAAAGATTCTGCACAAACTGTAAGAGTCATCAAACATTCCTATATCCAACTGCATAGGTTTCGGCAAATCTTGTAGCATTTTATAGAAGAATGAATAAAAATCTCTATTACATGTTGAAGAGAGCCGTGGAGCTTCTAAAGATTCTGCACAAACTATAAAGCTTTGGTGAGCAACAGTGTAAGTAGAGAGATATACATAGTATGAGCTGTGGAGCCAGCTGCTGCTATAAGTCAGAAATGACGAGATTCAATTTGGTTGCTTCCGACCTGATGGCAGCACATACTCAGATGCTGACAGACTATTGGATGTACACACTGCTAGGAATGCACACAAGCATCATTACAGTTACGCAGAGGGAGGGATTGTATGCGCACACGCATCATTACTGGTTATCACTGGTCATTCGCAGGGGGGGGGGGGGGATTCTAATGACGTGATCAGTAGACCGGTATTAATTGTCTGTTGAACTTTACTCAAGGTGAATCATATAGAGAGTAAATGTGTTGGATTAAAGCCTGAACAATATGAAATATTGGAAAATATGCTGCATACAATATGTACATCAAACTCCAAAAATAGTGTATTATTAAATGTGAGAGGAGATTGGGGTGGCAGTCAATCGCCAGCACCCCTAAGCCTACATGTACGCTACACTAGTTACACAAATGTTGGGGCTTTTTAAAACAAAAAATGGAGTCGTTCAATGCATTATTATGATTCATTATGCTGCTAGAAAGGCATTTAAAAAGAAAGGGAGAAATATGAAAGAGATGGGTGAGGTATGAACAAGAGATTGTGACACCATAAAATATGGGTGAGTAAGGGAGAGGGAGAAAGTGAGTTTGCAAGAATCAGTTTTGAGAGAAGACCCAATTTGATGAAATGACAACATGGATCAAGTGTCCAATGAAAGGGAGATTACTTTATTTCTAGAATAAATTATCAGCTCTACTTTTCTGGGTATAAATGAATAGGCCTAAATACAGGTACCCTTTAAAAAGAAAAATCTTATTTAAATATCAGAATTTTCAGGTAGACTTACAGGAATTTGTGATAAGATTTAATTGGTTAAACATTTATACATGTATGACAGTGTATTGTCCTTTCTGGGTTTTAAAATAGCATTTTGTCTCTATATGTACACCATTAATTAACTTTTCAGAGTATATATGTGTATATTTCTGGAATTCAACACGATTTATACCTGGTTTGGACCGATTGCTGATATTATTTAAATCCTGATAAATATTCCCACTGCTGAAATATCTGAAAATAGCATGCTCTATGTCTATTAATAACATTTTTCTACTTAGGCAAGTATAAAGAAATTTTCAAACAATTTGAAAAAAGGTGATGATCTATTTATGATTCCTGATGTCTTTGGTATTTTAGAATATGTTGAAAACATACAAACAAAGAAAAGAACAGCTCAATTATCATAATTTGTGCATTTCATGTAAAAAGATATCAATGACTTTCCTACAAACAAAGAAGAAAGAAATGTGTATCTTAGATTTACATACTGTATTATCCAGTTTAAATCTGTATATACATGTAATCCTCAAATATACGTACATGTACAGTCAGGCCTTCATTTTTTAGGAGAGCAATTGCTCTCGCTCTCCTAAAGTTCTCCTAAACGGTTTTTAGGAGAGCAATAGTTAGCACTATTTAAATTGCTAATTTACTCATTTACCATATGGAGTGATCTCAAAATTACTCTCCTCATAACTCTCCTCAAGCCTTTCAGGAGAACAATATAGCTCTCCTGCAATTTTCAAAAATGAAGCCCTGTACAGTGTGCTTTAAATTTAAGTCTCAAAATAATATACTGTGAAAAAAAAAAATGCTGACAGGTATTCAGCACATATTACTACTGTAGTAGTTCCATCCAAAATAAGTTTTAGCAATACATGATTGCATAGCACCATACCTCCCTAATAATCTCTGTCAAGCTATTTAGTAGAGTGAATTAGCCTGAGATACCTACGGATTTCCAGTATCATTAGAACGGAAAGTCTGGGATCTTCACGGGAGATTGGAAGCCCCTATTAGAGCTTCGTTACAGAGATACTATTTCTTGAGGCTTAGACTGTCTCATTTTTAATAGACTTGATGCTAACTTGTTCTTGTACCTTGATCCACTTTACAATGTGCTTTTTAATTATGATTTTATTGTGCAAACTGGACAAAAGCGTATTTACAAAATGGAAATAAAAAAAGATTTGTTTTTCTTGTGAAATAAATGCATTATAACACAACTGTCAAAACAACCTCCCCCCCCCCCCCCAAAAAAAAAGAGGTCCAGTGTGGCACACAACCAAGCGGCGCTTGCAGGGTCAAGTACGTTATCAAAGCAAAAGTATCACGGCTTCCATATTTATTCTAAATATACTTCATGAACATATGGGCCTGGATTATTAAAATAGGTGAGGGATAATCCCAAATCACCAATCAGGATATGTACATTGAGTAGGTTTATAATTAAAATAACCAAAATAGGAGCTATTTCTCTATCCTCTAAACTTGTGCTCAGTATAAAGGAAAAGGATGATCCAAAATATACCACACAGCTATTACATGTTTGGGTCCCGAACATTTTGTGCTGCCCCAGACATGCATTTCTGTGCAAGTGCATGGGACTCAAAGCTGGATTGGGTTAATTTCATATCATTTTGGCGATTCCAAAACCTCACAGCACAAAATAATGCTTAGGTGAAATCTTATCAACCTCTCCAAATCACTTTTAGACAGTGTCTTCCACATTTCAATGTCATAACCTGAACACTAGTTTCACTGTAAGGATACAAGTCAAGGATGAAATATTGCAAAGGCATAGATTATGCCTTTCTGAACCATTTGGAGATTTTCAACCATGTTAACGTTTCCATTCTCTTGTTATAAACATTTGGACAAATGCATGATTCAAAATACTTTAGTACATTTAAGGAAGAGCAGCTCCATCTCTGCCCATTAACCTGTTGGAGACGAGCTGATTTGGCTATAACACACATTTCCCATAGACCTCAGCCCGAATATATTCGGGCTCAGTCCCCAACGGGTTAAACCTGTTTACTGGTAATGATTCCAGTGCAGGAAGGCTTTCGTTAATAATCCAGGGCTTGCTATAGACATGTCAACTCAGTTAATCAAGAGCTACATGTAGTGAGAAGGACACACGCCAATATTCATTTGTGCATCATAAAACATGACTGTAGATAATCTGCTTGACCATAAATATCTTTAAACATATAACGATGCATCCATCAGTGCTTATAAACCACAGGGGGGAAAAAATATATACAAAGATAAAAAAAAGAAAAGACTGTACATCATAAAACTTTGCTCAATACCCATGAGATATGACAATTCGTCCATGGTTAATTGAGTCACGCGACAACGATGGTCAACCGATTAAAAAAACGACACCATACCCTAATTTGGCTGGAAATCTCACTTCCTTGGCAGCGAATAACCTGCGCCTGTTGTTGATTTACCCCGGGCCGCACATGCTGGCGAGAATGCGTTACTGATTTCCTGGCTGGCGGGACGGTGTCAGTGCCGCGAGAAACCAACGTGATTTGTTCGTCAAGCACTCCCTAATTCTGGAACAAATTAGGCCTGGGATTAGACCCTCTCCTGACTGGACTGAATGGTATCTCTGAAAAACAGTTTACAGATAGTACCATACCAGTGCCCTGTATCACAAAGGGTGTGTTCAATGTCCAGTTTCAAATTTATATGCCAACATGAATCATGATACAAAACGCAATCACAAAACACAAACGCGATGAGTGTCAAAAATTTAAAGCTGATTATATTTCCATCGTCTTTAAATTCCCCGCTCTTAAAAAACAAACATCTTCTCCTTTTTTTTTCACTTGCACCGGAAGCTTCCATTGCGAGAGCACATTTAAACACGTTTGAAAACTCAATCCTGTTTAGTGTCACATTTCGTTACAATCGCGATGCTCAAGGTCGTAAAATTGAAGCTGATGGTGTTACAAAACGTATCTTTTTCGGCGTTTAAATTTTCCTCCGAATCGAGATTTGAAACACGTTTACTTTTACGACCGGGGATGGGGGACAATGAACACAAACTTTGTTTCTCTTTATATCAGCGTTTTGTATCATGATTCATGTTGGCGTATAAATTTGAAACTGGACATTGAACACACCCAAAGACTTACGATTGATAAAAAGTTACGATTGATTTTTTCTCGGTAGCCTCATTTGAAAACCAGGTACAGTCATGGATTAGGATCTGGATATAATTAAGAGTACGGTTCGGACTAGAATTAGGATTACGATCATCAACTTTGAAGCATCATGTCCATGATGAGGCTACCAAGAAAAAAAATCAATCATAACTTTTTATCAATCGTAAGTCTTTGTGTTACACCCCACAGGTCACAGTGATGAGCTGCCCAACACACCAAACAATTACACTCCCCCTAATCTAATGGTTACAGTCAGTTTCTGTAAATGATTTGATGGTATGACCATGGTTTCAAATACTCTCCAGGAATCTCAAAGGAAGGGGCAATGTCAACTGCATCTTAGTGGTTATAATTTCATTATTTTCAGGGTATAAGAGTGTGGGGCAGCTGTGGCTTACATGCCAATACGATTACGGATGAGAATTGAAGATGTGTCTCCTTCAATGAAGATATCATACCCTTCCTGCCTTCCACTAATAACTATGCATAATTGAGAAAACATGTTCCTAATTCAACCCATACATACTTGTAATTATCTTTTCACCAACATAACTCTCTCTCTCTCTTTCTTATAAACTTCTTATGAAAAAAAAACTCTTTATATATACATGACTTCAAATATAACTTTTAATAAATAGGTGTTTAAACATATGAATACTAGAATGTGACAAATAATCTATTTTCTGATAGAACGAATTTCTTTAAAAGTTAACCTATTCTTACCATTTAACAAAATATGAACATAATTCTGGTAGCTAATTAGAGAATTCCTTTATTTGAATATTGATAAAACTGAGGAAACTCTAGAAGGATCCCACGGCATATCTTCATCGAATTTTGGGGCCTTTATCAATTATTTGTGATCAAATTTGATCAAGGGCTGTAACTTCTTTTGTGGAATGGCCCATTGGTACTGTGTAATAGTACACTGTTATGAGAGCTAAAAGGATGCTAGGTCTGAATACAATCAGGGGATAACATCCCTCTGGCTCTTACAAAAGACTACTATCCTGCTAGTAATTTATACGTAAGTGTGTCTCAGGAAATAAGCTTCTCAAAATAGACTGCTATGATTGCATATTTGGGTCACCTATTTATTAATAAAAACAAATATGCCGCAAGGCATGCCACTCTCCGGCAGAAGCAGATTACATGTATAATGATACAGACTCAGTAAACTCCACAAATTACATTCCCAAGTACATTTACTAAAAAGGAGAGGCTAATTATGGGAAAGGAATTCATCTTCGGACACAAAATATTATAAAATGAATTTTATGAACTTTGAAATGCAATATGTAGGCCTAAGGTAATCATGAAGTTAGGCTACTTATTTTCAGATTGCAACTGCCTATTGTAACAACCATTCTTGTCAAGGTGGATTCTTGTCTTGATTTTATTTTCAAGGGGGCGGGGGGCTGACTTTTTAGTCTTTGTCAACTCATTTGTGTAATAATACAAAATTGTATCATGCACAAGAAACAACAGGATATCTTTTTAACAAGTGACCTTCTCAAGTTCAGTGACTATTTTTCCAATGAAATACTTAAGTAGATACCCTTCCCCGTAACTTCCAAGAACTACAGAATGCATCTCAACATGACTGCCCATTCAGTTGAAGATGGAATGTGGTTTATTGGAGCAGACTGCATGATGTCATCACTGTTGAGTCTAAATATCCGCACATGATCTCAGCATCATTGTATGTGGATTGGGAAATGGAGGGGGAATATCGAAGCTGAGATATATTTTTTAGTAAGATTGAATGATACAAATTATATTCTTCTCTAATACCGTAGTCACACCGGCGAGCCTGACTCAAAACCGACCTCTAGCTTGCCATTCATGGCAATGTAATTTTTTGGTCGGTCTGGTGTTGGTTTGGAGTTGGTCTCACTGGTGTGACTACTGTATTATGAAACACTTGTGTCTAAAAGAGCCTGAGCTTTTGATGCTAGTAGAATCTTTGTCAGACACAAAATGACCAAACATGACTTCCAAATGGTCATAGAACAATTGTATTTAATGTTATAAAGCCAGTATACAAAGACATTATCCTGAAAATTTCCTTTCCACCAATGCCTGTAAAGTTGTTTTACAAAATATAAATAAATGTAATATAACATAGCCGATTGCTGGGACCACTACTATTGATGACAATTCTATCTAGTATTATTCACATTAATTCAGGAGTCATTTTTCAAGTGATATGTGTTTTGTCATAACCTTTTATTCTTTATTAAAGGTAAATATTATATTTTAAGATTGACCAAAACTATACCCTAGCTTTAATGGTGATGAGTTGTTATTGAACATTATGCATTAAGGATGCTTGTCAGAGGATGCTGATGACAACATCATGCCAAAGTATTGGCTAAATGATTTTGACATTAATATCTAGATCATTCTAAATTTTGAATCCTAATATTGTATTTCCCTCCTTCCAGGTCAGAGAGCTCAGCTTTATGCATCCTATATGAGTCTTAGCTTGACCATGAACTTTACTTTATAATTACTTGCTTAGTTATTAATGGTCAAAAACAACATGGGGTTCCTGATTCATACAGCTGCACATGTTAGCAAAGATGCTCAATACATTTCTAAGAGTGTTTTCAATGTCCAGTTTCAAATTTATACGCCAACATGAATCATGATACAAAACGCAATTACAAAACGCTGATATAAAGAGAAACAAAGTGTGTGTTCATTGTCCCCCATCCCTGGTCGTAAAAGTAAACGTGTTTCAAATCTCGATTCGGAGGAAAATTTAAACGCCGAAAAAGATGCGTTTTGAAACACAATCAGCTTCAATTTTACGACCTTGAGCATCGCGATTGCAACGAAAGCGACACTGAAATGGATTGAGTTTTCAAACATATTTAAATGTGCTCTCGCAATGGAAGCTTCCGGTGCAAGTGAAAAAAGGAGAAGATTTTTTTTTTTGAGAGCGGAGAATTTAAAGACGACGGAAGTATAATCAGCTTTAAATTTTTGACACTGAACGGTGCACCGCTCATCGCGTTTGTGTTTTGTAATTGCGTTTTGTATCATGATTCATGTTGGCGTATAAATTTGAAACTGGACATTGAACACACCCTAAAGACAACTTTAACAAGTTCTTTAAAAAGGGGAAGTAACTTATAAATCGAGACTGCACATAATTTCAGTAGCACGTAAGTCCAGTAAATTTGGCTTTGATGGTATTTATATCAGAAAACGCAGTTGTTTCACAGAAATTATGGTAGTACTTCTATACATGTACTTTAATAGCAACATATTTGTGGTTTAATAATTGTAAAGAGTAATCAAAATGTTGTATTCTGGGAGAAGAAACATGAACAATTTTTAAGGGCAAGGATGACACAATTGCAGTGTACAGGGTTACAGATACTGCTTGGGACCCACATCATTTATCCATGAGGAAAAGCAAAATACAGTAATTTGGATGATATTGTTAAAAGTAGTGTCATCCTTTTGCAGGCAAAAATATTACATTTCTAGTTTTTGAGAGGATATAGTAGTATATCAATGACTATATCTTCCCACAACATGATTAAGCTCAAATGTGTATGTCATTATATTCCGATTATCAAAATTCATTCCTATTTTTCGAACCTCGAAAAAATATACCGTACGGTGCGAACCGTTGACCGTTAGCGCAGAGAATAATGCATGCTGATGCGCCGTGTGTATATTGCTGTGTGTGGTCCGTGCTGTAATATCAACGATGTTGATGGAGAGCTGGTCTAGATTGGTAGTCAGATTTTCGTTTCATATTACTGATCTAAGCAACCTACAATGTAGGACAGTAAGATTGAATAGACAGTATAGGTTCATCATATTCTTAAGTTATGCCAAGTTGCAATTAGTTTTCGCAATTTGTGAAAAAGGATGACACTACCTTTAACTGCATAGACATTCGTTATGTGGGGCCTGTTATGTGCATGGGGTCATGAAGCTCTAGATATGGCAAGGATACATGTATGTATTTTCTACGTTTCCGAACAGTCCTGTCTGAAATCTCTATTTTTGGCTGGAACTTGGCATGATATTGCCTCTAACCCCTTTTAGTACACAACACCAACTGAGTGCCAGAATGACGTTAGGTCATGTACTGTTAGACAAATCTAACATCCTTCTGAATCTGAAATGCCTTATCTTTGCTATCAACATGTTCACACTTGGCAGACCCTTTAATCATTGCAACGTTTCCTGCATAGCCAGTAAGGAGAGTAGAACACTCACAGTGTTGATGTAAACCTCCTAATCCACACAATACAAACAAAGTCAAAACTTTATTCTCTCACAAAACAATAAGTTAAAATTTTGAGGTGTTTTTTGAGTACGGTAGGCATTTGCGTTTGATCAACGAAATTTATGTGATATAGTAAATTTGTCTGCTTTTATTACAACCAACTGAATATGAGAGTTATACCTCATTTACACTGTGAATCGGGTCGCAAGTTCGACACAACAATTTTATGCATGTTCGACACCCCTTTTTTGCTCCGCCAGAATCGTAGGTTTCGATCCGGGAGGCGAGTTCGCCGTGTCGAAGTCAATGACCTTGAGGTCAGATTTGGAATTTGGCTACACGTGACAACACACATTAATGACGTCCCTTTACTTCCGGTCATGATCTGGGAGCCGTGTTGAACTCGCCTTTTTGGTTGTGTATAAACATGATCACAGGTTCACTCTTAACTCTTTGCAGTGTCGAACCCTTTCTGAGGATTCGACACGAGAGCCCAGTCACAATGTAAACACGGTAATTAATGAGAGAGTGAGCAGTGTGGTATGGCAGGAAGATAGGCGTCTGTAGTCTGATAAGGATCGGACGTATACCCCTTCAAAGATGCAGGCATCTTGGGAATAATGGCGAGGAAAGACTCTAATCAAGTGCAAGGGTCCATTCATGTTTGGCATTCTGCATTAAAGGCTCTGTTCACATTGAAAGATTGCATTGTTTTGCAAACTCTCAATTGGTGTTTATTTACTGAACTAACTCTTCAGGGACCCCGCAAGCTCCCCCAAGTTGTCAGACATTTTTTGTTTAAAATTCTAATTTATTTGAAATTGATTACCGTATATCCCCTTATGCATGTAGCTTATTTGTTACACCATGTAGGCCTATAGTTGTATTACATTAATTGTGAGTATCTTGCTCTTTAATAATACTACGCAATAACCCCTAGAGGACTGGATTAGTAGATCTAGCTCCCGAAAGCATAACTTAATATTTACTTTAATTGTGTAGAAATGGGTGTGAACAGGGTTTGAAATGTGCTTATAACAGCTAGTATAAAAGAAGTTCAATGAGTATGAACATGGTTTGAAATGTGCTTATAACGTCTAGTAAAGAAGTTCAATGAGGGTGAACAGGGTTAATGCCTTTCATATTCAAGAAGTCCAATTAGTGTGAACAGGGTTAATGCCTAGTAAAAAGGTCCAATGAGTGTGAACAGGGTTTGAAGTGTGCCTAACAATGCCTAATAAAGAAGTTCAATGAGTACGAACAGGGTTTGAAATGTGCTTATAATGTCTAGTAAAGAAGTTCAATGAGTGTGAACAGGGTTAATGCCTGGTAAAGAAATCCAATGAGTGTGAACAGGGTTTAAAGTTTGCTTGACAATGCCTAGTAAAAAGGTCCAGTGAGTCATGTGAAGAGTATGTCTTTGAGCGGAATGGATGGACAGCGTGACAGAAGCAAGGGGCCAAAGTAGGGATTTCTCATTGGCTGTCCTTCATCACCGTGCTATACTAATCTTTTCATACAAAAGGAAATAAAGAAAAATCTAAAAAGAAAAGAAATATTAAAAGAATTTATTTAATAAAGAGTGTATGATATACATGTACATATAGCACACTTCCACAAAAAAAGAAAGAAAGAAATATGAAAAATATGAAGGAACATATTCTGAGAGAGTGCGATAGATTGGACCTGCTAGATTCTATCCATTGGTAGTTCACTTCTCTCCCCTCTCTCTCTTTATTCTCCACCACTACCCCATTGATATCCCCCTCCTTCACACCCTAACCAACGTCTAGATTGCTCTGCCAGGAGATGGGTTGTGTGGGGGAAGGATAATTCGAGGGGTTGTTTCTATTTCGGGAGTAGAGGTCGATTGTGTAGTACGGCTCGGAAAAAACAAACACTTAACAGTCCTGACAAAGGACTAATTGGACTTCTATACAGTTAGGCTATTCAGCATGCATGCATACCATGTCAACTCATAGTTTCCGTTAGATACAAGATTCCATTTGGGATACGTCAAAAGTGATGTTCAAACCATCCCAGTTCAAATCTCCGTTGGATTCTTATAACCAAAGGAGGGTGTGTTCAATGTTCATTTTCAAATTTAAACGCCAACATGAATCATGATACAAAACGCAATTACAAAACACAAAACACTAACGCGATCAGCGGTACACTGTTCAGTGTCAAAAATTTAAAGCTGATTATATGCGTCCATTGTCTTTAAGTTCCCCGCCCACAAAAACAAACATCTGCGCTTTTTTTCACTTGCACCAGAAGCTTCCACTGCGAGAGCACATTTAAACACGTTTGAAAACTTTATTGTGTTCTGTGTCGCATTTCGTTGCATTCGCGATGCTCAAGGTCGTAAATCAAAGCTGATCATGATTCAAAACGCATCTTTTTCGGCATTCAAATTTCCCTCCGGATGGAAATCTGAAACATGCTTACTTTTACGACAGGGAATGGGGACAATGAACACCTACATGTACTTTGTTTCTCTTTATATCTGTGTTTTGTAATTGCGTTTTGTATCATGATTCATGTTGGCGTTTAAAATTTGAAAATGAACATTGAACACACCCGGAGAGATGTAGGATACATGAGACTAGCAGATCAAAGACCACCTAGAGCGAAAAGTGGTGAACTTTTACCCTTCACTTGATTTGATTCATATGTCATCATTACACACATTTCATATGTTTCCTTTCAGTGTAAATTTATTCTCTTCTTATTCTCCATCACTCTTCATAGTGCGCACTTTCTCTCATCTACACAATGCTTTTCCCCATTCCGCTTCGGTATCAAGAAAGTTGCAAATCTGGAGAGAGCGGCATAATTGATTCTGAAATGATCCTTATGGAATCAAGCAATTGTTTCATAAACAAGTCTAATGAAGACCTCATTTGCACACAGAAATTGGTTGTTGAGCTTGACAGGACAGCTTTTGGTTTTCCATCACATCATAATAAATTTGTGACCAAAATTGATTATCATTTTTTGTACATGTAGTTGCCTACATTGTTTGCTGGATTATTTTTCAAGAACTACAAAAACAAGAATATGTTAACCTTAAAGTAGATAAAATATGAAGCATAGGTAAGAAATATATCTAATGGCTTCACTGACAAAGAAACTGCCTCCAGGTCTGACTGGCAACTAAAAAAACTCTTTAAAAAAAAAAAATCAATTTGTGTCAATTTCATGCACTGATCCAAAGCTAATCTGGCTATTAACCCTATCGCCCGGTAATTAAGCCAAAATGAACCAGCAGCCTTGTATAGCACCACCTAAAGTCCTCAAGTACTCAAATCTGGCCCGGTTCTTAACCCATAATGCAACACTCCAAGCAGTGCAGTCTTATGATATAAAGGCCAACTTGGATGTTAACACACGATTCATATTCAGACTGCAATAATACTACCAAGTAGTCTAGTACCTTTCCCTTAAGTACCTTTCCCTTAAAAAACATTTTAGTTCTAACACAAGTCATGATGGCTGGATATCCCTCAATTCAAACTCATTTCAGAGAAAGAAATCTCCATGATCAAACCTTCTTTTATAATGCAGATCTATTATGAAACAAAGGGAATCTCAGGGTGTGTTTAATGTCCATTTTGAAATTTAAACGCCAACATGAATCATGATAAAAAACGCAATTACAAAACACAGAAGGATCATTCCATGCCAATTCACCAAATGAAAGTGCAATTTTGCACCCTTCCGTCTCAGAATTTGCTCAAATTTGGCACACATAAAGTTTAACATTACCTTTCCATGAAACAAAAAAAATTAGCGTAAAACGGTCCATCGGTTTCGAGCTATGGCCTGCCCTTTTTGATTCGTTTTGGCAAAATGGGTGTGACCTTCCATTTCAACGGCACAATGCGCCTGAACTGGTTGACACAATTTTTGTGAAACTGGTACATTTAAAAGGAAATTCAAAGAGGAATTCAAAAATGGTATCAAAATATTATTGGAGCAATTTAAAGTGCTATGACCTTTGACATTTCCTTTAACCTTGATTTTGACCCCCAGACGAATAATATTTTTACTTGATTTTTATGTATGTTAATTGTCAGTATAATATTAACATAACATGTAAATATCTAGGATGATATTTTATTTCTTCACCTTTAAAAACTCTTTTTAATGAAATTTACAAAGTTACTGTTACCCCCACATACTGATATTTGTGTTGGTAATGTGTGTACAAGACTCCATTATACATGAATACTTTCAAACTGAAGTAACATTACAATCAAATGCCATAATGTATTCCATATCTGTTGCTGATGCTTCAAAGATCTCAAGGATGTATCGCTTTGGGACAGTAGAGCTGACTATATGTAGGAAGCATTTTGTTTCTGTCAAAACCGCAGATTTCTGATGATTTGTATGTATACCTATTGCACCCAATCAAAAGGGCTAACAAATGTCTCTATTCATAAGCAAATGGAGTCTACGTACATGTTATACATTATCATTGTGTTTAATGTTTCCTTTATTACCTGAAATGTTTAGTTCCCTGTTTTAATTAATGTATTTAACTTCAGTTTGGAAGTATTCAAGTAAGCCTATAATGGAGACTTGTACACACATTACCAACAAAATATCAGTATGTGGGGGTAACAGTAACTTTGTAAATCATTAAAAGAGTTTTTAAAGGTGAAGAAATAAAATATCATCCTAGATATTTCATGTTATGTTAATAATATACTGACAATTAACATACATAAAAATCAAGTAAAAATATTATTCGTCTGGGGGTCAAAATCAAGGTTAAAGGAAAGGTCAAAGGTCATAGCACTTTAAATTGCTCCAATAATATTTTTGATACCATTTTTTTAATTCTTCTTTGAATTTCCTTTTGAATGGTACCAGTTTCACAAAAGTTGGTCAACCAGTTCAGGCGCATTGTGCCGTTGAAATGAAAGGTCACACCATTTTTGCCAAAACGATTAAAAAAGGGCGGGCCATAGCTCGGAAACCGACGGACCGTTTACGCTAATTTTTTTTGTTTCATGGGAAGGTTAAATGTTAAACTTTATGTGTACCAAATTTGAGCAAATTCTGAGACGGTAGGGTGTAACCCATTGGGTGAATTGGCATGGAATGACCCAGAACACAAAAGCAATCAGCGGTCCACTGTTCAGTGTCAAAGATTTAAAGCTGATTATACGTTGATCGTCTTTCAATTCCCCGCTCTCGAAAACAATCATCTGCGCCTTTTTTTACTTACACCGGAAGCTTCCACTGCGAGAGCACATTTGAAAACTCAATTGCGTTCAGTGTCGCATTTTGTTGCATTCGCGATTCTCAAGGTCGTAAAATCGAAGCTGATCGTGATCCAAAACGCATTTTTTCGGTGTTTAAATTTTCTTCCGTATGGAAATCTGAAAGACATTTACTTTTATGACTGGGATTAGGGAAAATGAACACACACTTTGTTTCTCTTTATATCAGCGTTTTGAAATTGCGTTTTGTATCATGATTCATGTCGGCTCTTAAACTTTGAAAAAGGACATTGAACACACCCTAAGATGGAGTGTTCCACTTATATTTTCTCATCATACACTGTATATGAAGATGGAGGAAATCAAAGGGAGGATGTGAAAGCACTTTTCATTATTTTCATCCATAAATATGGAGAGCTTTACGCCTGGATGGTATGGCATGAGACAAATCAAAATGACACCTTACAGCCAAACGACCAATCAGCCGATTGGGCCGTATAACTGTTCACATGTCTTACTTTCATGTTAACCAACCAACCATGAAATACAATCCTTGGCTAAACACCATTTAGGCATTTATCATTTTTATCGGCCTAGTTTCCATTTGCCAATCGTAACATCTACACTTCATTCCAATTCACTTTGGCTGCATACAACAGCTCAAGTTGAGATTTAAAGCCTATATAAACTAGCAACCTTGTATATATCGATAGCACCTCTTCAAGTCCTCTACTACTTTAAATCTGACCCGCTTACTAATCCACAATGCAATTTTCTGGGCAGTGTACAGTGTAGTCTTATAATATATTCCGGCTTGAGTGATCAAACATTAATTCACTACCCAATCCATTGATATTGCAAATAGCAAAACAGGTACTTTTCCCCTCAAAACATTTTAGTTTTCCTCTACAAATGAAATTATAGGCCGGTTTATTCACTGTATTATTAATAGCTATCTCAAAAGGTATATTTTAAGACTAGGTATTTGTAACACAAAGTCAAGGAGAGTATTGGTCAGTTTGCTCTCGCTTTAATTTTTAAAGCATATTCAGCACATAAATTTACATTTTATATGGATTATGCAATGTGCATACTGTAGCAGTTTTGTACATGTATGAGAACAACTGACAAATCATGAATAATGTACAATGATCATGAAAATTCATGTCAGTGTGGTATGGGCGCTTCACTTGAAATAAAATACCTGGGACTGATAGCTTTCCTCAGGCCTGGGTGCATTCATGACAAGTGTACATCTCTGAATCATCAACGCTCAAACAAACATATATACTAGGCCTACTAGGGTGTGTTCAATGTTCATTTTCAAATTTTAAACGCCAACATGGATCATGATACAAAACGCAATTACAAAACACAGAATACAAACGCGATCAGAGGTACACTGTTCAGTGTCAAAATTTAAAGCTGATAATTACGTCCATCGTCTTTAAATTCCCCGCTCTAAAAGAAAAAATATCTGCGCTTTTGTTTTCTCTTGCAACGGAAGCTTCCACTGCGAGAGACGTTTGAAAACTTGATTGTGTTCAGTGTCGCATTTTGTTGCATTCGTGATGCTCAAGGTCGTAAAATTGAAGCTGATCGTAATTCAAAACACATCTTTTTTGGCGTTTAAATTTTTCTTCGAATGGAGATCTGAAAGACGGTTACTTTTATGACCGGGAATGGGGACAATGAACACCCACTTTGTTTCTTTTTATATCAGCGTTTGTAATTGCGTTTTGTATCATGATTCATGTTGGCGTTTAAAATTTGAAAATGGACTTTGAACACACCCTTAAGTTAACTTGATGGGACAAATGGTAAAGGAGATAACCAAAGAGAGACATCCATGGATAAGGAGATGGGAGAGGAGAAATGGGAAGACAGGAGGAAGGGAGAGGAAGGATGATAGTAGAGAGATGGAGAGGGGAAGGGATGGATAAATGGATAGAACAAGAGGGAAGAGTAAGAGAATGGAGTATATTTGAGGGAGAGGAGTGCTGTTATTTTCGCGCGATTAATTTTCCGTGCTGAGCGGCCTCAAAACATGTTCCCGGGTTCTTAATTCACCCTGCATGTTTGTATTAAGCTCGCATTGAACCCATCCAATACATGCATAGGAAATCATGCCTATATATTCGCAGGTTTTTAAATTCGCGCCTGCCGCTCTTTGCGCGAAATCCGCGAATATTTCCACGAATACAGTAGATCAAGGTGAAAAGAGAAAATCAAGGGAAAAGAGAAAATCAAGAGTGAGGACACAATGGGAGCTACATTGGAGGAGTGGTGAAAATAGATGGAAGAGTCAGGGAAGATGAGTCCCTTCAGATAGAGTATGGACAAAAAATAAGAAATGACAATATGTCAAGAGAGAGACAGAACAAAGAATATAAACCTTATTAAAAGAGGATAGCATGTGACAATTAATCAACAGGAGTTGTCAAATAACAGGAAGGGAGTAGGACTGGTTTGTTACCCAAACCATATTCATTCTCTGGTCAGGACACGGGAAGTGCCTTGAATAGGAAATCTGAATTCAGAATGACATCATTCCAAGTCAAGTAGCCAGTCGATTCCTCAGAATCGAGCAAACAGATTTAACCAATCAATGACATTTGATAAAACCAATGAGCATAGACTGGGACGAGCCAATGCGGCTGCATTCTAAATGTAGCCTAATAGAGTTGTATCGTAGAGGAGCAAGGAATATTTCTTGAAGTCAGAGAAGAAAAAAAATTGATATGAGTCATCTTCTAAACTGAAGGAATGTTCCTTTTATTGCCACGTTGCAAATGTCATTCAGCAAAGAATTGATTTTTGAATTTGTTATTTGATTTGATTCCGTGAACACATAGGCCTATACAGTAAAGAAAATACACCTGTAGATGTAGTTGGTCATATTCAGACTAAGTGGGACATTTAGCTGAAATTTTAATGTGGCACTGTGCCTTTGAAAATGCAAATTAGGATCTGAAATCAACACAAAGGCTTCTTTACAATACAAACAATTATTTAACTTCAAACATTATGTGATCCAGTTTTCTTACGCTGAATAATTGAGCAAACAGGAATTTGCACGTATGGGACTATGGTGCTTCAAATGCCTCTTATTCTTAATACCAATCACTTTTGTCAGATTTTTATTGCTTAAAGTAATTTTCATGGACTACTCTAACATGGCATATAAATACAGGTAATTTGGATTTAGTTATTTAGTTGAAATGTTGAATTTAAGGCACTGGTCGTGTCACTCACATTTTGGATGTCGTGTCACTCACGACACATTGAGGTGGACCATTTTCCACAGAGAGGGAATGGTTGATAAACACAATAAATGTCAGAGAGGTACTCTATTCATATACATATACCAGCACTTATGGTACCCTTAGAGATCTACTTGGGCACAAATCCAACCATAACCAATGATGGTCAGAAACCCATGTCTTTTTTCTGTCGTGTCACTCACGCACTGTTTTTTAATCATTATTTCCAGGACCAATTGTAAAATTCAAATCCAACTGGTAATGACACATGCCACTCCTACAATATACATAATGTGGTAGTCATGATCCATTCATAACCTACAAGTGCAAAGATATGCGCCCTTCTATCAGTCCAAATGTCGTGTCACTCACGTTTGAATATGACCAGTTGCTTTAGGAGGCAGAAGTATTGAACAGTACCAGAAAAAAATTATGCCCTTCTCAAAGCAACAGACATTTTATGGATATTAAATTCACAATTACATGTATAATAATTTAAGTTCTTAGATAGCAATGTCTCAATGAGAACCAGAAAAACATTGAAAGGATTCCTTTCTAGCCAACGCCCTTCTGGCTAACAGTATGATTTATGTTCATAAAAAATGACTAGTTCGAAGGCTTTCCATCCTGAAAGCAAATGGCCTTTTGAAGGTTGTCTCATTCGATCCTTTGTGTACAGATGCAATGGTATGATTGATGTCTCTTCTTTACTATACTGTCATCATGTATGTCCTCTAGCCTATCATCATTATCCTCCTCATCATCATCGACATCATCATGAAGGAAGGAAGAGATGATGGCAAAGGGAGGCCATGAGGAATTTTATCCATTTAGCTGAGCTACAAAAATATGTGTACAATGTACTGTGTAGATGGCAGGAGTGAGGATAAAATATCAATGGCTAGATAAAATTTGGTTCTTACATATATTACCTCGGAATAGTTTAACTAGACAGAATAGTTTAACTAGACAGATGGCGCTATACAAATGCGTTATTATTATTATTATTATTATATTAAGACTATTAAATCACTGTACAATCACACCCCAGCATTTCAGACAGATCTGAAATATCTACAATATAGCCTTCGAGCCTGCATCAAGAGACACATTGTGTCATGCCAGGCTTGAACCAATGACCTACAAAACATGAAATACCCCAAATAAGAGGCATGATGCAAGTTCATTTGTTGTAAATCCTGTTTTAACATCAGAAGACCAAATACTCAACACTCAACGATTGTAGCCCCGTTTCACTCCCAGTTTGCATGCTTGGACCTCACTCACATAGAATAAAAAACACAACAAAACAAAAAGCAATCTGAGGGCTTGGGACGTCCCCATCACAGTGTCCAAGTTGTGATGACTCATAAATGTCCTACACAACCCAACCTCTTGCTTTGTAAGTGCTGACCTCACCTCCAATAGAGCAAAGAGATGCTACATAATGTAGGCTATAGAAAGAGGACCTTGCCACCAACCAAAACTTTTCCTTTACCCTGTCCAAATCTGACACCGCTTTTCCTCTCACTAAAGGCGTAACTTGATGAACCAATTATAATGATTGATAGTGCAGATCAAGATTGGATTAGTAGCCTACAAACAAGCGGAATATCAATGGGCATGGAGTATGAATCATGGAAGGATTAAATCTGTTACCTGGGACAGTTCACAAGATGGAGTGACAAAAATTGCTGAAAGACAATTCAAAATATAATTTTGTAATGGTTGGGCTGAATGAGGAGACAAGGGTTGAAAGGAAGATTTTCTTGCTCTCAATAAACGGTGTACTATGAAATGGTAGATATGAAAAATTTGAAGTATGGGGAGAAGAATAAAAAAAGAATGAAATCATACAAATGACACAAAGGAATAAAAACATAATTACATTTTCAAGGCTTGAACACTCATGAAAATGGGCCCTCAAATGTGATTGAATTTCAATTTTTAATTCTAAACAGGGGCCCTATATTGTTCATCATGCACGGTCCCTAAATTATTATGGAGCCTTACATGACTGAAACAACTTCCTTGCTCTAAAGCTGGTGTGCATAATATAGAATATGCCACTTCAATGTCCATCTCGGGCAATGAACTTCTATATCGTCCTACATCTAGTAGAAATTTGTCAAGATTCATGATGATGAAGTTACCAAGGTCACATGATGGAAGAGCTTCCAAACAAAAGCTTATATCTACCCCAGTCACATCACTGATCCACACACTGATCACATACATGTACATGTAAGGCATAATTCATCTCATATTTAAACTCTTTGCCTGCCAAATTTGACTATAGTCACAATTGTACTTATTAACTATACAATCGTAATAATTCATTTTCTCTGTAATGGCTGGGCTAAAAGATCTGAAAGTCACTGATAATGCGAGGGCCGGGCCTGAGGCATAATTTCTCCTAGTTAATGCTAAGCAAATATTGTTATACTATTTTTAATAATTAAAGAGAATAGAGAAAAGTCTTTTTTTTCTAATGCTTAAAATTAATGTGGCAGGCAAAGAGTTAACACTCCAGCAATTAAACTTTTCTTTCACTCTAAACATCTTGAAATGTATAATATTCTGTATTTAAGCACTTTGAGCAGTTAAACTGGTAAATCCCTATAACAACCAGATACCTTGTATCATTTATTATTATAAATAATAAAGTTAATAAAGATATGTTTGAATACAGAGAATTTGTACATGAATTCTTATGTTCATTCATAACATTGAATGAATATAAACAAATTCTTTATTAATAGGATGTTATCAATTTTATTAACCACAAAAAGAGGGCAACTGTCAAATGGCTTTGCCTTTGCAATTTGTAAATGGGTATTTTGAGTATTCATTCAACAGGTAGGTAAATATACATGTACATGTATAGTACATGTACGTGTACTTTGTCTTGCTATTGTGTGATGCAATACAAAAGTTGATCAATATTTCCACTTCCTTTGTACTTAAACATTTTCTTGGAAACATTAAACTTAAATTTTGTGAATGCTTAACTGCCAATACATGAAGGGCGTACATTCCTTTTACTACGTTTGTATGTACCAAGATGACTCAGGTGCTCACGTCACTGTATTGTACATTATGTACATGTACATTACATTTTTTGTACATGTATGTACACATCGACAAAGTGTAAAAAAACTGTGCCATGAGCATGTAGTATCTGGTGTCTATAATTTTCTTTTGTTTAAATTTTTGGGGTATTTTTTTAGGGGGGGGGGTGCAGTAAAACCTTCTGTTCTCACATTCTAAGAGACTGCAAATATTGTTGGTAACCCTTTCTCGAGTGTAACCAAGATTATAATTTAATGTTTTACTCAAGACACCCACCTCACGTTCTCTCTTAAAATTAAAACATAAGAACTAAATAAAAAAAAATTTAAAACATCTCAATTTTGATGAATAATCAGGATTTTCTCTGTTCTACACATGTATGTACATTGTACATGTGTGTAAGAAGTTCCTTCTTTTCAGGATTAAATCAAAATGACTTACTCATAGCTTTGATTCCTGGAATATCATTCATAAAAAAAACCACAGTAGTTTCGGTCTGATCTTGAATCCGGTCTTGATTTCAAACCTGGGTTTCTTATCCCGTCTCTAGAGAGATCGAATCTCTCAAGGAGGCCGAAAGGTGAACAGGGGGGCATTTCATGACAGGACTTATCGGTCGCTTTATCCAACAAATTTGCTCTCAGCCAATCAGATGCTAGCATTTCAGTAGCTTATAACAGTCTGTGGGATAAAACGTCCACCAAGTCCTTTCATGAAACGCTACCCTGAACAACACTTTATGACATTGATTTGCGATTTGCATTTCAAACAACATACACATGTAGCGTCTGTTGGAGATTACATCATTGTACCTACTAGAAACAGCATGGTTTAAAATACAAAGTTGTTAAAGCTGGTGTATAGTTTTAGGAGAAGGAAAAATTTAATTTGGATTCACAGTTAGATAATACGAAAGACTGAATCCTAGATAATAAATTAAATCATATTCCATAAAATCTTATTTTAGTGTCTTTATTTCACAATATACATGTACATTGTAAGTATAAAACGTGTAAAATAGTTTCATACTACAAGTGTCGCGCATATGTCACAGATCCACCTATTTACCGGCCCAATTCAAAACGCACGGCTGTAAATTTGTTATCACAATACAAATCTTAATTTGGCCTCATTACATGGATAAGTTTATAAATGTAAACAAATATGAACTTGTGTTGTTATTGCTGCTCTTGGCTTGAACAATCGTTCAATTCAAAAGGCAATCAATACATGTGTAAACAGGCCTTTATCTTAATTCAACATCTAGACATACAAACACAATAAAAATTTCATTATCACATGACAAACAGAAAAACCCAAATTTTACAGCCTGTTCAGGTCAGTTTTTACAATAACTACATGTACAATATGTTGGTTGTACAGTGTATGCAAGCAGCATTCAAGCTGAAATTCATACAGAAACAAATAATGTACTTTTAATATGTACATGCACATGTACAGTCTGTGTCAAAAAGAATGGTACAGTCAGGAAAAAATTATTTGGGTATGAAATCTTCTCAAATGATGTGTGTATGTGGTACCAACAGCCAAAAGATTCTTCTTCCTGGACCCTGTTGCATAAAACTTCTAACCGGAGTTTTTTCCGGTTAAAATCTGAAAACTCCGGTTAAAGTCCGAAAACTCCGGTTACAATATTTTTCTAGACTTTTACTGTTTTTTCCATTGCATAAAAACATACCAGAGTTTTCAAAAGTATTAATGCAATAAATTTTTAGGGAGTTTTAAAACTCGGGTTGAATAACCTAAGAAATAGGTCTACATAAGCTGAGTTTTTTAACCCGAGAAAACTCGGGTTAGAAAAAAAGTTTTATGCAACACCACCCTGATGCACATTGTTTTGTATAATTTGCTTTTGTACAACAAAAGTTATGAATGCTAAATTTTGTGCGGCGATGAGCTTATCAAAATTACCCATTGTTTCGATGCGCTGAAAAGCATGCACAAATGACATTTTTTCTTGATTATAGAAAACTGGTCATATCTCGAGCTCTACAGCACCAAATGGGATGAAAAAAAATGCAGAAGAAAGCCTGATTTTCCTACTTTACAGAAATATTAAACACTTTTAGAATGTTATTAATTTTCATACTTAAAAAAATGTCTTCCACTTGTACCATTTTATTTGACACAGATTGTATGTAACATGGAATAAAACTCAGAATGTAAAAACTTTTCAAAGAAATTTTAAACTTCTTTTGGGGAGACACTATAGGCTACACCTCAATACACTACAATTCACTTTGCAGGGATCAATCAATATGAGAGTTAAGTTGTGTGTGCAAAGAGGTCATTTAAAATTCTCATATTAAAGTGGACATTTTTGTAAGATGAACTCAACATGAATAAAAAAAAACCTTGCGAAATATATGGCTTAAATGGTTTACATGCGTACCGAAATCTAGCACTTAAAATTAATTCTGAATTTTAAATGACCTCTTTATTTATTAATTAATTGATTAATTATTAATTTAAGTGCTTGATTTTGGTACGCATGCAAACGAATTTAAGCCATGTATTTGGCAAAGTTTTATTTTCATGTTGAGCTCATCCTTGCAAAAATTTCCACTTTAATATGAGGATACTTTATTGAAAAAGGCAAATGGCTTTATAGTGTATACACAAGTATACATGTGCAATTTATGTACACCATGTATACTGCCTCCAAGGAGAGAGAGATACATGACAAATGTTATAAAATCTCATTTCATATGACAGGGTTCACAGACATGTCACAGCCCACGGATTCACCCTTCAAATCATAATGGAAAAGCAACAGCAAACATGCCACATGATGTATTCTCTTTCATGTATGTATACAAAAGTGTTCTCACTATGGTTGCCCCGACATGATCAGAACCCAAACAATATTAGATTTAGATGTACATGTAAACACAAGATAGCTTTCGGTGCTATCTCACCTGCTTTGAGAAGGGTTTGCAGCTAGTTTGCGATTCAGAGTCTCTGAAGGCACAGATATCTCAGAGACATCTGCTGAGTCTCTGTGACGTCTCCTGGGTCTCAGCGATGTCTCGTGAGTCACAGGAAAATCAAAACATGTTTTATGAGATTTGTTTGTAGTCATGACTGATGTCAATGGTAGCATGCAGAGCCATCGGGTATTACATTTTTGTACCTCACCTGGGGGGGGGGGGGGAGAAGATAGATATATAGAGTTATAAAGTAGACTTAAAATCGCACTTAACTCGTTATTTTTGTGTGTTATATTATGCATCACCTCATTGGTCAGAGCATGCTCAGGGGATGCGTGCCATTGTGAAATCTATCAATTAAATTGCGTGTTATAAGACAAGATGCGCGTAGAAGTTAAGTGCGACTTTAGGTCTACTTAACTCTTTGTGAAACACCCCCCTGGTTTGTAAAGATTACAGATTCTTATTTTAAGAAGCCATTTACAAAGACAGCCATAGCAAATTCCTGTATTATTTGTAACTTTGCAAGCATTAAAAAAAAAATCAGAATATTCTGAAACAACATTCTTGCTCACTGTTCACAAATTATGTAACAAGGCAAATAAAGATCAATGTCTACAAAGGACAGAAGGCTTGAATCATATACATGTACACCGTACAACACTCAAACTACATAAATTGATATTTAATTTATAAAAAAAATTACATCAAGTTTTCCGCCTAACAGCAATATGCAAAGTCCAAAGCAAATAAAAGATACATGTACATGTACAATGTATGTACACTTGCATACTCTCATGTTAATTTGTTTCCAAGTGCCTGTATCTGTTGTGGGCATTTACATGGGAACACTAATATGGCTGTCCCAGACAAGGGGGATATGACGAGATGCAAAAAGAACTCACGCTTCCCTTTTGGGTCAGGCAGCAGAGAGTGCCAATGTCTACATGTAATTGGTAGCAGAGCCACACGCCCAACATTTTCCTGTCTATCCTTCATGTACAGCGCAGGAAAAAAAAAGAAGTTTATCCACAGGGTAACCCCCCCCCCCCCCCCCCCCTCCCCCCATAATGAAATTACTATATTATACATACATGTACCTGTGGCTGCAGAGCGTTTTTGAACATAACCGAAAGATCTGTCAGGGTTTTAAATCACAACTAATTCTCAAGGTCATAAACCCAGAGTGTGTCCTCACGTGTCTTAACTCCAAGTTTATCTCAAGTCACCCTTGAGAATTTAATTCTTAAAGTTAACTTTGGGGTTACTTTCGAGTTAAGACTAGTCGTGTGAATAGGGCTAATGGTAAAATTCCATGTTTTACAAAGATAATCAATGGAGGACAATACTGTTACGACCATAGTTGTTATTCTATCACTTGAGAATGATCGTTTGAACCCTTTACCTTTAATTCAATCAGAGAGTATTCACATGTCCCAGATTCAATTCCACTAACAGCTGAAAATGCACTCCAATTTCGCAGAGTAGGGGTGTGTTCAATGTCCATTTTCAATGCCAACATGAATCATGATACAAAATGCAATTACGAAATGCTGATATAAAGAGAAATAAAGTGTGTGTTCATTGTCCCCATTCCCGGTTGTAACAAGTAAACGTCTTTCAGATCTCCATTCGGAGGGAAATTTAAACGCCAAAAAAGATGCGCTTTGAATCACGATCAGCTTTGATTCTACGACCTTGAGCATCGCGTATACAACAAAATGCGACATTGAACACAATCGAGTTTTCAAACATATTTAAATGTGCTTTCGCAGTGGAAGCTTCCGTTGCAAGTGATAACAAAAGCACAGATCTATGTTTCTTTTGGAGAGCGGGGAATCTAAAGACGATGGAAATATAATCAGCTTTAAATTTTCAACATTGAAAGGTGCACCTCTGATCGCATTTGTGTTCTGTAATTGCGTTTTGTATCATGATTTAGGTTGGGGTTTAAATTTGAAAATG
This sequence comes from Paracentrotus lividus, assembly GCA_940671915.1. Taxonomy (NCBI): domain Eukaryota; kingdom Metazoa; phylum Echinodermata; class Echinoidea; order Camarodonta; family Echinidae; genus Paracentrotus; species Paracentrotus lividus. The sequence continues at coordinate 25,922,239 of CALNVZ010000641.1, forward strand.
GACATTGAACAAACCCTAGGAGAGCTTCAATTTCAAGGAATTCATGGAATGCAGCATTGAATGGCAAGTGTATGCTGCTAGAAAGAACACAATCAACCTACCTCAAATCAAAGTGTGTTGGATTCACCACTTCTCAGCATCAGATTCAGAATGAGGCAACCAGGCAGATGAAATTATGGCTCAACTCCAAACAATCTGTTGGTAATAGACACAAAATAGAAAGGGAATATTAGTATATTAATCTATAAGCTTTTATTAATTAATATTCACAGGATGTCAACTTTTTAAAGTTTTTAAAAGTTTGCAAAATAATGCACAAGAGGATGATATATTGTAATGTACTGTAGGTTGAAGTTGTCTGATTTCTACGTTTAATCTAAAATCAATGTCAAATTCGGACTTACTTACAAAATTACATGAACATGACACTTAATTACAGAACTTAACCATTTACATTGTATTTTACACCATACAGTGTCACATTTATAAATTTTAAATACTTGGCCATGAATATAAATTATTTTGTCTTTTACTTGTTTGATATTCCCCTTTAATACCACCTTACACATTTACTTCAGTCTGTGCTCTTTAGTCAATGAAATCAAAGAAATCAGAGAAATAAACATGTAGTGTGAGTAGCTGGACAAGGGTTATCTGAAGGAGAATTGGACGGTTGTTTTGTTCAATGAAATCAAGAGAGACGTTAGGCAGACAATCACAGAGATGATGATCAGGTAGGAAACCATAATTCTAGAGGATTATGAACTAATTAACAGTTAAGCTGGAGCAATTAAAAGACCTAATAGAAGCCACAGAGTGTACCAATATGCAGTACCATGTACAATATATGTACTTCATCCCTTTCCAGAACGTGCTAGCAAATCTTGCTCAAGGACTTGATTTGTAGGAGGGGCAAAACTGTTTTGTATTGTTTTATAAATAGCAGAATCATGGGACCAGTGAAGCCACCTCAACATTTAATCCTGCAAACAAATGCAAAACTGAACAATAGTAGACACATAAAAACCCATAAAATTTAGGCAAAATCATTCATTCCTTTTTTTTCTTACAGTTGTATGGATGATCAAACTATTGCTTGACTCAGGGCTCATACTCTTGACTTTCTCTCTGGCTCATTTTGATGATTAAAATTGTTCATATTCTATTTAATATAAATCATTTGATAATGATTTTGGTGGATTTGTGTTAGATATTTTGTCTGTTAACATTAAAGAACCATAATGAAGCACCCATTTATGTAGAAGATGGAAGGTGCCAATCTTGAGATGTAGGACCCCTATAAAGATAGAGATGTCACCTGAGAATGGACAAGGGCAGATCACATGACCAGTAGTCTGTGATATGTGCACCTGAATTATGCAGTAGCGGTCAGCCAAACAGGCACCAAGCCCAAAGCATGCATTCTTAATATTCAATGCCATCTTCAGTGTTGTAGCTCTGATTCTTTTTTTTAGTTTCAGTGAAGAAAATGACTCAACCCCCATTCAGATATCATATATTCAGGAAGAATAACAAGGACCTCCTAAAAAGCAAGCGTGAACTGACCAACACTCTCATTGACTGAGTGTTATAATAGCTAGTATTTCATATACCTTTTGAGAAAACTATCAATAATACAGTGAATAAATTAGCCTATAATTTTATTTGTACAGAAAAACTAAAATGTTTTTAGAGGAAAAGTACTTGTTTTGATACTTCTAGGTAAACATAATAATGGTGCTAGGAATGTATGGAGTACCAGGGTAATGAATTACACGTATTGTCTATCATTCAAATGGGCCAACAATATGTATTGCTAGACTACACTGCTCAGAATGTTGCATTATGGGTAAGGAACCTGTGCAGATACGTATGAGTAATTGAGGACTTGAGGTGGGGCTATACGAGGCTACTGGTTCATATTGCCTTTGATTGAATCTCAATATAAAAGGAGCTCACACAGCAAAATCTGTATACTGTATAGGCGGTGCTGCACTAGTTGAGCTATTTCAAATAGCGCGCTATTTGTGATCCGATGAATTAGCTCGATCAGAGCTAATCCGACCTTGTGGTCAAATAGCGTGCTAATTTGGAGGAAATCCAAGCCCGAGTCACCTTAGGTTTATTTTTAAAAACTCGAGCTGGTTTGCATATTTATCATGAAATAGCACGCTATTTTGCATGGTGCTGCACTAGCTCGAGCTAAATCCGAAATCGTGCACCTGTTCTTGTATACTCTAGCGGTAGTTACCACTTGCGCAATACACATAAGGCTGGTTTGTTCAAGGTCAAGTCAGGTCGTTAATGCGAAATTTAAAAATAGCTTATTAAGCTAGTGCAGGAACGGTTTCTTTCTTCGTTTTTTTCCCCCCGATTCACCAAATAGTGCGTTATTTTTTAGCTTGAGCTAGTGCAGCAGCGCCTTATGTCAACAAGCCAGACAGGGCAGCATTGTATGTCACACTCATTCCATCTTCTTGGAAAGCATCCATCCGGGAGTGAAAGTTCAACAGTTTACGCACAATGTAGTCAAATGTACATGGAGAACATCATGTCCATGTTTAACCCTCTCATTACCATGGTCGCCTTTTGGCACCATAGAACACTGGTGACAAGAAAACTGATTTTACTGCCATTTTGTAAGAGAGTGCCCTCTATTGTTGAGTTATGTACCGTTGGAAAGCTGGAAACGGTAGTTTGCGCATGGATGCAAACACTAGGGGTATTGCTTGAGTTATCTTTTTGAAAATTTGAAATGAAGTGAGAGAATCCATTTTTTTTTTTGAAAAAGGGCCTGGTAACGAGAGGGTTAATTCAAACAGATTCCACTGCTGCAATGGGTAGCAATTAAATGAAAGGGAAAAAAAAGAAAAACTAGCTGTACATGTACCTACATGTAAAATGTATGTACATTATCAGGATACAATCAAAGTTTATTGATAGCTAACATGTAGGCCTACATGTACATGTATACTGAATTAATAAATGTATCAATTCCATTTTGGTTTAGTTTACATGTGTCTGAATTTCCAGTTCAGTTTTACTATTATTAAAGAGAGCAGCGACTGTCAAATTTTACCAAAGTTAGCAGACTGATATAGAATGAGTACTTTCTAGCTAAAAATGGGCTTTGATCATCAATGTCTTGCTTGAAGAAACAGTATAAATGTAAGAGTAACTTCGGTATAACAGGTATGTTTAAAGGGTGGAGCAAACACATTGGAGGCAACCACATACATAGTCATTGTTTACTTAGAACCATACAGTACATATATGATATGAAGTCATATAAAGGTCAAAATGCTTGCAGCATTGCATCTCTATATGATTAGCAACATTGCAGAATGGATTCCCACTAATATAGTCAAGGTTCAACTGTACAATGTCATTCATTAAGAATCCAAATAGTCCTCATCAGGCAACATATTTGTTATAACAAACATTACATAGTCATACATGTACAGTTATGTAAGCTAGTCACCACACCTAATGTTTACTGTCTGTACATGTATGCACACTGATACCACTTCTTATGACGGTTTCTTAACCGCCAACTATTCTTTGCCCCATACAATTTATTTTCCTTTTCTCATGCCAAACTACGGTATCTGCTTAACCCCGACTAAGGAATAGGCCTACACCCTGTTCTCACACAAAATTTGCTAACCCTGTTTGTCGATAGACCTGTTGGGCTGCTTTTGACAATAGCTGCTGGTGCCTGTGTGTCTTAGCACCGCTTTTTTTCGTAAGTTGGGTAAAACTTCAATCTTTGTTCAGACAAGACTTCTTAACCCTAGCAATTGCCCGGTTAACCATGGTATTTTGCAGGGCTAAAAAAAACTCGCAACTACATGTATAGTGTACGCTAATATAGGGGGTCACCGTTAGGTCACTTCGCAAAAACATCATGGGAAGAGAAAGCAGACCGAGTTTGACACCAAAGATAGATCAGTATTTATCAGAGGTGAAGTATGTCTACATTGCTAAATATGAGTTAAGAAAAATGTATGCCATGAGAAAAGCATATAAGGGTTAATGGTATGAGGGAAGTATAGTTGGGGCAAAGTCATCCGTAGCCCAGTGTACATACACTACATTTTGGACTCCAATATGAGACTAGTCGATACGCACCTGCTATTAACAATCATTCATACTATAGTAACACAGGTCACGCTTTATTTCTCATATCATGATTAATTCATAAAACTGACAGTTTGGCTTGAACTATTGTACCTACTGGACAAAGCAATTTGAACTCGAGGATGAAGCCAAGCAAATCTACATCAATACTACACAATCCCTTTTGTAATACGGAATTTAGCGTTTCTGATATATATGTCAGAGTAATAATATCATAGTAGTTATGCTAGTCCCTGTTAAAATGACTGCAATATTATAGTCCATGGGTGCTGAGCCCTACTCTTAGCATTACATGATGGTTTAAACAAATGTAATACATACCAAACTGTCCACTTTATGTAGCTGACAACGAAATATGTTTCCTGTAGAAAGATTTATAATATTTAACATTCAATTTTTGAAAGATTTTTGAAATTTATATGCAGCCAACACAAACCAGCAGTCCTGTATCACCTCAAGTCCTCAACAAAAATTTGAAAATGGCACATTTTCTATCCTTTGCAGAATACAACATTCTGGGCAGTGTACACGTATGGTAGGGGTGCAATACAAGTTTATAGCCGGGATTAATGTTGCCACTTCCTGTACTAATATTTACAGGTAAGATTTTACGCCAGCTTTTCTGATTAATTACTTGTTTTGCTACTTGTGGTAACATACCTATTGTGTTATGAATGGACGTGCAGCATGGATGTAGGGCCCAAATTTTTACATCATCTTTGATAATAGCATTATTTATTTTTCTACATTTGTTTTACTGCAAGGTACTATGTCATACAACATTAAAGGGAAAGTTCACCCTGGAATTTTATTAGTTTTAAAAAATGCAGAAAAATAATAGAAAAATATGAGTGAAAGTTTGAAGAAAATCGTCCCCAAAATAGCAAAGTTATGAATATTTAAAGTTTTGATTCTGTGACGTCTCGTGCGAGCAGCTCTCCCATGTATTGTGTATGTAAATTCCATAAATTTGTCTTTTTTCATGGTTCTTGATAAAGGAATGGGTCAATTTGATGGAGGCATGTATATGAACATATGTTTGATGGTATATTGACCGCACAGGTGACAAAATTTATTTTCTTCTGAAAAAATGACATTTTATGGAATTTACACTACATAACACATAGGAGAACTGCTCGCACGTGACGTCACAGAATCAAAACTTTGAATATTCATAACTTCATTATTTCTTGGTCGATTTCCTCCAAACCTTCACTCATATATTTCTTTTATTTTTCTGCATTTCTTAAAACCAATTTAAACCCAGGATGAACTTCCCCTTTAAACTTCATACATCGACTTTCGTGACTACACCAAAATTTAATCAGATCGTCTGCCTATCGTGATACAATACTATCATTAACTTTGAAATTCATATTTCAAATAATTGTTGAGATATCGCGACAAAGAGCACACAGGAGCACACAAGAAAAGTCTTGGCTTTCTTATAATGCATGCAGTTGAATGTTATTTTCTTCTGTAGACATGTTCACAGCAACTTTCTTGATAAGGAAATGAGATGTTGTGCAATAGCGGCCAGCCAAAACCTGGAGACTCCTTCAATTTCGTCTGAGACTAAAGGTACAGGTGTATATGATTTTCTAAATATCAAAATGATATTTATATAAAAATCACCTTTTCTTCCTCAAATTGTCTTCCTTCACACGAATAATAATTCTCTTTCACTTTTCTTGTTTATTCTTTAACAAAATGATTACAAAATGCAACTGTACATGGATAATTGCACAAGTTTGCAAAGTGAGTATCAACAGTGCTCTTATACATTTTGTTTTCTTCATTTTTTGTGTGCATGAAACAAGCCGATGTTCAGTCTTGTTTACTATTGATGTTGGCAGACAGGCAGGTGCTGCCAACATGTGCAAATGTAGTAGGGAATGACTAATCATGATACGCTGTAATCACATTACATGATTTTATTTTGATGTAAGACCATACAGTGCCAGGTAGAGTGGATGTTTATTATATTTCACTGCCTGATTCAGGTTAAAGTGCTACAGTACATTTGCAGTTCATTTGCCAGGACATGATTATAAACACATAGACTACACATGTAGTCTGGCATTCTTTCAAAATTGCAGGCAAATTGCTTTAATACTCCACATCTATAGATCTATGACGTATAACTTTTTTCAATGAGTTTACGTCCAAAAGTAACTAAATTCAGCGTTTTCTAATAGTTGACCATTTACCCAAGACAAACAATGCATATTTTTATGCACAAATAACATTTAATAGTGTCATACATGTACACACTGAAGACAATAATACAGAACAAAAACTTCCTTACAATTTGCCTACTAGTTGAGAGACCTTCAAACTGAACACATCTAGTTCTCACCTCATGCACAATGAAACCCAGTCACATAGCGAGACCAAATAAAAACCAACAAATAGGTTGTCATTCGTATTAATACAATATTTTGTTTGGTTACATTGTGTAGGTGTCGGTTCGGGGTCGGTTTCAATTCAGGGACTGAGGTACATGTACCAGGCAGTTCCATGTCTAGAGTTGAAAAGAAAATTCTTTCTTTCGTGTATATTCTTTAAGGGTACTGTACACTATGAAAGGGTTCAATGTTTATCATAATTTACTCTGAAATATATGAAAAGAGAACAAATATATCACGTAATTTGTAGTTTGCCATCATTTTAACTCTAGAAAATAAGCAACTTCGGGAAATGTACAATCTAGGCCGAAGGGGTTTTGCGTGAGGAATACATCTATATTTTGTTGATTGCAGTGACGAGCACTTTACAATGTACCAAGAATCTGTTAACATCATGTTTACAAAAGAAATGAAAACAAATTGGCATTACCACCCAGAACACCATGGTGCCCAATGAAAAGATGTGTATTAAACACAATAGTCTTATCGGATCAGTGCACAATACAAAAGCCTGAATGAATACGCAAACCTATTGATTTGGTTTCAAACCTGGTACAGATAAAAGCATGAACTGCTTATAACAGTATTCTAACAAAGGATGAAGGTGGCAGTTTGAACACGACACAGAATGCCAACATCTGTTCTCTTAACCCCTAACTAGGCCGGGGGGGGGGGGGGGGGGGGGGAGACCCCCCCTCGACGTTTCGCGCAATATGTTCGCAACGCAAAAAGCTCTCGCCGCGATGTGGCATGACTTTTTCCCTCCAAGTCTCCCGCATCTTTTAAGACCAAATTTGCGACGTACGGGTACCCGGTTCGCGAGTTACGCATAATTTAATACACGTGCGTCAGACCCAAAATTGCTCAAAAACGTGATTTCATGTACAAAGTCAATACAAAATGTGTTTTCAGCTAAAATTCATAAATGAGTGATTATTTTTGCTTTTACTGATTCAAATTACTTGATTATATGCTTTTTATGATTGTTGAATTGTCCCTAACAAATTTCATAAAAAAAACAATGAAAATAAAAAGGTCGAAAAAACAGAGAAATACATAAGAAATTAAATAAACAATAAAATACATAAGAAATTAATTGTGATACCGGAATTTTTTTCGAGTACAATTGATAGGAAGGGTATAAGGAATATTCACACCAAAAATGAGCACATTTGGAGCTGTATTTAGGAAGTTAGAGCAAAAAGTATGATTTTCAATATTAATTATGCATAAATTAGCATAATTAATTAAAAAACAATTTTCATGAAAAAAATAACTATACAATTCGAGCGACCTGATATAGTGCCAGTACGTTAGATTACCCAACATGCATCTCAATATCGTCGAAAAAAAACCAAAACCTCCGGGGCTTTTTTTTTCCTGCTCCAAAATCAGTAAGAGATAATTTATGATCAACGGGCTAGTCTTTATAAGCTGCGTCACGGTTGTATCTTACAATTTTCTGGCTATTTAAATTTGAGCGGTGTATGTGTTATTGTGTTGTTAGATACGATGAGTTCATTCATCGCAGTGATGAATAACTGATAAAAATAGCGCAGCTATGCTATGCGCAGCGCGTGAATATTTAAATAGGCCTAAATAAATACGCGCGCTAAAAATCCGAGCATATAAAATACCATTTATTTGTCTTTATACCGGGGACGTCAAACAAAAAGAGAACTATCTTTCATAACGACATAAATTAAAGTCTTATTTATTTTTTATCTTTCGCCTAACCAAAACATAAGTGTGACGCACATAAGAAATCCAGTGCACCTCAGCACTCCCCTAAGGGTGAAATTTGACAGCAATAACACCAATGACTTTCAGCTAAATCAATCCGTCGTATACATAATGGCGCTTACGCACGCATTCTGCCTAACGGAAGTGGAGCTGCCGACAATTTCACCTTTGACCCTTCAAATTTGGCGATAATATCAATAGTATCGAACAGTATCGATCAATTTTTGTATAGCAAATCGCTCGAATTGTTTAGATTAGGTCATGGGCGACATGCATGCCAATTTTCGGCGCGATCGCGCGGTCGACAGCCGAGATCTCGAGGGGGGGCCTGGGAGGCCCCCCCCCCCGGCCATATCAACTACCAAAATACCCCGGCCTAGTTAGGGTTAAAGAGAATTTGTCCCCATTCACAGTGGCCTCTGGAACACAGCTACAGTCATGGGACAGTCCCATGACTGTAACGGTGTTGCCTTCAGTGTGAAGGCTCTCGCAACAACACCGCTATGAAAAACAACAAAATACAATGTACATGAGAATTGCCAGAAGAGAGAATGGAAAAATAAAAAAATAAAGAAATACATAAGAAATTATAGACCTTATACAAGAGAAAAGGAAATAAGGGAGAAAACAAAGAAACAAGAAATTATGAAATATAAGATGGAAGGAGAAAACAAAGAAATGATAGAAAAGTTAACAAAATAAAGGGAAAACAAAGATACATAAGATGGGAGAATAAGAAAACACAAATAAATACATGTAAATTACAACACTGCAAAAAAAAACCCCAAAAAACAAACAAAAAAAAAGCCATGAAATACAAAATTATAGAAAAAAAGACAGAAGAGTAAAACGTTAATATTCAATATCATGAATGACATTGTCATAAAAACAACAAAAACAAAGAGATACATAAGAAATGATAGAAAAGAAAATAAAAGGGGAAAACAAAGATATGAATTTCTAATTCTAGAGAGAAATGAGGAATAGAAGATGGAAGAAGAAAAGCAAAGAAATACCTTAATAAGTTGATGGAGGAGAAAGGAAAGATAAAAGAAGGAAATACATAAGAAATTAGATTAGAAGAGAAAAGGAAAGAAGGAAAAGAAAAGAAATACATAAAAATGATCTATAGAAAAGAAACTTGGGCAGGGCGCGACAAACCCGCTTGCCCGCTTGCCCGGGGCCAGTGAAAACCACGGGCGGGTAAGCAAAATTTTATAACACTTGCCCGATCGGGCAAGCGGTGATTTTCAAAATAAAAATGTAAAAAGGGGACATTATCTCAGTACTGAGGTTGTAAAATCACAGTATTTCGAATAATCACAAATCGGGCGAAAAACAGAAACACATATCAAAAGATTACCATGATTTCTTGTTCAGTTAATCAACTAAAAAGAAGTAAATTTCTACGCAACGGACTCCGTTGCATGGAGGCTGCCATATTGATTGAAAACGTAAACAATTAGCGCTAATTCGTCGATAGATGGCGCTAGATTGCTGCAAAATTAAAACCCATCAGCGCACGGAGATCCCTGTTGTTTTGTACATGTGCAGGGCGAGGGCTGTTCTGGGATCCGAGGGGCGCGCGTTTACGTCCGTGTGCTGTGTGCGTCGTCGAGTCTCGTGTGTTTTTGTTGATGACGGCGACTCGAGCGCGAGGAAGACGATCATGGCTCAAAGAATGATAGGAGATTTTTTCCGCGCAACGTCAACGAGCGGGAGAGAAAGACGCTCAACCACCGACAACGGAAAAAACACTGATAATGGACAAAAGACAAGCGGCTGCTCCAGCAATACCAGCGAGCTCGAATGCAGAGAAAAGGCCGCGAGCAGGCAACACTCGAAGGCCTACTCCAACAGCCGCGGCGACAAAAAAGAAAAGAGGAAAAAATACGAATTTTTGTTTAACATAAATACTGTCTTCAAATGTTTTTTATTGACTCGTAATTAGATTAGACCTCCTAGAGGATCTACATTTCCTACAAAATAAAAAGTCATTTAAAAACAAAGAACATAAAAAGAAAATTTGGGCAAGTGGTTTTTCCTCTCGGGCAAAGCCCAAAAAAAATCCACCTTGCCCAACAGGGCAAGTGATTTTTTTTTTTGTAGAGGCCTGTTGGGTCAAATAATATTGGCTAAACAATGTACTTTAGGGTAGGGTCGGACAGTCACTCGGCGGTCAATAATCCATCAAGAATTTTTGTTCCTTTTCTTTTTAAAGGAGAGGAGGGGCGGGCCCGGCAAGTCCCCCCGATTCGCACCTGGATTAAGATTTTAAAAATAATATATACCTGTATATCGCCGATAGGGGTAGGCTTTAGTTTCGTCAGTTTTGGCGGGGAGGGAAGACAGGGCCATCGGGCCCCCCTTGCATCCGCCGCCTGTAGCGTTTTGTATTTTGGGATGTGCTTCTCTAGGTTTTTGAGGCCTTGTAATGTGCAAGAATTGACAATTGACAGTGCGCTGGACCTGAAACTGCTCGCCGCGTCCGAATATCCAAGATTTCGGAGCGCCGTTGTTCAATCGATCTCAATTCCGCTAATACAGCGGATCACCATATGCCAACGCTCGGGGCACTAAACATGTCCCGGGCGCCCGGGGCAACTAGATTGGGCCTATCTGGCAACCAAATCCAGAAAAAATGCAACAAAGTAGTTGCCCGACTGGGCGCCCACATTTTGGGGAAAATATTTCTTGTATAAAGAAAAATTTCAGGTTGTAATATTTAACTTGTAATCATATCCCATCGAAGCTCACACTTCCATGGTTTGAGGATTGAGATTGCCAATGCATGCAGCAAAGTCATGTTCATGCTGTTGCCACTGCTTGAGTGTGCATGTAAACTAGGCCAAAAAAAAAAAATTGTTTTGGTTGTCCTCGAATCCGACCGACCCTCTGAAAAACGGCCCGACCCGACACCAACCTCTTTTTTTTTTCTTTTTTTTTTTTCACCAAACGAACGGAAAATACACAGCTCATATTTATTATTTGTATATATTTTTCATAAAACAGTATATAACATGTGTTATTTTTCCATGCTAGTCCCATTTTTACATAACTCAATAAAACGTAAAAGTGATCTAAAAAATGGAATCATTCGTTCTTTTGTTTTTCTGTTGTTTCAATGGGAGGAAAAAAAAAAAAAAAACCCGAAGCGAGTCCGACCCGATTTTGAAAAAAAGGCATTCATTGGACAACCAAACAATTTTTTTTTTTTGGCCCTAGTATGCTACGTAAATGATACATGTGTGTGGATGTGTGTGTGTTGCCAATAAAAGGCACATTTGAAGTATTAGTGATGTGTTGAGATGTAAAAAAGAAAGAAGAGGAAGAGAAGAATATGGGGGGGGGGTGGTTAGAGGATATAAAGTTGATGGAAGAACATGATAACTAGAAAATGGAGACGGAAGAATAAAGTTTGGATCATATTTGAATGAAAGCAGCCAAAGTTTGTTATGGCTGGAGCAATCAAGCCAGCTATCCGGTAATTTTGCATTCCACTCTGTTACTGGGTATAGTCTTGAGATCATACCACTTTGTCAGGAACATTATGAGTCTGATGGGAAAATCTGATTATAAAATGCTGTGTTCAAGCTGGAAAAATAATGATTGAAAAAAAGCGCGGGCGGGAAATTAGTAAATTAAGAATTAAAGTAATGGACCCCCGCCCAAAAAAAATCTAAAAAAAAAAAAAAAAAAAAAAGATTAAAAAAATAAATTTATAATTTATTGTTTAAAATGAATTAATAAAAAAATTAATAAAGAATTATTGAAGTAATTTTCTTCTAAATAATCTTGTTACATGAGAAACAACAAAACCATTGGCACTGAAATGAAGATATTAAAGAAAGGAATCAACAGGAAAATACATCAGGACTCTATTTTCTACACTACCAATTGACAGGGTCTGCATGCCAGGAGGACTACAACATCGCAGTGTCATTTGCCGCAATAGCAATGCGATATGCGACGATCTATCTATTTTCAATTTTGAAAATGCAGCCCAAAGCTGCTCTTATCAGAGGTTTATGCTTTATTTTGGAGCTGTCTGAACCTGGTTTCTCAGGAAGTATATTCTAGGGGTAATATTTCTTGTGAGATTGTTATGTTTGATGCATAATTTGTTGTGAATTTGAGGTGAATTGTGTACCGGTATTCTGTTTTGATCATCATGACCACCCGTCGTGGCTAGTGACTAGGCCGGTAGCTTCGGGCATTTAAATACCCTCAACCTGGTATTGTTGCACATTTGTCATGCGGTCAATTAACATCAAAATACGATGTTTTAACCTGAAAAAACCTATGAATATACTTCTTCTCGAGCATTTCCAGTAACTTGGACCTTGACAAAAGGTATGTAGTGTGATTTCACTCTTCATATTTTGACAAAATTTGTTAGAACTAGATCTAGAAAAAGTCTTTGCGATGCGTCGATCCCAAGCCTATATCTCAATACTGCACGCTTAACTTTTGACTTTTTGTTAATGGCAAAAATATGCGGCGTATACCCCAATGATTATGGTTTTTTTAGTACTTTGTCTTTGTGTTTAAGTGGATTAATGATTTATTATTATGAACCTGCACTTAATGAAACCACAGACCAGAAGAATGAGCCATAACCATGATAATGAGCTGTTTGTGTGTGATTGGTGACTCGAACAAAGATCTTTGATTTCATTCGGGCAACCAAATTTGGTGGAAAATGGATATCTGGTTGCCCTGTCGGGCAACCACAAAAAAATGTTAGTGTTGAGCGTTGCATATGCGAATGGCTAAATTGTGCGTGCGATTTTGCAGAGTCGCAGTTTCGCCATAGACAAATTTACTTGCAGAAAATATCAAATAAAAGATACTTAAAGCAATTTTCAAAGAATTTTCTTTTCAGAATTGTGCAGCTTGACTATAAAGCTTTTATTTAAGCCAAGTCTTGTTACCAATTCAATTTGCCCATTTGGCAATTGGGCAATTTAAGTATTTTTCTGAGCATACTGTGATCAGTCACTGAATCAGAATAGGCTAAGTATTTCAGGCTGTAAACAGATCGTTTAATATCACTGTGTCTTCCTTTCAATATGGCTTCCACAAGAACATGGGATGTGCACAACAATCAACCCGATAAACAGTTAAAGAGCATGCTACAATGTAGCAGCAAAGCTACATGTAGACTTATGTCGGGACTGTGCCTGTGGTAAAAATTTTGTGTGGAGACTGAATGCATTCCCATACGGTTTTGCAAAAAGTGGTGAAAAATAAGGAGTGTTTTTTAATTTTCATTGTCATGATAATGAAATCAAATTTATTGAAAAAGTTTGATGAATAGAAATATAGGAAGGCTTTTTTAGTTTCAATTCAGACTTAGATCTGGAGTCAATATATTTTTCAAAAAGTAGAAAAATCATGGGGAAAAAACCGGCCTTATCTTCGTTTCGGAAAACCACTCGCTCGAATGAACTAGTACACAAGTGAATAGGGGTGGAAAGAGGAAACCAGTGCGTCACAAATAAACGTCTACAAGCTCGTACGTACAGAGCTAGAGGACAATGCATTTTGATTGTTGAGCACTCTGATTAGCTATCGCGTGAAGCTCTGCCTCCTGGTTGCAATGACTGAAGTGCGTTGACCGTAATTGCACAATGCGAATCAGCTGTTTCCCGAAAGAACGCTTTTATCGTGCGTGCTGTCAATCATAACCAACATGGACCATTTCGCAAGAAAAACTGCAAGACTCCACTTCTCAGAACCTGGCCACGGAAAGCCACTGTTAAAATACTTTTTAGTATAAAGAAGGGAAATATAAATAGGAACTTCAACGAATCGAATCATCCATTTCCGTGGCTGGAAAAAAAAGGAGGAAAACATGAGGACTTACCCAACAAATAAGTGACAAGTCTAAATTTTAGTGTGACTATTGTTCATTCGAAGGCATAATGGTAATTGGTAGTGTATTTCATATGCTAACGTGATCATTCGAGCATCATTTTGTGGAGTTAAAAATTTAGCTGGTGTGCGTGTGACTGAATGAAGCACTTCAGTGACAAAGACTTAACATGCTTAAAAGTGAATGGTGGTTTCCTCAATCACGATTAGATCTAGATCTAGAACTATGCCAATCTCAGAATGTTATCCAGACATCGCTTTGCAGCACTTACGCCAAACCAATGGACAAAGAATGGCAAGATGCAAAAACTGCCACCCTTAGTCCCACTTTCATTACTAGGTCAATACTTTGTATTGACTGAGTAAACCTATGAGTGTTAAAGAATGAAAAAGAGACATCGCATCCAGGCTCGCAGTTTGTTGCGCCGTAACTATAGACAGCGCTGTAGAAGGGATCCGTTCATTTACGTTGAATATTGATGGGTGACATTGTTGATCGGTCGACCCGGAAGTAGAAAAAAATCGCTGTGCTTTTGAACAGTAGCGCATACGGAGCGCTAAACCCGCCTGCTCTAGCCGCCTAGCTAGCTTGCTAGCAGACGGCGCTCGCGACCGGGGGTTTATATCGCCATGTACCGTACCTGCGATATGAACACAAGTTACGTGTTTGGAACTGATTTTTGCCTTCAAATATCAATCACTCACTGTTATGACAACATAAATATGTGGAAGAACCTTTCTGCTCTTGTATTCTTGGTAGTTACATAAATTCAATGTATCATTTAAAAAAAAATATATTAGTCAATTTTGTGAGAGATTCGGGGTATACCAGCCCCACAACTCACGGAAAAAAGTCTACCATTCCGCTTTTACAGAAATAGAGAACAATGCATTTTGATTATTGGGCGCTCTGATTAGCTACTGGTAGCTATCGCGAGGAGCTCCGCCTCCCGGTTGCGATGACTGAAGTGCGTTGACCGTAACTGAACAACGCGATTCAGCTGTTCCCGATAAAGACCGCTTTGTCGTGCGCGCTGTCAATCATAACCAAATTGGACCCATTTCGCAAGAAAAACTGCAAGACGCGACTTCAAAAACGGTTGGGCGTAGACCCACTCTTCCAATATTTTTTAGAATAAAGAACAGAAATATAAAAAAGGAACTTCAACGAATCCACTGTCGGACGTACGCCCAATATTTCAAAACGCATAAAGAAATGAGGACTTACCAAAAAAATAAATGACAAATCTAAATTTTATCGTGACTATTCTATTGTTCATTGGAAGGCACAATGGTAGTGTATTTCATATGCTAATTCGTGATCATTCGAGCGTCATGCATAAATTACTAAATTATGGAGGAACTTTTCTCCGTGCAACTAATCATCAGTCAGTTCCCGTCGCTTCGCGACGGGGACTGGTCAGTCTAGTTGCGCCGCGCCGGGGCCCTAACCGCAGGCGGCCAGGCGCCAGCTGCGGCGGCCTAGCATCTCACTCGCCACGCTCACACTCACTCACACAAATTGACAAAATGTCAATCGACAACGTCTAGAATCTACATAAAACATCTATATTTAGAGTGTGTTTTACAAAAATTAGAATTAGGCATAATAAACAACGTACCCTTATACTCTGATTTTATTCTTTCTCGGTCAACAACATTAACAGACTTCCATCTCCGCGCTCTTACTTGCTTTCTTGTCAAGTTCTGTCGAAATTTTGAACTCGATCGTGAAGTGCAATTACCATACCAAAGCGCAAATTAACGTAATACATAGAACGATCAAAACTGGGACGAAATTTTAAGCGATAACAAAAATAATTCAATATCTAGGGTGAATTTGCACACCCCCTGGTCCATGAATATTTGAATGATTAATTAATTCATGGGGTGTCGATAGTTGGGAGGGGGAGGGTTGGATGGGGGGGGGGTGAGGTACTCATCCTATCATTTCGATGGGGTTGGCGTCTACATACAATCCTCATATCCGAACCCGACGCCTAATAATAAGAATAAAATAAAATTCATATTTCGAGATCAAGAAAATGAAAAGTATATTATAAAATTCATTATTATATGAAATCCCATTACAGTATTTTATAATACCATAAATATGCTACTAGCTTTTTTTTGCAGTCTAAAATGAAAAGTTCTGTCAATCAAAAATCCAAGTAGCCTACACGTCCTGATTATGATTTATGATGAACCGGTACACAGTATACAGTGCGTATAAAAAAAAAAGAAGAAGAAAAAAAAAAAAAATAACGGGACAGTTTTGAAAAGTCTATCCAAATTTTGTTTTAAATCATGATATCTATAGTTTATGTCAAATTGTCAATAGATGCTCTGAAGGCTTATCTTTCAAATGCCATTAAAAAATAAGTTTCGTTCATGCTTGCGCGAACACGGAACGTTTATGTCGGGGGCTCAAAAAAAGGCTTGCGCACAATTCAAAGGGTATTGAAATTCAGTTATCACTGTATGTTGAATCCGGTAGGCCTACTCCCATAGATCAATGATTATTTTAGCCTTTTGAGTTGATTTCCTATGATTCCTTTAATGATTTAATCAATCATTCGAACAATCAATCAAAGAGCAATCGCTCAATCAATCAATCATTCAAACAAACAATGAATAAAATCCAATGATCAATCATTCAAAAAGGCAATCTATTAATCATTGATTTAAAGGGAAGGTCTGGACCCGAAATAAGTTGCTTTAATTTATAAAAAGCAGACAAATTAGAAAAACAGAGTAAAACAAGTTTGAAGAAAATCGGAACTAATAATAAGAAGTTAATCATGCGCGTATTCTGGAGGGGGGGCCTTTTGGGCCCGGGCCCGGGGGGCGCGAGGGGGCGCCGAAAGAAGGAGGAAAAGGGAGAAGGAAAGGGAGGGAAAAAAACGAAGAAAAAAAAGGAGAAAAAAAGAGAAAGATGAAAGGGAATAGAGGGAAAGAAGAGACGGAAGAGAGAGAGGAGAAGAGAGGGAGGGGGGGGTGGGGAAGTGGAAGGGGAGAGGGGCGCCTTTAAAAAATAGAGAGGGGCACCATCGACAGTAAACTGATGGCGCTCAAAGTGACCTTAACAATTAAGGGGCGCCAAATTGACCTTAATTTAGGGGGGCAAAGAAACCAAATCGACATTAAGCTTAAGGGAGGCACATGAGTTAACGTAGGGGCAGCCAATTGACCGTTATAATCTTACGTGGGGCGCCAAAATGAGCGGCTTAGGCGCCCTCAGCCGGGTCAATTTGGCGCTTACCCACTAGTCCGTTTCAACCTTAGGGTTGGGGCGGGTCACAACAAATATTGGAGCGTCTCTGAACAGCTGGGGTGCGCCATAATTGATATTAACTTAGTTAGGCTGCTGACGGTGAGCTCCCGTAAGCCTTAGAACACTATAGTAATGTGGGCGCCCAAATTCGGACGCTTTTAGAATTTAGGGCGCGCGCATTAGCAGACTCGACCTAAATCCATAGGAGGTCGTGCGCACCAGATGACTTCCAACTCAAATTAGGTGGCGTCCTTAAGAGTCTTGCCTGAACTAACATAGTGGCTGGGTCTCTCTCGCCGATCGACCTTGATTTTAAGGAGGGGGCGCGCCATAATCGACCTTAACACCAGCTATTCTATTGACAGCGCTAAAAATTTAGGAGGCTCCAAATAATGAGCGTCGAGCGCCAAAATTTGAACCGCCAGAAACTTAGGATGGGGGGGCCAACAATATGACCTGAAGCTGAGGGGCCGCTCAAATTGTACTCTCTGATATACATAAGGGCTGCTTATCAGCGTCGCGGTGCGCCACAACTTGTCACTTATACCTCCGTCGCGCGGCGCCAACTCGACCTTCGTACTATTCATGGGGCTGTCCAATCGAACTTCACGCGGCTGCACTAAATTAGCACTCTTCATATACATTTTTCCGGCGGTCTGCAATCGCACACTTATCTATTATTATTCTATAATTTGTGGCGTCGCACAACTCTGATTTAAATATTTAGAATGGGGCCGCTCCTTCTCCTTTTAATAATATATAATCGGGGATATCCTCTTTTCTTAAGAGCGTCCTCTTTTTAGTGGTTCCCGGGTGTGGGGCTTCCTTATAAATTATATTAATCTGGTTATTTCCCTTCCCTTATTTTATGGGGGCGCCAAATCTGTTACTTAATTTTTTGTAATGCGCTTATTATATCGACTTGTAATTCAGGAAGTGGGGCTTCCAATGATCTCTCTTATATACTTAGTTGGTGTTTTTGGCGCTTAATCGCGACCTTAAAATTAGGTTGTGGGCCAAATCGAACTTAAACTTAGAGGGGTGCCAAATCGACCTTTAACATAGGGGCGCCAAATTTAGCTCAAATGTGGGGCGCCAAAATGATCTGAAACTTCCGAAGCGCCGAATTGGCCTGAAGTTAAGGGGGCGCCAAAATGATCTTAAACTTAGGGACGTCAGATTGAGCTCAATGTAGGGCGCCAAATTTAACCTTTACATTACGCATATCAATCTAGTTGTAAACTTAAGTGGCGAAGAGGGCGCTATACACTCTACGCAAAGCGACAGCGCCAAGACTTTTTGTTAATTTTTGCACAGTTCTTTTTTCACTGTTTTTCTTGATTAGCCGAGGCACTATCTTTTCAAAAATGATTCAACTTGAATAAAGTACGTCTACAGAGTTCCGAAAATTTTTCAAAAAATAGAAATAACTTATTGCAAACGCGAAAAAAAAAGTTGTCACTGTGTCAATTCGAAATCCTACGTAAGATCATAATCGCTACAATATGCCAATTTTTGCTCCTCAATATGATAGCTCATACGCTGCAATAGTCATCTTACCTCGATTTACGCTAATTATATTACACCTTAATGATCAGGCAGTTTTTAGACTTGAATTCGTTCAGCTTTCCAATATAGTACATTCATACCTATTTTAAAAAAAAGTCCTGTACTTTTGAACATTATCGACAAACGAAATCTTACTCGAGTGGTCAATATTTCCGAGATATCCACATGCATATCGAAGTGGAAAGGCCGTCTTCGCAGATCGTGACAGATCCTAGTTATATCAATAACTCCGTAGGACATCAATCTAATGTGAAATAAAGATTACTGATTACAACCTTTAGCACAATGGTTATAAGGGCTTGCCAAAGTAATGTCTCTTTCTTCCCAATCTGTCGAAGCATCTACCTAGAACACTTGATTAAAGCTTCAATTATTTATTCATGTTCCTAGTACTAATTTGCCTCGAACGGATCGACTGACAATTCATTTAACCGAAGGGAAGTTTATCTTCAGGCGAGTTTTCTGTGCGCTAGTAATAATATGCATGCATTTGTCAACGGTCGCTTCCCGCCGTTACGCGTTGTTTTTCAGCTGCGTCGCATTTCACTAAACTAATGAATGTATGTTGCGTTTACCCTCCTCAAATAATGGACGCGTCTTTATGTTAAGATTTAATGTCATACGTTAGATTTACATTTCACGTGGAGTAGAATTGATATGGGGCTCCAACTTTATCCTAAACTTAGGGAGGGTACCGAATTTACAAGAAACTGTGGGGCAAAAAAAAACAAAACAGAAGGGGGTCTTTGAAATGTTCTCTATGTAGAAGGAGCAAAGTTTTAAACTTCCATGTAGCAAAATTTTCGCTCGCGCTTCGCGCTCGCATATTTTTTTCAGTGAGTTATTACACTATGTTCTTGAGGAACGCATAATATCTGTTCTGTTTTCTAATCATTCAAATACTTCAAAATTTCCGTTCGCTCCTCGCTCTCGCCTTTGTTTTTCCTTTTACCAGAATTTACATTTTTTTTAATGATTTATGGGATTCCAACCATCAAAACATTTGATTTGATTTCACGCTACATTTGTTTTTGCATTTCAAATTGACCTGAAATTTAAGGAGCGCCGAATTGACATGAAGTTAAGAGAGTGCCAAATTGATCTTAAAATTAGGGGCGCCAAATTAAGATTAAACCTAGGGGCGCGAAAATGATCTGAAACTTAGGGGGCCCCGAATTGACCTTAAAAAATAGGGGCGACGATTTGACCTAAAGACAGTTAAGGGACGCCAAATTGATCTTAAACCTTGGGACGCCAAATTGAGCTCGAATGTAGGGGCGCCAAATTTATCTTCAACTTATAGGGGCTCCAACTATATCCTAGACTTGTGGAAGTGTGGCCCGATAAAACTTCCATGCCTCCCTCGTCTGTGATTTACATTGTAAATTTTCGTTCGCGCTTGCGCGCTCGCATCATTTTTTTTTTTATTACATTGTGTCCTTGGAGAACGCATAAAATGTCATGTTTTCTATCATATCGAATGCGTTTAGAATTTTAAACTTAACTTTACTGGGAACACTCGTTTGCTGGGCCCAACAATTGGTCTTTAAATTATGGAGGCCATATTGGTCCTAACTTCTGGTCTCTATAATGATAGGTACATGCAGGGTAATAATGCCCCTAAGCTCATTTGCCTAATTTGCATAAAATTAAAAATGACAACACAGTCTAATTCTTTTTATATGAATCAATAACTACTACTGCTCACTTTTTGTGTAAGAAAAACAATTATCACTAACCCCTCTGTCTGCAATTTCAAATGTTGACGTCATTACCAAAGTGCCCATATTACCTGCATGTGCAGGTATATGGCACATGTATTTAATGTATTATTTTAAAAACTACAATGACTCTACCATGTCTGGAATGCTTAAAAGTTGAAAATCATTAACTTTCAAGATATAATTTGAAATTATAAGACCCTTCAGTAAATCCTTTGACTATATATTTCATTGTTTAGGTGATGTAGGGAATACGCCACTAAGCTCATTTGCTTAATTAGCACATGAAAACAATAAATCACAAAAGAAAAAGATTCTCATGCTTAGTACATCATTCAACTCTATTTTCCAAAAATTGAGGTAATCCAAATATTTGTGAGAGGCAGTTTATGGCAAATAATGACGTCATCGTAAATTGTCCGGCATTCCCTACAGTGTAGGAAATACCGGACAGTATGTTTTTACTTTTTTTTTGTATAAAGATCTGTTCTGAGGCACTGATTGAATGTAAACCGATCAACTTAACATGTTTGTATTGATTTTTATATAACATTATTCATTTTAGAAGATTATATGCATTTACTACAAAATTTCAAAACACTCAGAATAACTTATATCTCATGTAGTCATGACATATCACAATAATAATAAAGAGAAATAGAACATTTCAAAATTGTCAAACAATTTAATAAATAATATAATACATTATATATGCAACTTACTATTTGATCTACATGCTTAGCAACTCAGCCCGGAAGTAAACAAACAACCTTCCATGTGGTGTCCGGTATTCCTACACAAAAAAAATGACTGACTAGCACTTTTCAACATACCGCCACCCCAATACACAGGCTTTGTACAGTGCAAACACTCCATACACGTTTGCCCACCCTCCACACATTGTCCATAATGCATGAAATATGAGGTCATGCCCAATTCTATTTTTATACCATCACATTCTCTAAAATGTCAAATTTTACATCAGGCCATTTTTTCAGGCTGCAAAATTTTCCTACCTTGACAGATTGTGGTAGTTTCTCGGAGATTTCTCACTTGTGTTGTCGAATACAGCATTCACCTTCCCAGCAGACCACTGACCATAGATGCCGGATTTTCAACTCAGTTGATCTAGTTGGCAGCTAGGGCTGGACATGTGGTGACCGTCCGATATTCCCTACTGTCCGTATTCCCTACATCTACCCTAAGTATTTGTATATATTTCTTTTTTGAATATTATTTAAATATTATTTTCATTATACAAGTCAATATACGCCTACAATAAGTTATTTATATTATTACATACTGTGAATATACCCCAAAATCGCTAGCAAGAGATTGATGCCTCATCCCCATACTAATACCAGAATCATTTCCGCCATTTGGATGTCCATATTACCTGCACTAATGTTGCTGTGTCAGGCAAGCATCAAGTGCACCATTGCACCCTTCACTTTCACTAAACAAATTGACTCTTACACGCTAGTATGATCAAATGAACTATAAGCTTACTAATAACAAAAAATTGAGGTTACCTCCTTCAAGCACTCTTCACCGAATCACTTCTGTGACATATCAAATTTACATTCAGGTTAAAAAATGCCGTAAGTTACTACCTGTTGGTTTCAGCAATTCTCAGAAGAAATTTCCGGTATCAGATGCCTTCTCACGACGATATTATTTCGTATAACAGTTCATAATGAACAAACATTATGGTTGCTCACACCGGTCACCGGTCACCGGTCACGACATGATTTGCTTCAGGTGGCCCATATTACCTGCTGGCCCATATTACCTGCATGTACCCTAGAGCAAAATTTTCGCTCGAGCTTCGCCCTCGCATCATTTTTCCAAGAGTTATTACATTGTGCTCCTGCACGCATAAAATGTCCCGCTTTCAGATCATTCCGATGCATCAAATTTCCGCTCTCGCCTATTTTTATTTCTTGTAACCAGATTATGAGGATTATGACCTGCGAAACATCAATTTACATTGGTTCGATTACATTACTTGATGGTTAAATTTCGAATAATTTTGTATGGCTTGCTTTAAAATCGTTTTGATGGACAAATTACAATTTCCGTTCATATATATGATATTCTGGTGAGGAGCTAAACGAAATTGAAACCCCTAAGTTTCAATGCTTTCTGGTGGTAAAGAAGAGAAAAGAAAATCCGATCGCGCTTCGCGCTCGTATCTAAAATTATTAGTGTATATATTTACATATTCACTTTCTGAAGAAAATAAAGAAACCGGTTAAAGTGGAAAAAGATTTTCCTAAAACGACTTTTCTTCCAGAATTTTTGTTTAATTTTATTTACATATATATTTTTTTTTTTAGAAAAAAATTTGAATAAATTATTCTTAAAATCCTTCAACATGGATTTAAGCCGTAGGCCTATGTTTTCTCGGCGGGGGGGGGGGGGGTGGGGGGGGCGCCATTTTTTAAATAGTACACAGGGGCGCCAAAATCACGTCGGGTCCCCCGGGGTGCAAAATCCTGGATACGCGCCTGGTTATGAATATCTTTACGATGCACAAAAAATTGATCGCTATACCAAATCGGCAACACAGTCACAAAGCTTTGATGTCATTGGGGCACAACTTTCCATGCATTTTCTTTATTGTTTTATGATAAATGTTCACTTTATTTGTTAAGAAACTGTTTTCCTCATAACTTTGGCCAAGATATTTATATTGATGGCAATATGGTATTGCATCTGTACATATTATATTGTAAAATCAGCATCCCATCTATAGAAATACAAACTTCAAAGATTTTAAGTAGGTTTTCAGTATAAAAAACATATATTCATGAATGTTGAATATCATTGAAATATCACTTTTCTTTTGAAATGTCATTACAATTCTCATTTCACGGATGCAATAACATATTGCCATTTTTTGAATAGTACACAGGGGCGCCAAAATCACGTCGGGTCCCCCGGGGTGCAAAATCCTGGATACGCGCCTGGTTATGAATATCTTTACGATGCACAAAATATCTTGGCCAAAGTTATGAGGAAAACAGTTTCTTAACAAATAAAGTGAAAGTTTATTTAAAACAATATAGCAAATGCATCAAGTTGTGCCCCTATGACATCACAGGTGTTGCCAATTTGGTATATAGCGATCAATTTTTCGTGCATCGTAAAGATATTCATAACTTTCTTAATATTAGACCATTTTTTTTCCAAACTTTTTAAAATCTTTCTTTCTAATTTGTCTACTTTTTATAAAAGCAACTTATTTTGGGTCAATCATTCAATCAATCCATCATTCAAACCATCAAACAAACAAACAAAGCAATCAATCGATCAGTCACTCGATGAATCAATCAATAAATCAATAAATCAAGCAACCAATCAACCAACCAACCAAATCAACCCATATATAAATAAAGTATGAAGGAATATTCAATGCTAAATGATAACACTAAATAAAAAAGAAAAACAATTCAAGTAAATAGAGAGCTTTTAAGATGAATTTTGAAAGCACAATTCGAAAAAAATGGCAAAGATATTAAATGAAAAGGTTAAGAGGAAGTCTGCTGATTAGTAAAAAGTCTGATGAACACAATATTTCTTATTTTCTGCCATTTGTGCACAAGCCTCTTTCTTGAGCCCCCGACACTAACGTTCCGTGTTCACCCAAGCATGATCGAAACTTATTTGTTTAATGGCATTTAAAAGATAAGACTTTAGAGCATCTATTAACAACAAAATACAGACATCATAATTCGAAACAAAATTTTGATAGACTTTTCAAAACTGTTTTTTCAAATTTTTGTGCTCTTGCAAAAAACGCCTTACTTTGGGTCCAGACTTCCTCTTTAAAGGAAACCAATACACAAGGAAATAATCACTTTCATAGGAAAGAGCATATTGAGAGGAGCAATTAAAAAAAAAAAAATCATCAAAATCGGTTTATGAAATAAAAAAGTTAAGGAAGTTTTGAAAAGTCTCGTTTTACCTTCTAAGGGATCCTTAAATTGGCAACATCAGCTTCAAATGGCTGATTTTATGGACAACTCTCCATTGGTTTTACGGTACACAAATTTCAGATTTCCCCCCTTTTCTTTCAAAATATGTCTTATTTACTTCTGAACTCAAATATGTCATGGGAAAATATATTTCACACACTAAATAATTATTGTGAGCTCAGAACCCCCCTCCCCCCCCCCCTAGTTACGGGCCTGAACTGATGACCTGAAAGAAAAAAAATCAAAGTTCTTTGTTCCATATTGTTTTTTCCCCTCTGAAAGGAAATAGGAAACGCACTTCGCTTTGAAAAAAAAAAAAAAAAATATATATATATATATATAATATATATATTTTTGTTGTTTGATAGTTTCAACAAAAAAATATTGGTCTTCATGTTCGACCTCCCCAGGCCGTGGCTGCAAAATCAGAAAGTTAAAAAATAAATAAATAAAAAATAGATTATCTTTATTCATTTCGGAGAAGCGCTGCGGCAGCCTGAATGATGCGATTGGTCAAAACTTCATCACGTGATAAAATGTTTGTTAAATGTTTGGCCCATCGACAGCTGCATGCCACCTGTTAGCAGTGCTGAAAAGTGCCACCCCCTGGCTAGACAGCGAGATGTAAACAAGTACAAGTAGCCTACGTTACACAGTCTTACATTTACAGCTACCTATTACCTATCTCGTTATTTTGAGATTGAACAGACGACCATGACTCGTGTAGCAGTTATAGGAGCAGGAGCTTCAGGCCTCACTTCCATTAAATCATGTTTAGAAGAAGGTTTAGAACCCGTGTGTTATGAACGAACGTCACACTTGGGTATGTTGCACTTCTTTGTCTTCCTACACTATACTCCAAACATTGGACATATTATACAGAGCCTCAACTTGAGGAAACAGAGTAGAGAACGACATAATTATACGGAGTATACAGTGTGTGACTAGGTTTACTAGTGAATATGGCAATATTGAGTGTAATGTTATTGTTGGGATGGTTTTGGGATTATAGTATTCACGTACCGTGTACACGTACTGCTAACAACATTGCATGGGGGGGGGGGCTGGGGTTTTGACTATTTGACTAAAACTATAGTCACAATTGTACTCATTAACATACAATCGTAATCAGTAGCGGACGCAGGCCGGAGTCACACAATGAATTTACCGGGCCCATGCGTAAACATAATAGAGCCGCTTTTGTCCCCAGACAATTGGGCCCCCGAAATGCATTCAATTCGATTTTCTTGGATCCGCGCCTGGTAATAATTCATTTTCTCTGTAATGGGTGGGCTAAAAGATCTGAAAATCACTGATAATGCAGGGGCCGGGTCTGAAGCATAATAATAATAATTATAGTTACAGCGCTTAAAGCCAAGCTTTAGTTCTTACAGCCAAAATAATTTGAGACAAATCTCTAAGATATGTCCTGACATTGTTCCATTAACATATACATATGCCCACACAAGATTATATTCAAGTTTCGATAATGATTTCAGAAGAAATGTTGAAAAAATATCGTAACAGTCCGTCAAATTGAGACTTGGAGTAGACCGCTATATCGCCACAAGTCACGGCACAACATACACACACAGATCCGGTGCGAATCGCGTGCACATAATATATACCCGTAGACTTTCCACGTGGCCGTGTTAATCACGCATGTGCTTGTTTTGAGATGATCTAGTTCCATGTGTGTGTAGGTCTTTTCTAAACTGAAATATTTGATTCAAACATGAGGGGGCCATATCTTTCATACATTTAAACATCAACAAATATCTGAAATAGAGAACTCTATGTTCAAAATGCATTAAATTTAATGAATAATGTATCAAAAGGAGCCATAAAATCTGCTCTTAAAATTATTCCTAGCTGCCCTTTTCTGTAACTTGCTTAATCTATCTTTATCGTCCTTATATCTTAGGTGGCCTATGGTATTATTCTGATGATGAGCCTCGTTCTGATCCACATGGACCTGCAGCCATCTATCACAGTCTTCATACCAATGTAGCAAAGGAAATGATGGCCTTCTCAGACTTCCCTCTGTCAAAGCTTCTACCACCTTTTCCAAAGGTATTGTTTTCCATTCCTTCCAGTGCTCAATATATGTTTCAATTTGAAAACTGGTTAATAAGAATTAAAGGAATTCTAAAAGGAATTTATATGATTTACATTGAAAAAATGTTATCGAGTCTAGTCTAAGGAAATTTTTGATGTTTCGTTAGCATGACTAAATCAATCATATGTAATCATTCTCACATGCGCCAGGAGTGTCAATTCTGACAGACATGGCGCGGTATAAATTTTCAATATTATTATTATTAAATCTGCCTTGTTATAATCCTAAACTCACCTTCATCCCCCAAATGTCAAAAATATTGGTCAAATGAAGTGATTTTAGTAAACACCAACTACATATAGAATGAATGGAAACTTGTTGTTTCTTGTAGAACTATTCCAAGTCATGTGAAAAGCTTCTACCACCTTTTCCAAAGGTATTGTTTTCCATTCCTTCCAGTGCTCAATATACGTTTAATTTGAAAACTGGGTAGTAAGAATCAAAGGAATTCTAAAAGGAATTTAAATGATTTACATTAAAAAAAATGTTATATCAAGTCTAGTCTAAGGAAATTTTTATGTTTTGTTAAATCTGCCTTGTTATAATCATATAATCACCTCCATCCCCCAAATGTCAAAAATATTGCTCAAATGAAGTGATTTTAGTAAACACCAACTACATATAGAATGAATGGAAACTTGTTGTTTCTTGTAGAACTATTTCAAGTCATGTGAAATGCTCAAAACCTATCAAGATGGATACATTGTAAAATAATTTATAAAATTTACAGAGATAAACAATTGGGGTCTTCCCACGAGTCCGAGGCTTCACAAGTCCAAGTGTTTTCCCACGAGTCGGAGGGTCTGCGAGTCCGGGTATTTTTCCCTAGAGTCTGATTATTTTTCATATAGTATTTTCTTTCATTAGGATGTTTGTCAATATGAAAAACTCGGCCTCGTGGACCCTCAGACTGGTGGGAAAAGTACTCGGACTCGCGGACCCTCGGCCTCATGGGAAAAATACTAGGCCTTGTGGGAAAATACTCGGGACTCGCGGGCCCTCTGACTCGTGGACCCTCTCCAAACATTCTAGAGCAGTGATAGTTATCACTAAAAGTCATAAGAAATGGAGAGTAAAATTCTATTGTAAGATATGTTTTATACATTGTTATTGAATAAAGAGAGAAATTAATATTATTAATTATTAATATTATATATATATAGTATCTTATTCTTTTCTATTATAAATATAATTTGTTAGAAAATGGAGGGGACCTACTTAGCAGAAGTAGTGCATGTACTTGTATGGACTTTATACTGTACATGGACTTTATAGTTTTGTAAATTGAAGAGAGAAAGTTAACATCTAATATGTTTGATTATATATCCCACAGGCTAGAGACATATACGAGTATTACGAACAGTATGCTGACCATTTCGGACTCCTCAAGCACATTGAATTCAATGTTGAAGTCATCTCAATTGACCAGGCGAATGACTACGATGACACTGGTCGATGGAAGGTAACGGTTCGCCCAATCTCTGGAGAGATAAGAAGTGAGGTGTTTGATGCAGTGATGGTGTGTTCAGGTCTATATCCAGCCGGTTACATGCCACAGTATCCTGGCTTGGATTCATTCAAAGGAGAAGTCATGCATAGTTGCCAGTTCAAACGAGGCTCATACTTCACTGACAAGACAGTTCTTCTTGTAGGTAATATGAATGGGTCTAGATTTTATGTTTTAATAGTTATTAAAAATCAGATACGAATCTCCACATAAGGTTGGGCCATCAACTCATGGGGGGGGGGGGCAAGACAAGTTTTAATTATATTCCATCTCATCTCAGAAATCAATTATCAAAGAAGGAAATTTGCCCCTTTTTCGTGTTCATTCTGCAATAATAATTATTGTCCTTATCCAAACTTCATAGGATTTATCCTAATAAAAGACAGATTTATGATATTTTTTCTGAAAGGGGGGGGGGGGGGGGGGTGCTAAAATCCATTCCTTGATTCTATGTAAGGATAACCAAAATTATTAAAAATGGGTACTTCTTTGACAAGAGTATAATGAAAATCCTTCCTGTGTTATTTTCACATAGTGCAAGCTACTCATTTGGGAGATATAGTATACAAATATACAATGACAATCGAGGATCTGGTTAAAACTATTCGCATCGAAGGAACATCACATAGTACTATTCTCTCGAGGGCCATCGGCCCGAGAGAGAATAGTACTATGTGATGTTCCTGAGTGCAAATAGTTTTAACCTGTTCTGAGAATGAGTCATTGTATATTTGTTTTTTATCCCTTCCACTATAATACCATTCCTTTTAATTTTTTTAATGAACAAAATTATATAGTCTATGCTTACCTTTCTTACAATACTTACAATACTTGTCTTGCCTAATCGATCGTCTGTTATGTAAGCGCACCTGGTCAGTGCAGCTCGCCGAAAGTTTCCCGTGGCATGCAGTGGAGAATTCAGGTAAAAGCAGCAGAGTAGCACCGCTCGCGTTGCGTTGCGCAACTTGTGAATAGGGTGGGGGGGGGTCGGAAAAACGTATAGTCCAGTTTTTCCCTAGGGAAAAAATGTACTATGCGTGACGTCATGAAGAAAAACGAACTATTTCTTGAGAAACGTTTTTCTTAGTTAAACTATTCTTTTTCTCCTTGTGTACACTCTCAATGCAAACAATCTTAGATAAGTGATATAATACTAGTTATTGATATTTTTTATCTGCAACAATGTACACAGGTTCGGGGCCTTCTGCTGGAGACATTGCCAATATTATCAGTCACCATGCAAGTCAGGTAAGGGTTCATGAAATTCAACTTTCAATT
The DNA here is from genome assembly GCA_940671915.1 of Paracentrotus lividus. Classification (NCBI taxonomy): domain Eukaryota; kingdom Metazoa; phylum Echinodermata; class Echinoidea; order Camarodonta; family Echinidae; genus Paracentrotus; species Paracentrotus lividus. The sequence goes on from CALNVZ010000641.1 coordinate 25,951,855, forward strand.
CAAATGCAAAGTGAATATAATGGAGTTTAACCCTTTAGCACCTAGAGACATTGAAAAGTGTCCGCTTACTCCCTAACGGAATGAGTTTTGCCGTGTGTGCATCGGGGTGTTTCAATAAGAAATACATGTACTCCTAAAACATACTTTTTTGTACAGAATCGAACAACAAAAATCCAATGGGTAATGCACAACAAGTATTGGCATGTTTGATCACTTAATTTTTATATTATCATCACTATAGCATGCATAAAACGGGCGGTTTGGGGCGGTTTAGTGAGTATGATGACGGGCGGTCTCGGGCAGTTTAGGTGCTAAAGGGTTAATTTTCATTCAGGTAAGGGTTGATTGTTATCTTATAATTGTTTGTAACACCATGCAAACCAATCCAAAACAACCCATCCATCCAACAATTCTATTGTTCAACTATTTTGATGGGACACATGATGTTTGGCCACTATTTGATTCAAATTATTGAAAGCTTCACACATTGTGAAAGCATCAGGTTCAGATCCAGCTTCAGCTCTGACAAAGTATTTTATCAGCCCAATTGTCTGGGGACCATAGCGACTCTAGTATGCTTGTGTATGGACCGATACAATTTGTTGTTGAGTTGTTGCTGGATCTGTTTCTGCAAGTTGTTTGTAAGGTGTAACTTACAGCATATCTTGATGCATAATTTAATGATATCCAAGGGAAGCTTATGACCTACTGGTTTTATTAAAATATGTTGAGAACTGCAGAAATTCAAGCTAAAGTTTATGCACAATTGTGCTGTAATCATTTGAGGTTTAGGTTTGAACAATGGTGTTATCTAGATACAGTCTCCGATACAGTGTTAGCCAGCATGTATGTGTGCTGTGCAGGCGCGGATCCAGAGACGGTTTTTAACGGGGTGCAAAAAGGTAGCTAAAAAATTGTCTACGTCACTTTGGCAGGCTGATAAGCGGGGGGGGTAGGTGTTGAAAATTTTTCGGCCTTCGGCCGTTAAAATATTCCAAACATACTACATATAGGGGTAGGGTCAGGTCAGCGTTCCACTCCGAACAACTGACAAGCAAAAAAAAAAAAAAAAAAAAAAAAAAAAAAAAGGTTATTAGCATTTTTAGGGGGTGCGTTAAAAAGGTTTATGTACAATATGTATCCTGATTTCCCAATTGTACGGGGTGCGCTAGCACCTTTAGCCCCCCCCCTGGATCCGCGCCTGCTGTGTGCTGGCCATTCCTTTCTTGATCCATGAGTTTTTATGTCTTCATTGTTTATATCAGCATTATCCTCTAGTCAAAGTAATATTAGGTTGTAGTAAATAGTGGTAGGAAAATACGCGTTGTGGTTGGATAGATCAGTACCACATGATCTACCTTCAATTTGTTATACAATATAACTTTCAGTTTTTGGACGGGAAAGCCTGTGTTAAATGAATGGGGAGTGTATCGATTCTATCATTTGCCAGGTGCATTTGCCTCATTGCAAGTGCGTAATAACAGTAAAATGGTGCGCACAACAGCTTATAACAATGGATACGCGGAGCAACAATCTACGTCATAATAGCTCAATTAGCACCAAAATTTTGACAGAGATAAAACCAGATTAGGTTCAGTCAAAGATATCGGGGTCTATTTACTATAATAAATAGCGAACGCACCAAGTTACAACATTACTGGACTATATGAATTCCAAATACTAAATTATGCCTCGTGCAGATCTGTTTCACCTCGGCCTGCGGCCTTGGAGAAACAAATCTGCTCTCGGGATAATTTAGTATTTGTCGTACTTATAATCCAGTATATTGTGCTATAGATTGTACACTAGTTATATAATATTGCGTTAAAAAAAAAAAAGCTCTTTATTTTTACTGACAGGTATACCTAGCCTTGCGAAAGGGAGCATGGTGTGTTCTCAGATTCTTTTATAACAACCAATCCATTCAAGACTTCTTGAACCAACGATGGAAGGAATGGATACCCTCAAGACTCCTCAACAACTGGCTTATCAACAAGTTGAATTATCACATGAATGGGGAGATTTTAGGCTTCCAGAGTTTCCGTTCAGTATTCTGTTCCCATGTGATGGTGAATGAAGACTTGCCCTCTAGTATCATGGAAGGTAGAGTCAGAGTCAGGAGTGGGATTGAGAAATTTGAAGGATCCAGTGTCCATTTCGTTGATGGAGCAACGATTGATGACGTTGATTGCGTCATCTTTGCAACAGGCTACGACCTGAAGCTGCCTTTCTTCAACAAAGAAGTCATACCAGGTGAATTAGTTTGCTGAATCCAATCTCACTTGCTTCGGGTTGGGAAATGTTTGTTTCCTAAAAAACCAGGGCTCCACAGAAACAGTTATCTGGTGGACATTAAGGGGCGATGCAGAACCTTAACAAAATCAACAACTTTACCATTGTGAAATAATATAATTTCTTGTGGAGTCCTGCCACATAATAGTGTTGATTTTCTTCAGTTGTGCTCATAGGCAGTGGCAGATCCAGGATTTCAGGATAAGGGGGGTGCCCGGCCCGATAGGGGGGGGGGGGCACCGCTGAAATTGTTTAATTTTAACATTACGGTCAATGAGTGGTTTTCAAATTATAGTGGGGGCGCGCATCCCCTGTGCCCCCGCCTGGATCCGCCACTGATAAGTATTCCTACCCCTGTCATTTTAAAAGTTTTTTTTAGTCCTACTATTAACTAGATGTGTCTTGTCAAACTTTCTGGTGATTAGTTTGCTACCAACAACTGAAAAATTAGGCAAATTTGAAATGTTTGGGAAATTTGGTATTGCGCATGAGTTTTGTAGACAGATTTTAGAAAATACAATGTTCATAGGTATTCATACCCTTGGGGTACTGCCGGTCTGAGGTTGACATCAAATTATTGATACATTTTTTTTTTATGTAGGCTGCTCCCCCTCCCCACTCTCCCTTGTGGAGATTTATATTTTGTGAATCTCTAGTTTTAAAACAGAACTTTATCACCTCAAAGTAATGTTTCATTGGACTGTCTTCCTGTTTTTTAATCAGATGGATACGATAAGATGGAGCTGTATAGGTATATGATTCCAACGAGATTCCAACACCCTACTCTATCGTTTGTGGGATTCGCTCTCCCGTACACCTCGGGCCAAAATGCAATCAGTGAGATGCAGGCCAGATACATCACAAGGGTCTTCAAGAAACAAGTCCAGCTCCCAAGTCTCATGGATATGCAACAAGAAGCGATGACCACGAAGGATGCAAACTATAAACAGTTTAGCAGTCATGTTCCATTTATTGTGAGTCTAACATATCGTCTGTTGGGAGCCAGAAGGGCGTTATTGCATCTTAAAGATGTTTCGTTGAGAACCAGAAGGGCGCTATTGCTGAACAAAGTTTATGGTAATAGTGCCCGTCTGGTTCTCAATGGAACATCTTTGATCTGTAGGAGCGCCCTTCTGGTTCTCAGCTGATGATATAGTAGAATATTCATTTACTTGTCTGTATGCTCTCAAAATCATACAGTTTTATTAAATTTTATGGAGGCTAAGGAATTAGTTCTTCACTACTAAGCGCTCATTAAATCTTATGCTTTTTTGTTTTACTCTCTCTCCATCTTGATTTATTGTATTTCCAATTTTCATACAAACATTTAAATGGTACGATTTCAAATGAAATTATAATGGTAATTTAGGGTAGTTCTATTCTGCTTTTTGCTTTTTTCATCATGAATTTGAAGTTTTGAAGTCTAATAGGAATTTGAATTTTTTGAGAAAAAAATAGTTTTTCTGCCAAATTTTGACTTATGTATCAGGCGCGGATCCAAGATATCCCAATTGAATCCATTCATCGGCCCCAATTGTCGGGGGACAATAACGGCTCTATTATGTTTATGCGTGGGCCCGATACTTTTATTGTGAGACATCAGGCTGCTTCCGCTACTGTGTATGATTGCATATTTGGTACCAAAATGAAGCTTATTATTTCCTTTTGTTACAGTTGACTTCCATTATGATGAAAATGGATACAAGATGTAATAAGAAGGGAATTTTCCATGATTTAAAACTGTCCTGTACAAATTTATTTTGAGTTTTAACAGATTTCATTCAAACCTAGTACTGTAATTGTGGGAATATTCGCGGTACCACAATGTTCGCGGATTTCGCGCGATGATCGGCAGGTGCGAATTTAAAAGCCCATGAATACATGAGCATACTTATTTATGCATGTATTGGGTACGCTCAATTGTGTGCTTACTAACATGCAACGCGAATTCAAGAACCTGTGAACATTCTTTGAGGCCGCTCAGTGCAAAAAAATTAATCGCGTGAAAATAACAGCGAATACAGTAATTTGCTTGGTCTGTAATGAATCATTTCCTTCTTCTTTAGGTCGACTGTACTGGATATCGTGATATGCTAGCTGAATCGATCGGAGCTCTACCAAGTTTGACCAAGCTGGTATTCACTGATCCTGTACTAGCTTACTACTTCTACTTCGGTGCATCCTACCCACCGGGTCATAGGTTGGTCGGTCCTGGTGCCAAACCCGGAGCAAGACAGGCCCTTCTAGACAGCAAACAGAACCAGGTATATGGTATCACATTGACCACTGTCCGCCAAGATGCAACAGAAGGTCTACAGGCGTATAAAGACAGTCAGAGATCATTTAATCCATTACATGTGATCATTGGTGTCATGTTGGCTCTTCTCTTTTATTTGTTTCTGTTCTAAACCAGTATAAGAGAACAGATATGTTATAATTGAGAGTCTGATGGAAGGCTTGGGGAATCTGCTTGTAATAAAATGCAATCATTTCACTGAAATACTGTTACATAGCATTAAATGCATTGTTTTCTTAGTTTACATATGTATTTGTAATTGTTGATAAAATGTGGGTATTATTACGAATAGAGTTTTGTAGCCTATTGGTCGTACCACATGACTAGAGATGCAAAAGTTATAAGATTCATCTGCAGCGGCACCCATGTCTTTGGGAAAAGCATTTAACTGCTTCACCTTACCCAGGTGTTAAATGGGAACCTGGCAGAATGTGTTTATATATGCGCTTGTATAATGATTGCCTGGGATTGAATATAACAGGGATAACAATAAATCATAAAGCCCTTTGTTTAGTTACTTAAAGGGAAAGGCGATATATCAACAACAACAAAATTATGTCTATTATATTATGACAAAGTTGCATGATATACCACAATTATATGCATCTTACAATTTTTAAATTTAATACCATTATCCAAGCAAAAGATTTTTGACGTGTATGGACATACATGTATATAATATGAAATTCAGAGTGTTATGTGTTTGATTTGATGAGCTTCAATAACAGAAGAAGTGCACACTTTTATTGTTAGTAACAAGCCCTTTACATTTAAGACTTGTTTGTTGTGTGTTAGTGTCTTTGAGAATAGGTGTTCCTCTTGTCCTGACCCCTTGCCGTATAATTTGCTTTTGACGAAAACATTTACTTACAGTGGTGGCCAAAATTATTAGAACACCAAGCATATTTAAATGATTTTAATAATTTTCATTCAGTTGACCATTTAAATACCTATAAAATGGTTGGAATGTCTCTGAATATCATCAATATGCTTTAAAAACTAAATAACAAATCCATGCGTTGGGAACTCGCCCCCAAGTCGCCCTTTTTATGTCACCCCACAAATTGCAAAATTTAAAATTTCAGGATCAAAGTGTCATAACATTAAACATTTTAAGCCTCTTCCTACAAAAGTATATATATTCTGAAAGGAAATTTCCTGAGGATGTTAAAAAGGGCATTCATAACAACACAGGGTGAAGTAGTGACATCTTATGTTGGGATTTTTAAATTATTTTTGAAGGGCCCCAATTTTTTTAATTCAGTGCCCCTATTTAAGTCCATTGTTCCAATGACCCTTAATATTTCAACATATTTGAATTGCTCATGATATTTCCTTTAAAAAATATACATTTACAAGGAGTGTCTTCGTTAAATTTAAAAAAAAATAGTCTTAACCTTCAATGGGCATGGTTATTTTGGTCATCTAACCACCAAGGGTGGGGCGAATCCACCTCCCCATTTGACCAATTTGCTGAAACATAGAATGTATTTGAGGTATATTAGAATAAATAAGCCTGCTAAGTTTCATACTTGCACCTCAAATACTTTTTGAGCAATCGGCATATGTAATTGGCATTTTACTTTTTTGCATTTTGACTACATGTTTAATACACAAGTCTATGGGGAAACCAAATGCGCATAGCGCAACTATTTTTAATCCTGTGCATTACCAGATGGTCGAAACTATATAAATTTGGTATCAACATATACGTAAGACCCTATGCTAAAAAGTCATGAAAGCTCATGGCACACAAAAGATATTTTTAATCTGATTTCGGCAAATGAACTAGGGCATTGATAATCCCATAGACTTTGTGTAGGTTCAGGTGTTCTAATAATTTTAGCCACCACTGTACAGTCTGTGTCAAAAAAAATGGTACAGTCGGGGAAAAAATAATTTAGGTGTGAAATCTTTTTAAATAATGTGTGTATGTGGTACCAAATTAAAGCCAAAAGATTTTCCTTGTTGATGCACTTTGTTCTGTATAATTTGCTTTCGTAAAACAAAAGTTATGCTAACTTTTGTGCGACGAGGAACAAATCAAAATTACGCACGTCTATTGTTCCATTATGCAAAACCTACACAAAAGCATGAACGTCGTGCGAAAATGGATTTTTCTTGACCGTAAAAAACTGGTCATATCTCAAAAATTACAGCACCAAATGTGATGAAAAAAAATGCAGAAGAAAGTCCGATTATCCTGCTTTATGAAAATGCCAAACAATACCAAGTTCTAATTAATATTCATAATATAAAAAAATGTTTTCTGACTGTACCATTTTTTTTTACACAGACTGTATATGAGTAGAAAGAGCCATAATCAACAATCCATAGTAGGTTCTGATTGATGCAGTGCCAGTGTAATTGAAGTTCATAGCCCAGATAGGGTACTTGAAAGCACTCATAAACAAATTATGTTCTATAACCTCATAAAAGAATGAATGGCTCAGAAAACTACTAAAACCTTTTTGCATTTTTGCACCTTTTTTTCTGTTTTCAGAGCTTTGAAGGTTTAATGTTTATGTTTCTATTATTTTCTTTGTGTTTGTCTTTATAAATCTGTAATTACTTTATGCAAGTCAAGCTTGCATAAGTAAAATAATAGAACATGTTTTAATCTATCTTCCCTTTACATTCTATTGTTTTTAATCCTTACGTTTTCTCTCCCCCCCCCTTTTTTTTTTAGTGTCCAAGCTATTTCTTCAGACCCAACAGATTTGACTTTGGCAATGTTGACTGCATTGGACTTCGTGTAGACATGCTTAGAGAAAATCTGTTACACAAGCTAAAGAAAAACCAACTAAATGTTTCCATAAGAAGTTGACCCCTTCAATCATGAATACTAAGGCATGGTTAGCAACTCTAGCCTACAGAAGAAATGTACCTCGCTTAAATCTTCACAATCTTCTATGTTAAGCTTGCTCTTAGGCTGACATCATCAAGAATGTCTCTTTTGACTTTAATACATTTTAATCTTTAGCTGGAAGTCCTCAAATATAGAATTCTAACCAGTATTTTAACCATGAATTTCTGGGTTAGGGAGCATTTTCATCTGGTTCCTAAAATGACGAAAAGAGATTGCTCAGAAAAAAAAAATTGCCAATGCTTTTCATCAGACACCTGCGTCATATGAGATATATTTTTAATCAAATAAATATTGATTCTTGTATTTTTATCCCTTTTCAAAGCTTTATTTTTTTCTATTTATCTATTCCATGATTTTCTTTCAGCATTTATTCTGTAATTTCTGAACTCCTAAGTGGCAGTCTAGATTACAGTACGTACTGATATTTCACATGAATAGCCCGAGTTTGAGAGCTAGGAGATTGGACATGTTATGTTGTAGATTCTGTTTGAGAACTAGGAGATTGGACATGTTATGTTGTAGACTATATTTCAGAACTAGGAGATTGGACATCTTATGTTGTAGATTCTGTTTGAGAACTAGAAGATTGGACATCTTATGTTGTCGATTCTGTTTCTGAGATTGGACATCTTATGTTGTAGATTCTGTTTGAGAACTAGGAGATTGGACATCTTATGTCATATATTCTGTTTGAGACCTAGGAGATTGGCAACTTATGGTGTAGATTCTGTTTGAGAACTAGGAGATTGGACATCTTAATATGTTGTAGATACTGTTTGAGAACTAGGAGATTGGACATCTTATGCTGTAGATTCTGTTTGAGAACTAGGAGATTGGACATCTTATGCTGTAGATTCTATTTGAGAACTAGGAGATTGGACATCTTATGCTGTAGATACTGTCTAAGAACTAGGAGATTGGACATCTTATGTTGTAGATTCTGTTTGAGAACTAGGAGATTGGACATCTTATGCTGTAAGATACTGTCTAAGAACTAGGAGATTGGACATCTTAATGTTGTAGATTCTGTTGAGAACTAGGAGATTGGACAATCCTTATGTGTAGATTACTGATCTAGAACTTAGGAGATTGGACATCTATGTTGTAGATCTGTTATGGACTAGAGATTGAGCATCTATGTTGTAGATTGATTGAGAAACTAGGCAAGATTGACATTCTTGATGGTTGTAAGATTCTGTTATGAGAACTAGGAGATTGGACATCTTATGTTGTAGATTCTGTTTGAGAACTAGGAGATTGGACATCTTATGTTGTAGATTCTATTTGAGAACTAAGAGATTGGACATGTTATGTTGTAGATTCTGTTTGAGAACTAGGAGATTGGACATCTTATGCTGTAGATACTGTCTAAGAACTAGGAGATTCGACATCTTATGTTGTAGATTCTGTTTGAGAACTAGGAGATTGGACATCTTATGTTGTAGATTCTGTTTGAGAA
>CALNVZ010000641.1:25963136-25980921 GCA_940671915.1 Paracentrotus lividus
TCTGTTTGAGAACTAAGAGATTGGACATCTTATGTTGGAGATTCTGTTTGAGAACTAGGAGATTGGGCAACTTATGTTGTAGATTCTGTTTGAGAACTAGGAGATTGGACATCGTATGTTGTAGATTCTGTTTGAGAACTATGAGATTGGACATCTTATGTTGTAGATTCTCTTGAGAACTAGGAGATTGGACATCTTATGTTGTAGATTCTGTTTGAGAACTAGGAGATTGGACATCTTATGATGTAGATTCTGTTTGAGAACCAAGAGATTTTCGCATCTTAGCAGTGCTACCGTTGTTGCATCAATGTTCACTTATGTCACATACAATTTATGACCGGACATGATAGCGCAATCGGATAGAGCGCCCATAAAAAGGTAGACGGGAGGTTGAGAGTTCGAAACCCGGCCGAGTCATACCAAAGACTTACAAAAATGGTACCTAAATTTGCCTTTTAACAAGGAGCTTGGGGGTGATAATAACATCATGCAGGGCCCGCTGGGAGAACAGTTGTCAGAACTGAAGTGGCTACCCTGCATAAATAAAACGATATTATTATTATTATTATTATTATAACTGAGTGAATTGCAAATGAAGAGACAGACCAAAAATCCATTTTTGCAAGGTTTTTTTTTTTTTTGAAAGATAAAAGACTTAGTGAATGTTTTCACTGGTGTCACACATCATCCCATCCAATTATATTCAATACAATTGGAGAGCAGTGAAAGCATTGTACAAAAAGTATAAGGGAAATATTCAAAAATTAACAAAAAACTTTTACTTCTATGTTAATCTCAATAATCAATTGTCTGCTATAAAGTGAAAAAACCAAAATATGGCAAATCTATACCCTCCATTCCGGCAGGCGGAGAGTAAAATAAGAACGAACAGGTTAGTAAGTCGCACACTTCATCAGTGGCCAGATGCGACAAAGATGTTTAGAAAAATCCGTTTCTGAGAGCAGTCAAAAAAGCCTGACTGCTCCTGGCCAGACGGATTTCAAACTAACCTGTTTGTTATGCTATGTTAATCTCTATAATCAATTGTCTGCTATTATTTATATATCTTTCAAATAGATATTAGAACCGTTTATTTGCATGTTCACAGCTTATTGATATTGTTCCCAAAATTTGAGTTATCTGTAATTTATGGTAGCTTTGTATCCTATGCTCATCAACTGATTTTTTTAATCACAGAATCCAGTATAACAATTGACTGACCAAAATTCATTCCATAAGATGCTTTTTCCATTGTTTATACATTATATTATATTGCATTACTCATAAAGCCTAATTATTTTGTAGGCTGAAATATTGTGTGTAGGTGTACCAAATCTTCTCATGACTATGCATGTATGTTATTTTCTTTTGTATATCCTTGTGTAATTAATTTTGATAATAGTATTGTAAATTGCATTCAATTTAGCTGTAAGCCTGCCATATACAATGCATTTTTTTACCACAGTATAATGTACATGTATATGTATAGATATTCAAAAATATGTTTTCACATAATATACAGTAGACTCCCGGTATATGCTTCTATATATTTTTTTATATTAATACAATTTATACATGTTTATATCATGACTCATATATTTGTGTTGGATAACTAGGCATAACAAGCATTACTTTGTCTAGCTTTTGTATACATATTATACGAGTATACAAAGATATGTATTCACGAAGTCAACATACAATAGACTCCCGGTATATGGTTCTACATATTCTTTGAAGGTTTCATGCTTCTATATATTTAAAAAAAAATGTATGAATACATTTTATACATGTATATTATACCATGTTTTATATTTTTGTGCTTGATAACAAGTGATAAGAAGCAAATATACTTTGTCTAGCTTTTGTATACGCACACACATATAGATGTATTATGAAAAGATATGTATTCACCTAATATACATGTACATGTACAATAGAATCCGGTATAACAGGCATGATAAAACAAGATTTCATTAGAACGAGGCCACTTTATTAGAACTAATTTTGAATATGTGCACATTTGTTCAGTATAACAGGATTTTTTCATAACAAGGCAAATCACTTTATCCCAAGCACCTCGTCATAACGGGAGTGAACTGTTACTTTTGCTGGACTTATTTAGATGTGCTTTATGATGGTTTATAATCATTATTCCTTTTTTTAAATATATTTTTATATTCAGTTTTGTATACACATGTAATATTTTATGTCATTTGTGTCAACACTTGAGGGAAGAAAAAATGTGTGTGTCTACTATACAGTGCGTCTCAGAAAAAAGGTAATCCATTTTTAGAGGGACCATATTCCAAGCTCATTTATTTTTGCTGTTCATATGTTACATAAAATTGAAAATGAACTCTCTACCTTTCCAATGGTACCTTTCCAATGGTACCTTTCTTGAATCATAAATGTAAAGCATAACTGAGTAAATTGCAAATGAAAATGACGGTACAGAATCAATTTTTCCAAGTTTTAAGGAAATGAAAGAAGACTGAGTGAATGTTGACCCTGCTGTCCCAGAGCATTGAATATGATTGCGTGCGGTGATGTGTGACTTCTTTGAAAGCATCCACTTTGTCTTCTTTCATTTCCTTAAAACTTGGAAAAAATTGATTCTGTACCGTTATTTTCATTTGCAATTTACTCAGTTATGCTTTACATTTATGATTCAAGAAAGGTACTATTGGAAAGGTGGAGAGTTCATGTTATGAACAGCAAAAACAAATGAGCTTCGAATATGGGCCTTCTAAAAATGGATTACCTTTTTTCTGAAACGCACTGTATAAATGTAAGTGTTGCATAAGGGCCATTAAGCATGAACTTCATCGAGATTTTTGTATATAAACATTATACTGTGCGTCCCCCTTTAATAACTTACATTGTTTAGATAGGTGCCAAATAAAAAAACATATTATCCTTGATTTAATCTTTATATGAACGCATAGACTTGATTATTATATGACACCAAAAGGACTGAAAAGATTTCATACTTCAGTGAAAGAAAAAAGTGCTACCCATGCGTGTCCCCGCACCCTGAAAATGGACCCTAAACGTCTCATTGCATGAAGTCAAATTCGCACACTTTTCGACGTCAGACTGGAAAAAACATCCCCTAAATGGCGTAAATACCGTGAAATTTTGACCCCAAAACAGCAATTTACGCTGAACACACCCCTAAATGGCGTAAACACCGTGAAATTTTGAACTCAGAACAGTGATTTCCGCTGAAAACACCCCGATTGAAGAGCAAAAACACCCCTATTTTAAGGAAAGCGTCGACGCCTTCGAAAGGCTGAAAACAGACCCTTTTCGACGCTTTTTGGGGACACGCATGCGTAGCACATCATGTGGTGAGTGACCCCCCCCCCTCCCGGGAGCACTGGCCATTTTTTAAAAGGACGGTAAAATGTGGTTGTGCAGGAATTCACTACCGCGGTTGAATTGAAAACATTTTCCAGTTTAGAATTGCAGATCATCTGCCGATTTCATGATACATCATGTTTGATATGTGTTGAATATGCAGTGAATACCATGGCTTATGAATTAAAACTTATCTGCATGAATGATCATACATACATGTATTGTGGTTTTAACCACTATTTAATTGTGAAAGTTCTTAGAGTTGTTTCTAAGTGTATTGATTTAGGTCCCCATGTAGGCCTACACACCCAAAATGGATAGTACATTTCTGCTAAGTCTGAATTTTGTGTCTTATCATATTTGTTGCCAAAGCGGGCAGTGCTCAAGCATGAATAATTTTCACACTTTTTGGTGTCATGTGAAAGTTGTATCTATTAGCTACTTTTGCTGAAACTATTTTGATGTGCTTCATTATTGTTCTTAATCTTTATAGCTTTATTTTTTTATACCAATACATTTTATACAATCATGTATACATCATGCTATTATATCCAATAAATTTGACTATTTCAATCTAGTAAAAATTTGATGTATGGGTGAATACGATTTTCCAGTGCCTCAATATTTTTTAAGACTAAGGTTTGTGAATAGAAAAAGAGATAGAGAGAGAGAGAGAGAGGTAAAACAAAAACAAAAACAAAAAACATCACACACAAACACACACACACTCCCGCACATAGAGAAAACATGGAGATGTTTTAAATCAAGGACCTTAGTTTCGATGAAATGAATACAGATTTATTCTTTACTGTAGTCAACTTTTCGCAAATGTTTGAAGAAAATTAATTACAGGGTTATAAAAAATGCTGAACAATAAAATGAAAATACTAGTAGGGGAGACTCAGGTTAGTTGAGCCAGTGGGTTAGTTGAGCCACCCCCTCTCAATAGGTCAAGACCATTTTTAAATTTATAATGCTTCCATCTCTTGTTACATAATGATAGATGGACCGTACATGCTAAATTTGATACATGGGTGCAGACTATAAGAATGTTAAAATCAACAAAATTTGATTTTTGCTGGTCAAAGTGACTTCCGTGAAAAGTGACATGTGTGCTCATATTTTTGACACCCTATCATACTACAGTTGAAAGGAGTATCATTGTATATAAATGTAACCATATCATTAGATTTGTGTCTAGTAAGAATTTCACTTTCCACCCCAATTAGTAAAAAAAATAAGGTGTGGGGTTAGTTGAGCCGTTGATGATGGGGTAAGTTGAGCCTATGCCTACATGGGTTAAAATTTTTGAAAAGAATATTTTGGGGTTTTGTATGGCGTGTTACATGGATTAACTATTTTTTTATCATTATTAAACAGGAAAAAAGCATCTGTCATGCCCCAAGACTATTTATGAAGGACGTACCTGCGATAATAGGAAAAAAAATTAAATGCACCAAAAAGTAACCGTAATGTGTGCGTGCACGCGTGTGAGTTGGTGTATGTGAGAGTGTGGGTGTGTGTTTATGTGTGCCTTTTGGGATGGGGGATTCAGGCCCCCAAAATTGATATATGCCGCATGGCTCAACTAACCCAACGCCTTGGCTCAACTTACCTGCGTGTTGGTGTTAGTTGAGCCACTTGACACTTTTTTTTTTAGTTGCCCGGGGCTCCAAAACCGAAAGTGCTATTTTCGGGATATACCTTTTATGATTAATTTTTCCTAACATACTACTCTTTCAATCCCAATCCTCAACAGCCTAAAAAAACTTCACCCATGGGCACCAGGTGACCTTGAGTAAAAAGTGGCTCAACTAACCGGAGTCTCCCCTAAATGTTTGAAGAAAATGCACAGAAGAATTACAAAGCTATGAATGTTATTTATATATTATTTTTCTGATCTCTTGCAGAGGTGTTCTCCCATGTTTTAATGTGAGGGGAGATGTCTTCCGGGGGAGTTTTTCCTCCGGGGAAATTGTCCTCCGGGGGAGTTGTCCTCCAGGGGAGTTGCCCTCCGGGGGGAGATGTCCTGCGGGGGAGTTGTCCCACATGGGAGCCGTCCTCTTGAAGACTTGCTCTCCGGGGGAGCTATCCACCGGGGAGTTGTCCGGTGGGAGTTGTCCCCCTGGCCAGGGAATTGTCCTCCGGGGGAGATGTCCTAGAACCAGTAGTAATAGGCACGGCAAAGAAATTCTGATGAATATTGATGTAAGTATTCTCGTTTTACACTGCATGCATACACAAATAAATGTGAGAGAATGTGTGATATTCCTTTTATGAATTCTGTCGAATTTGAATATTTGTGTCCCAGAGGGACGCTATATTAATGTCAAAATCTGCGAAACACTCGCTAGACCCTGCCGAAAAAAAGCAGTGTCCCATGGTGTGAACACAACAAACTGTGACACAGTTTGTTCACATTGTGCCCTACCTGTTTCCAGTACCGACACTGTGAAAATTGGCCAAATCCTTGTGAAGGACTCGGACACTACGGTGTTCACACAGTCGACTGCACGTGGATTTGGCACGTTTTCACAGTATTTCCACAGTGTGGACACACTGTGATTGACTCTGTGTTTTTTTGTTGTTTTTGTACCAGCAGGGAATCTAGCCTACGGACTGGACACCGCGCTTCCGTTGTGTATCACAGGCAAATGGAATTCGCATTGGTTTCTTTAAACGCATGTACTATACAATGATCTGATATTAATGAACGACGCCAACTCCAAAAACAGAGCAAATTTTTTTTTTTTTTTTTTTTGAGCCATTTTTCGATCAAATTTGCTCAAATAAACGGTGAATAAATTTAAAAAAATCTAAAACCATAATATGTACTTCAATTCCGATTATATAAAAGAAGGAGTCCACAGATACAATAGTTAGAATAGCAATACATGTATATATAGTGTGTTATATCATATTATATTATATTAATCAAGATGATGATAGGGTAGATGTAGGGAATACCGGCCACTTAAGCTCATTTGCTTAATTAGGACATGAAAACAATAAAATCACAAAAGAAAAAGATTCTCATTGCTTAGCTACATCATTCAACTTTATTTTCCAAAAAAATTGAGGTAATCAAGTATTTGTTGAGGCAGTTATATGCAAATAATGACGTCATGGTAAATTGTCCGGCATTCCCTACAGTGTAGGAAATACCGGACAGTATGTTTTTACCTCTTTTTTGTATAAAGATCTGTCTGAAGCACTGATTTGAATGTAAACCATCAACTTAACATGTTTATATTGATTTTTTATAACATATTCATTTTTAGAAGATTATATGCATTTTACTACAAAATTTCAAAACACTCAGAATAACTTTATCATCTCCCATGTAGATCATGACATATCACAATAATAATAAAGAGAAATAGACATTTCAAAATTGTCAAACAGTTTAATAAATAAATATAACACATGCAATACTATTTGATCTACATGCTTAGCAACTCAACCCGGAAGTAAAACAAACAACCGTCAATGTGGTGTCCGGTATTCCCTACACAAAAAAATGACTGACGAGCACTTTTCAACAAACTGCCACCCCAATACACAGGCTTTGTACAGTGCAAACACTCCATACACGTTTGGCCCACCCTCCACACATGTCCACAATGCATGAAATAGAGGTCATGCCCCAATTCTATTTTTGTACCATCACATTCTCTAAAATGTCAACTTTTACATCAGGCCATTTTTCAGGCTGCAAATTTTCCTACCTTGACAGATTTTGGTAGTTTTCTCGGAGATTTCTCACTTGTTGTTGTCGAATACAGCACTCAACCTTCCCAAACAAACCACCTGACCAATAGATGCCGGTATTTCAACTCAGTTGATTTTATGTTGGCAGCTAGGGCTGGACATGTGGTGACCGTCCGATATTCCCTACATCTACCCTATATGAAAAATTAAACGGGGGAGGGGGATGTAATAATACGCACATTACGCAGGTAGCTAGACGACATTACAATACAAATAAGATCCCACGGGCCTTGTTATTTATTCCAAGAACTTGTTGTAAAAAGAAAAATAATAATAATAATAATAAAAAAAAAAAAAAAAATCTAGAGCCAAACGATGTTATCAATGAACACGATAGACAAACTTTTATGTTAACAAATTGATATTCGGTGTAATATGCCAATTGGCCTCAACTAAGATATCATATTTTCTTGTTGCCATTAATTAATTTCGAATATATAGAAGTTGTCAATATTTTACCGATATACTGCCGACATATGTATTTCCATTTGTAATTTCCATTTCATCACCGTACCACGAGATACAGTGGAAAATCAAAATAAATAACACGGAATTATTTTGAATTTGTCTTTCAACATCATGACCACAATGTTGGTTTAAAAAAAATTATATCGATATTGAATATATCGTCTTTGAGGCGTGGTTTGTTTACTATGTAACTGAGATCCACATTGAGATAGACGTATGAATTCTTTTATTTCTATCAATTAAGCTTAATTTTTACACATAAATGTGAATTTTATTCATTATAAGAATTAAAAGTGTTTGGGTCATAAGTTCATACCATCAATAGATAATAGCCTATATGTAGACACTACTGAATATAGATTGAATATAATTTATTAAGGGAAAAAAGAAGAATTTCCATACGAATGTATGGAAAAAGCTATTCGAATATTGAAGGTGACGTCAGAACATCCTCAAATCAGCCGCCAATATAATACGGAGATAAATACTGTAACTTTTTAAGTTGGGAGGGGGGGGGGGAGGGGACACTTCAAGATATTTCTCAGTCCCCTGGGTAATGAGTGGTCTTTATTATGATGATGATAATGTTTGTCGTATATGATGAAATTCAGTCTGTTCATCATATTGTTGACAGAAGCAATCCTCAATATAAATGGCAATCTGCATCAATCATGTACTAAATCCCGTCTATGACAGACCGTTTGCGTCATTGAGGTTTCATGGCAAAATATTCCCCTAATTAAGCTTTTGAGGAGGGGGGGGGGGTGGGCGTATTTTCCCCTCTTGTTTTAATTGTCCAATCAGAACATGGGACTCGGTTTCATCTTTCCATTTATACGAGCCAAACATAAAATTTTTTATTTTATTTTGTTTGTTTGTTTGTTGTTTTTTTTTTTTGCTGACTGGTAATCAAGATGGAGTTTTGATGTGTAGTTCACATCAAACTTCGCAGATGATTTCCAGAATAAATTCTAAATTGTATTAGCCAGTATCACATTACTTAGTTTAAAGAAACAGACACTTTTTTTTTACAAGTGTCTATTACCCCGGACAAACTAATTTTGAGAGAGTTTGTCTTTGGGGTCATCAGAAGTCGAAGATGACTCAATGGTACCTATAATAACGTCCTATTGAATCATTACACTTTCATCGATGAATTGAATTGAATTGACTAACTAATTTACTGTATAAATACCATACTCGCAGTCCCATAAATTTTAACAAATTAGATTTTTTTTCCCCTTCAAGTTTGACCATTTTCCATGGAACCTGAGCTGTTCTTGAACGAGATGGTCTCTTGACATCTCGATTTGATAGAACGACCAGCTCTACCAAATATTGACTTGGAAATCATCGCAATTTCTTTCTTCAGGCTGGAGTTGTCTTTATCTCATCAACAAAGTGCACGTATTCACACGATCTGCACACAGGGACCTATACCTCCATAAGCCGCGTGATTTTTGGTTAGTTTAGTCAGAACAGAAGGCGATACAATTCCAAAATAACCATACTTTAATTAAACTTGTCATCTTATGGATAAAATAAAATTAATTCCCTTGAGAGAGAATGAGGTAAGTATTGAACAAACTGTTTCTCCTTCTATCGATGAATAGTTCTCAAATCAGTGGGTGAAACAAATACACATATTACGTCACGTTCTATACCGATTATTCACAAAATGACCATAACTCTGTTTATAGAGTGGAAATGTAAAAAATACTTCTTTAACAATCTGAGTTAAATTAATGAGTTAAATTCTGATTTGTTTCATACTAATAGTAGTTGACCAGCCTAGACGTATGTGTGTGTGTGTGTGTGTGTATGTATGTATGTGAGTGTCTTTATGTGTGCATAATTTACTTACCTTGTTTAATGTACTTATCTGTAGTTTAGATCTTTGCATATTTTTCAGTGGCGTATCTAGGGGGGGGGGCAAGGGGGGCACGTGCCCCCGGCGGAGCTTCAGGGGGGCGCAAAAAAGGAAAAAGAAAAAAAGAAAAAAGAAGAAGAAGAAAGGAAAGAAGAAGAAGAAGAAGAAATAGAAGGAGAAGGAGAAAAAAAAAAAAAGGAGATCGGTGATCCACAGTGGATATTGGAGCCATGTTTCCTCCCATAATTTTTTTGGCGCCCCCTACATAGCACCACTAAGTTTCAATTTTTGGGCGTCCCAAAGTTTCTAGTCATTTTTTAGGTTTAGTACCTTCTATCTTAGTTTCGGGTCAATATTGCGCCCCCTTGTATAGGCCTAGGCCTATATTGATGATCAAATCGGCGCCCTTAACTTCAATTTAGCGTCCCTCTATAAAGGTTAAGATCAATTGAGAGCCCTCCTAATTCTCATTTTAAAGGGATTCAGTAGCTTTCAAAAACAAGAGCAATTATATCAAGATTAATAAAATTATATTGTTCCAACAGTAAAAACAAACTACTGAAAGTTTCAGATCAAATGGAAGTCATTTACTACCTTAAAACAGTGTAACAAACAATGCCAAGCATACAGCCGAACACCAGTACCCTCTGCTGATAACTCACCAGGCCGCTAGAGACGGGTAACTTTACAACAGGAAATGGGTGTGTGGAAAAGCACATGGTTTTATAAACCATCCGGTGTTGGGTTATAAATTTTGAGTATGAAATCATTGATATCTCGAAGGTAAAGCAAGCAATTAGCTTGCAATTTTAAAGAGATACCAGACTGACCTAAGTGTTTATAATTATGTTGGCAAAATAAGCTAAATCAAATAAATGTGATTTGAATATCATTCAATGTTACTGCATCCCTTTAAGACCAATTTGACATCTCCTGAGTTTCGATTTAACTTGGAGCCCCCTTTAAATATATAGTTTAAGATCAATATGGCGCCTCAAATTTTAAGATCAATTTCCCCTTCCCCCTCTGCTTCAGATAAATATCAAAGTCCCTCTAAGAATTTTTTTTTTCTGTCCATGCTTTTTCTCGCTGCCTTTTACTCCCTTTTTTTTTTCTTCATCATTATCAATTGTCTTTATCTCCGTATTTTATGACCATTCGATATCAGTACCTGTTCCTTGCAAAGTTTATTCAAGTTTAGAGCTCTAGAATTTTTCGCTCGCGCTTCGCGCTCGCATTATATTATATGTTTCAAAATCATTTGAGGAAGACCAACAAAAAAGGCTTAAAATTATTTTTCCTACAAAGAAAAATCCGATGCATACAACTCCCAAAATAATTTGTGCAATAGGCTTTTTGACACCCCAAAGGTTAGGCATTTTTTCTTAATTGTACCTTCGTTGATAACGAAATCTGTATTCATGATTCTTAAATGCAAGATTTGAGTAATGCAAAAACTCAAGATTTTCCGCTCGCGCTTCGCGCTCGCATTGAATTAAAATATTTGCAGAGGAAACAAAAATTGATAAGTTACGTGTATGTATGGACAGCGAATCATCCCCACGTCTGGGGACATGTATATATGCCACTGGTACAATAAACTAAAACAAATCCTTGAGCAGGACTGGAGTAGACCGGGGGGGGGCGCAAAGTCAATATTTGCCCCGGGCGCACTTGACCCTAGATACGCCACTGCATATTATGTATTTTCCTTCATTATTTATATCTCTTTTAGTGTAGGGCCCCACTCACAAGCTTTGTTTCTCAGGGGTCCTAAAAAACCGTAATATCTCATATTGTATTTTATGTATCACTTGATTGATTAACGTTTTGTACTCATATGTCTGGTTTTTGAATAAATTAAACTTGAACTTGAACTTTTAGTAATCCTATAAAGTCAAATAGGACATTTCTACCAAAGTTAGAATAAGACAGCTACGTAGCTTAAAGGGATTAATTAGTTGTGGAAGAGATGGATATTAACTACTTTGTCAGCTGGAATAAAATCTAGTAAGTATTACGATCTCGGATTACTACTTTTGAATTAATTCATCGTTTATTGAAAAAACTAGAATTTAAAAAAAAGAAAAAGAAAAGAAAAAATTAAAAACAAAAACAAAAACAAACACGAAACATTGTCTATTCTTGCCATCATTCGTTCTTACTTCAACTCCAATGCACACGGAAATAAAATAAAAATTCCGTTTGCCCTCAATATTGTTCGATATTTCTATAACTATATCTCTTATTCCATACAAGATCTAAAGCAGTAAAGAGTTTGATATAATTTTAATAGTTTATTGATATGAAATATAAACACAGGTTCATATAATTAATTATTGAACTGACAATTTACACTTACATAATAATCATATAGGCCTTATAACTGAATCTAAACTGTTATACACTTTTAGTCTAAGTGAATACTTAATAAATGAATCTGGTTAATAAAAATAAATTATCAATGCTAGTATCAATTATCAATTTATCAAAATGCATGATCTTTTTTGATTTTTTTTTTATAGGTATTAAGATTTTTTTTCTTCATGTACAATTACTATGATATTTTATGATAGATTTATGTCATTTTTATTACTAAATGCATCGCAATTGTGCTTTGACGCAATGATGTTTGTTTTGAACCAAAAAACCATTTATCTATCTATCTATCATGTGTTCGAATTTCCCCGACTTTTAGGGGACTCGGACAAAATTATCTCCAGCAAACCTCGTTATTTTTCAAATGGTCTCATTGCCAGTGAGATATGTGACTTACCACGGTAATCTTAATTTCATTTTTTTTTCAATGTGTTCTTGTATTCGATACGATCTCTGTGTATTACTGGGGTATTGTTGATATGATATATAACTTCTCCCCCGAATCTGTGCGCATGCGTCCATCTTTATCCTCCGAACAGAAAGACCGCCAAAACGACATCAACTCCTCTAGCTTCCCGGTCGGTGCTGTTTTCCGGAAATACGCCACCATTGACATGAAATCAGTGAGTCTATCTCCGAGTTCAGACTTATCATCAAATAGCTCGGTGAGGTCCAACTGTATATCCAAGTCCAACATGGTCACCGTATATCCTTTTTGCTGAGCCACCGTGGATATTCGTTCAGGATACGATTTTTCGTTAACATTTACGTGATGGCTTGCTGGAAGCCATGTGTTCTGCAGAAGGGTTTGTTTCAGTAGGCTGCAATCTATCAACAAAAAACAGCAACAACAACAACAATAATAATAATAATAATAATAAAAATAAAAAACAACAACAACAACCATGATCGGAAAGGATTAAAGGGCCTGTCCAAAAGGAGGCGATTGTTTTGTCGACTCCTACATACTGGCTTTCGTCATCAAGCCTGTTAATTCGTGAAAAGCTGTCACCAGTTCGCCTCTGGATTTTAACCGCGTTAAACAATAGCTGGTCCTTGGCAGCTAAAACTAAATGGCGGCGTTTGTTTCCGCCTTAAGGGGCTGTCCCACTGGAGGCGATCGTTGCTGCGACAACTGGCGATCTTGCTGTTGTGAGTGTGGTAGCAAATTGTTGTTGCAGCCTAGCTGATATAGAGTTGTATGGATGCCTTTTTAAAGATTAACTCCTTATAATTATGAAATTATCAGGTTGTCGCCACAACGATCACCTCCTTTGGGACAGGCCCTTTGTGGCGACAACTTACGCCTGTTAGAACCCGTCAGAATCGTGTCAGAATCGTAGGTGACCGTAGGTCATATACATACCTACGACTCTGTCTACGGTAGGCTACGACAAAGTCTACGACAATAGACTAACAATAGCTTGTTTCCGCGAATACAATAGCCTCTAGACCTTCGCGCATCTCGTGGCTCGACTTCTCTTGTCGCAGCTTAAAAAACAACCAAATATGAACTTGCGCACTGTTTGGCGATCCTAATTGCGAGCGCAACAAGCGATCGAGTGTTTTCTACCTGACAGCGGCGTGTAGT
Organism: Paracentrotus lividus; assembly: GCA_940671915.1. Taxonomy (NCBI): domain Eukaryota; kingdom Metazoa; phylum Echinodermata; class Echinoidea; order Camarodonta; family Echinidae; genus Paracentrotus; species Paracentrotus lividus. Next base: position 25,976,576 of record CALNVZ010000641.1, read on the forward strand.
CTTCAGTTTCGTGATAGTCCTCTCAGACGCCCATTAAAATTTCGGTCGTAGGTGATTTTTGAAAATTTCAAAATTTGCGGCGACTCTACAGTACAGCGCCAATATTACAAAGTAGACAATGGAATACCAGTCACAATAATATAGGAAAGTTAGATAACTTTATTAAGTGCTTACAAGACATAAGATCTTGCTGCGAGGAGACGAGCATGACCCCAGGGGGAGCACAACCATATAACTACATGGACGCAATCACTTCTTCTTCTATCCATCTTCCTATATCATTGAGCAATAAAGACTAACTGTATTCTTGGTCAATCAAACCAATAAAACTGGTCACAATAACAGAAAACGCTAGGATAAAGTTAACCTATAGTACGCAACAATTATGCTTATACAATATCATCACAAGATATAACACTTGCTCCTAAGTAATAAGTGCTAGAGAATAGAATCCGGAACTCTTTCTGAATAAGAATAGACCTGTACGAACTAAATTGGCTTATGAACTAGACTGTACTTAATGACTTTGGCTTGAATAGAATGACTGTACAGAAAACTTGGACTATAGGCTAGTGTACTTATAGCTGGCGTTAAGATAGACTGTAAGAATAAAATGTGCTAATAATTCTGTTGACAGTGTAACTTAAACATGTCGAAAAGGGTGGTAACAGTTATCTGTGAGGATTGTGGTGTCCTTGGCGTGGCTCGGCCGTCCGCTGCTGGCCATTAAGTACATCATGATTATTATGTTGACTGGATATCCTAATTGTACTTTAGACAATTCATCTTTGGATTCGTTGGTTGGACGCTCGCTTCTGATATCCTATACCAGCTTTATAGTTTTCTAATAGTGGGTATATTATGATTGCTCTGCAAGTCGGGTACACGATTCAAAAACACTGTTGATGATAGTATAGATAATAGTTGTGCCTCTTATCTCTAGCCACTTACCACTTTTGTTCTCATAGCCCTGCGAGGTCCATCCTTCTGATTCCTCCCGAAGGTACACACCCACTCAGGCACGATGGACGCCTGGGCTCGCTCCAGTCTTTTTTTATTCACTTCGGTTTGAATATCATTATTTGTGATACCTATTCAATTCAGTAGAAATTTGAGGTAGATGCAAGTGGTGACTTTGAGAAATGGGGCCCAGTTTATTGTGTATTCGGTTTGCACGATAGTGTTATATTTTGTAATGTGACTGAATGAATGAGCTTTAGGTAATGATTATTGGAGAGTCATATCTATCGTCTCAATCTGAATTGCGATGATGTGTTAACCTGATGAACCTCACAGAGTGACCCGATAGTCTCTTACTCTTCCACTGCTGCCCTTATTCTCTCCAAATCGCGATAACTAGGCCACAAATCTGTAGCTAACAATTGCTATCTAATACAGAAATTGTATTACTAGGAACCGACTAGACCCTCGTCTTCGAGTAATAGCAGGTATCATTATCAACGAACTAGATAGACCAGCATATCAAAGCGAAATAAATTACATTTCAGATACTAACACTGAAATCTGAATCCTTTATAAATCTCACTACCCATTCTTGCCAAAGTCCCAAACTCACTGGAGCATAACAACAGTCCAACTGACTGTTAATATTAATTGGAAAGTGCCCCTACCGTTTACACTAAAACACCCAACGTTGCTCTGCTGTGATAGATGCTATATGAGAATCACCCTTACATACTACTAGTTACCTATTTCGGGCTCTACGATTCATTAAGTTTGAACCAATTAAATATCCCAGCCATACCGACGACATGCCCATGTCGGAGAGAACCGGCGCGGTGTCTGTCTAGGCATTATATATCACTATGAAGTTTCACTATGCAAAAAGGAAAGCATGTGCCCGGTAATAAGAGCTCCATCAAAAAGTCGCATCGCGCGCGAAGAACAAATCGCCCCTCCACGACATACTCATTGAGAATCCAACAAAAGAACAGGCCCACTGCACCGCCCAGCCCCCCTCAGGTAAAAGGAAAAGGAGAGGCGTACTAAGGCTACCAAGCGCGCCTACCACAAACTACGACCAATCATCGAGTTCCCATGGTTCTACCCACTGCAACTACCTATCCCATAACGTTTAAAAGCAAAGCTAACCTTATCCGCACCCCACCCCCGCCCCCACCCCCACTCCCCCCCACCGACCCCCCGAGAACGGACCTGGACCTTTGAGCCCCCCTCCATATGCACACAGAACACTACGGGTGACCTTGCCGCACCGCCCATAACGGGCATACAGGCCGGCCGGTCACACCGGTCTGAAGGCATCCAATCACGCACCGTCACTGAAGGTCTCTGATCTAGGCGTTCGTACTACTGCTGTCAGTGCCTCCGTAGAAGTCCTTCTGTGCTGGCTCAGACATTACTGTGAGCCCATAGCAAGGTTCCAAGTGGCACGGGTTAGTCACTTGTGACAATCGTTTAATTGGGACGTTTCATTGTGCTTCAGACGGTACCCCCTCCGGATCGTCGCAGTCACCCTAGTCTGCTATCCAGCTCCCTGCACCGCGAATGAACAGGGAGCCATCGACCTCGGTGGGAGGATGCAGTCAGAACCAACGTGTTGAGGAGAGTGGCTATGCTGTCGATGCTATTGTTCTTACCACTCTTGACAGGCTGAGCGGTTGGTGCGAAACCGAGATCGAAAGAGCCGATGGGAGCTCTGGGTGGGCATGCGATATCTTCGATCTGTTGTGGTGGGTGGGTGGGAATCCTTTCAAAGATGGTAGCGATGTCATCGACACTGTTGCTTGGTCGTCCTCGGTGAGCTGGCAGTGGGGAGGAACGTAGTACGAGGACCATGTGAAGTGTCTGGAGGTCGCTGGGAGATCCTCGACTTGACGATGAGGGGATGTGGGTCGCCACCGACATGTTGGGAGGGGGTCAATGTCCTTGAAGCAGCGGTCGTTACCATCTCTCTGGGGCTGAGGGTGGGCGGGGGTCTACGAACCACTGGTCGACATCTGATGATGACGCTCATTGCTGGCTGGTCTGAGCATTGGCTGGAGTAAGGCACTGGATGGGACATCATGAGTGTAGTTACTATCTCAGGACTACAGGCGGGACTTCTTCTGCTGAACAGGATGATGGTGTAGAGTCCCAGTAGTCTGGTGAAGCGAGCTTTCCAGTTGTTCACCTGGGTATGTTGGATCAAACTCACAAGGAGGGTTATTATTGAGAACATTGGAATTAGTGTGAGGGGCTATTACTGCATTGTTAGTGATAGTACATGTAGGGAGTGCGAGTTTGGGACATTGATATGAGGGGCGGTGTAGGATCAGGATGTGTTGTTGTAAGAGGTCCATCACCGATAACGACGCAGCGCTTGGCAGGACGGTATGGTAATCTATGTAATTCTAGAAACGGAATGCCTGCCTGTACCTCAACCTCCAGCGAATCAATTACAAGTGCTTCTAATAAAAACTCACTACCATCTTCGTAAATATGAGGCATGTTTCCCGACAACGGTTTGAGTGTACAAACCATGGCTAGAACGCAAGGAGTGTGAAGTAGCAGGAAACGTCACCTCCAGACTCTGAACAAGAGATGACGATAAGGTTGTGTGAGGAACCACTTACGGATCTATTCGAACACACTGTTTGCCCTGAACACATCAATATGTGGAGACAGTTGAGCCTTATCTAGGCACCCTTAGAGGAGCTGGCCACTGGATTCTTCGGCAACTGATTGACTGGGAGGTAGGACTCATTTAACTCCCATGAGCTACCTGATTGCAGCAAGGATCTCCCTCAGCATATCGTCTGCACTGACAAGTTCCCAACACATACCACGAGTACTGCTACGTTTCCTCCATCTATTGGGGAGACCACTCTTTATCTGTAATAGAGTTGCCATGGACTTGATCACCTCTTACCCCAGACAATACACTCCTAGGATAATCAAATCTCCTGATTCATTGAGGGTACATCGGATCAGAGTAGCCTTACGAATGTTGTGTTGTGGTCGCCCTTCCATTATATCTTGTTCATGGTCCGGAAGAAATGAACAATTACTGATGTGATGTTTATTAGGTCGGTTAAAAGCTGAACATAACGGGCCATTACTATCTGTGGGAGTTTGACGAATTCTAGGAACAGTAGAACTAAATCTAGGCTCATCAGAACATGAATTAGTAGTACTACTAGCGATATAATTAACGCTGATACATGTACTAGGCCTATTGATAGAATTAGACCTAGCACTATACCTATGCGCTATTCTAGCCTGAAGACTAACTGTGTTAGATCTGTGACCGTGTTGATTGGGGTCCCCGAAGGTCTCATCATTACCATACTCATCACTGTAATTAGACTTACTAGTATTTGTAGAAT
>CALNVZ010000641.1:25992852-26057679 GCA_940671915.1 Paracentrotus lividus
AGTACATGACATTTAATGAAGCTCATGATCATGCATCACTACAGACAAGGAAAGGGGTCAAGCTTAAAGAAGTGGATGATTTTAAGTATTAAGGTTCATATATATGCGACTCGAGAAAAGACTTTCTATCAAGAAAAGCTCTTGCATGGAATGCTTGTAATAAATTGCATTTGATTTGGGAATAATATCTCTCTGTTAATAAAATCTCCCTGTTTAGGGCATGTGTAAGAAGTATTCTTTGTATGGCTCAGAACGTGGACAATCAAGAAGTCCCTTAAAGACAGACTAGATGGCACATATACTCGACTTTTAATGAGGGTTACAAAAATATTAGTTGGAGAGAACACAAACAAAAGATGAAATTTATGGAGATCTTCCACTATCTCCACCAACAGTAATTAAACGTAGTGTGAGATTTGCTGGTCACTGTTTCCGTAGTGAGAAGGAAGTTATTTCTGAATGTACTGTTGTTGCGCCTCCCTCAGAAAACGAGAGGACGGCGACTTTAAATTTTGTTGATTACATATGTAGGGATACAAGAAGTTTGTTACATGATCTACCAACTCTCATGTCAGATCGTGAAGCCTGGCGTACCATTGTTGATTCATTCTCGGATGCGTCCGATTTGTAGTAGTAGTAGGACTTGTTTTGGGGACAAAATTTGGATTTCAGCAAATCCCGTTTTTCATTCTTTTTATTTGAACCGTCACGTCATGTTTCAATGGCAAGTACATGGGCATCGATCAGGGGCACAGAGGGGTCACACGATCCCTATAGACTTTATTATTACTATAGGAAATTAATATTCTTATAGATAAAGGATAGAGCAAGTTAGCGTTTATAAGATATCTCGGACGAATGATTGATGATCAATTATATAAAGAACCTATGTAAATTAATAGCAAATAAAGTTCATTTTCTCTCCAAACTCAGTAAGACCGTTAATTCGACTTCGACATTACTTAATATTTTGTATAAATCTATTATTTATCTATTTATTTATTTATATTCTGAAGATACATCACATAATACAATGAAGTAGCTCTTTGGAGCAAACAAAACAAAAACAACATCAGGATAATGAGGGAAATTTTATAAGATAACATAATTATGATCGAAAATTGTTGCAGTATAATGGAGTAACATATATATAGCAGATGTATAGCAATATAAGCTTAAAGCTTGCCACACTTTTACACTCGAGATCAATAATCATTTATAAGATAGTAAATATACAATGTGGGAAAAAATTCAAAACAACAACTCATTAATCTAATTGTAATATTAGCTTATACAATGCAATGCAGCAAATCAATAAAGCTAAAGGTCACTAATACACTTTTTACAGTGATTGTTGAAAGAAGAAGGAAAATAAGATGAGAGGGGGAAACCCTATCAAACAATTCGCAAAAAACATAACAAAGGAATTGTAAAATGCATGTATAAATTATGGAAATTGAATATCAAATCTTTCATAATATACACAGAAAGGTATGAAAACAAAGATTGTAATAATCACGTCTTGGAGATTAGCATTTCCCTTGCTCAACTTCGGGACAGTATGATGCGGGCTTAAAGGTGGCGTCACACTGTCCCAAATTTGAGCAAGGATAAACACACAAAATGTGAAATGTTTGGGTTTGCGCTAAGTTAGCCCCGAACAAGAGCCAAAACGAGAACGATGTCTGCAGAAAGTTACACGAGGCGAACTTAACCGTGAAGCCCGCGTGGAAGTTGAGCAAAGATGGACACATGATCATAGAATATTTCAAATTTTACTCTTGATCACGAAAGCATCGGGCCATTCGTGTACCGTTCGTGTGTTGTTCGAGTGCCATCGTGTAACCTTCTGGCATGTCTGGAGACATCGTTCTTGTTTTGGCTTTTGTTTGGTTGTTGACCAAGTTCGGTGCTGACTTCGTGTGAACCCTAGCATTTCACCATTCGTCTGTTCATCTTAATTGTTCAACTTCGGGACACTACAGTGTGACGCCACCTTCAAGCCCACGTCACACTGTTCCGAAGTTGAGCAAGGATGGACAAACGATCAAGGAAAATTTCAGATTTTGCTCTGATCAAGAAAGCATCGGGCTATTTCTGTACCCTTTGTGTGTTGTTCAAGTGCCATCGTGCAACCTCCTGTAGACATCGTTCTCGTTTTGGCTTTTGTATGGCAGTTGACCAAGTTCGGGGCTGACTTCGGGCGAACAATAACATCTCACATTTCGTGTGTCCATACTTGCTTAACTTCGGGTTAGTGTGACGAGGGCTTCAGGCTCTTCAGCCTGATGAAGAGTGGTTTTGTATGATCATGAAATCCTTTCCCAGCACAAATACGAATATCTTTCTTTTGTAAGTGTAGAATATTAGTCGTGGCACACTTACATTATGCCCCCATAAAAAAAAAAAAAAAAAAAAAAATCTCCAAATTTTAATTTTATTGTGCGATTGCAACATGAGATGTGTATGGTAGGATTAGAGTATTGTACAACATCAAAATCACTTTGTCAGGAACTACATATTTCTCTTTGTATAATATTCCAATATTCCGGGAAACTGGTGTTCTTATGTGTTTCAGATGATCACGACAGTTTAGATTTTTATTAATATAAACACCTAGAAATTTGGGGCAAGTCTTTTTTTTTCCCCAATAACACATCATCTAACTTTACTCCTGGATTTCGCTGTTCACCAGACTTCAAGTAAATATTTAAAATTTGCACATTGAGAAACATTATACAGTGCGTTCCAAAAAGAACTATACACTTTTGACAAGGCTACCAAACTAAAAATATATATTTCTTGGGGAAAAGGTTTAGATGTATATAAAGCTCATATCCTCAACTATCAATATGACACAAAAAAATTCTGAAAATAACGAATTCTTCAGTGAGCAATGCCCACTTTTATGAAGGACACAAAAAATAGCCTGCGCAGGAATTCGCTATTCATTTACCACCTGGGTATGGCATGCCAGGAAGAATTCAAAGAAATAATGGATTGAATCAGCTAACAGAGTGAAGATATATCAAGAGTCAGAAATAAACAATCAATATTATGCAAAATGTAGTTTTTCACCGTTTTATTTTCTAATCATTGATTTTTGCTCTGACTTCAGTTTATATTTTGTCTTTTTTTAGCCGATTTATTTTTTGTGTCATATTGATGATTTAGGGGGCTTGTCCTCCGGCGGAGTTGTCCTCGGGGTAGAGGGTGTTGTCTTCCGGGGGCCGGAGGACTTGTCAGGTGGGGGTGTTGAAGGTCCGTCCCTAGATACGCCTATAATATAGACTTATAGAATGTTCTACTAAAAGATCATGCCAATATGATAACGTCATAAAAAATAAACATTATAATATCATACATATGGCCTATCTCAGTGGCGGAGAATATAGCTACGACTCGTGAGATAGGAATATTTTTTTTAAAAATGATATAGGGTACATGCAGGTAATATGGGCCCCCTAAGCTCATTTGCCTAATTTGCATAAAATTACGAAATGACACACAGTCTAATCTTTGTTTATATGAATCAATAACTACTGCTCTAACTTTTATTGTGAAGAAAATCAATTATCACCAACCCCCCAGTCTGCAATATTCAAATGTTGACGTCATTACCAAAGTGCCCATATTACCTGCATGTGCAGGTAATATGGGCATATGCATTTAATGTATGTTTTAAAAACGACAATGACTCTACTATGTCTGGAATTTGCTAAAAATGTTGAAAATCATTAACTTTAAGATATAATTTGAAATTATAAGACCCTTCAGTAAATCCTTTGACTATATATTTCATTGTTATGTATTTTGTATATTGTTTCTTTTTTTAATATCATTTAAATATTATTTTCATTATACAAGTCAATATAGGCCAACAATAAGTTATTTATATTATTAAATACTGTGAATATACCCCAAAAAATCGTAGCAAAGAGATTGATGCCTCATCTCAATACTAAGTACCAGAATCATTTCCGCCATTTTGGATGTCCCATATTACCTGCACTAATGTTGCTGTGTCAGGCAAGTATTCAATGCCACATTGCACCCCTTCACTAAAACAAATTGACCTGTACACGCTAGTATGATCAAAATGAAACTATAAGCTTACTAAATATACAAAACAATTGAGGTTACCCCCTCAAACACTCTTTCACCATCGCATTCTGTGCAATATCAAATTTTACATCAGGGTAAAATAATGCCGTAAGTTTTACCTACCTTGTGGGTTTTCAGCAATTTTCTCAGAGAAATTTCGGCATCAGATGCTCTCACGACGATATATTTTCGTATACAGTTCATATGAACAACATTATGGTGCTCACACCGGTCACCGGTCGACGGTCACGACATGATTTGCTTAAGGTGGCCCATATTACCTGCTGGCCCATATTACCTGCATGTACCCTATATAACTTAATATTAACGGTAATCTTCATTTCTTTTTTTATGTGTTCTTGTATTCGATACGATCTCTCTGTGTATTACTGGGGTATTAAGTTGATATGATATATAACTTGTCCCCCGAATCTGTGCGCATGCGTCCATCTTTATCCTCCGAACAGAAAGACCGCCAAAATGACATCAACTCCTCCAGCTTCCCGGTCGGTGCTGTTTTACGGAAATACGCCACCATCGTCATAAAATCGGTGAGTCTATCCCCGAGTTCAGACTTATCATCAAATAGCTCGGTGAGGTCCAACTGTATATCCAAGTCCAATATGGTCACCGTATATCCTTTTTGCTGAGCCACCTTGTATATTCGTTCAGGATACAACTTGTCGTTAACAGATACACGGTAACTAGCTGGAAGCCACGTGTTCTGCCGTAATGTGTCGTCTATTATGCAATCTATCAACAAAAACAACAACAAACGAACAACCAATCAAAACATAATGGCCCGTATTCTCAAAAGCCGCCTAACTTTAAGCCTAGCTTAAATCTGTGGTTTAACTATGTCTTGCTCAAAGGGAATCAATCTGTCTATGTTGCATGTTCCTATCACCTTCACTGAATTCTGGAATTGTGTTTTAATTGAATGAGAAACTTTTGTACTTATCATGCTTATCGTTCCCAAGCAGATTTTATTAACTTTCACTACCAAAATTTATGATGAATTGAACATACTTTTCTGAATTGAGTCCCTTTTAGCAGGCCATAGTTAAGCTGCAGATTTAAGCTAGTCTTGAAGGTAGGTGGCCTTTGTGAATTCGGGCCAATGGGTTATCACAGCTGAAATGAAATCGGAAAGGATTAATAGAAAATTCTGTTTACCGAGTTTAGGAATTATTTCTTGTTAATTTTAAATTACCTTTGTTTTAATGAATTTTCTGCATGTGGATTGAATTGTATATTATAAGTTTTCCAGGTCGATTTTAAACTCTCTCCCATCAAATTCGTTAATGTTCAGTTAATATAAAACGATCCCTTGCGGAGCGGGCTATTGGTAATTTAAGTTAACGTTTAGAGCAGTCGATTTATGTTCTTTCATAATCGTTAATGACCTTTCATATTCGTTTATGCGATCAAAAGTGTTTATTTGCAGTGAATTTCATCAATGTGCATGAAAAAAAAAAAAAAGCTGTAAAAAGGAAGTGGAGGTGAGTTTCAAGCAGCCAAATTCGTTTTTAGGCATGCAATTTAAAAACGTTTTATCAATGTGAACACACAAACCAAGGGGGTGGCGCCCATGGTTAACACAAAATAAATTTATAAATAATAATTTGTATTCAGAAGCTGCGGAACGAATTTAAAAGTGGGGGGGGGGGGGGGGTCACAGGGGAAAGGGGGCATTTTTTTCTGAAAAGGGAACCCCTTAGCTCAGTGGCATAATGAGAAAAAATTTATGGGATAGGGAGGGGCTGGGTATAAAATTTGTATTTTAATTCACTGGTATGATGTTCAGTATATCTTTGTGGCTTTGTTTGTTTGTTTCTTGTTTTTTCCTCTTTTTTGTTCAATAGTCGTTCTTATGCGAGCGCTCCTATACCAGAATTTATCTATAAAAAACTTCAATTTTGAGCCAATGATTGGAGTTAATTGTGCATTATTATTATCAATAATTTTGAGTTATACAAATTGAAGTTATTTGTGTCATACGATAACAATATACCCTAATGATTTTGGTCAGATAATTTATGGTTTAATAGCGCTAGAAAAATGAAAAAGACGACCCATTTTTACTGTGAGGATTTTGTGGGGTGCAGGCACCAAGGCTCTCCCTCCACCCATAATAATAATAATAATAATAATAATAATAATAATAATACCGGTTATTTATAAAGCGCTTTACCTTTTAAGACCAAAGCGCTTACAGCATATTATTACCCCGGTCACTGGATTCATTTTTCGATCCCGCACTTTACAGTGCACAATCTCCACTCCCTGGGGAGCATTCCAGCCTGTCGCCTGTTAGGCGCACACATGCTAAAGCGAACCACATAGCATTCGCAATCCTACCGGGTATCCATTTTTATCACCTCGGGTGGGGTCAAGCATGCAGATAAAATGCCTTGCTCAAGGGACATAAGTGTCGGTACGGGAATCGAACCCATGGCGGCACAACTACACTAATGCGTCTGATTTTTGGCAAGACCCCCTCACATTTTGTTATACATAGGTAAGTTAGCATAGCTGGAAAATTTATGGATTTTAAGACATTTAAAGTGCCCCTTTTAAAAAAGGTGTACATTATGGAGTTTAAGCAACTTTTAAAATTTTATTACACACTTAAAGCAAACTAGTGTTAAATAATTGCCCCCAAGATAATGTTAAATACCAATTGTAAATAGATTTACTTGTTTTTAAATGATTTTTTAAAAATATAAGTGCTAGAAAGGGCATTGAAAAATACGTTTAGAGGGATGTAAATAGGCCTATGTGCTTCTGACAACACTCTTTTACAATAGTTGCCTCAGGGTGCTTTGTCACATGCGTATTGCTTGGTGTTCATTGTAACCCAGAGGAGTTTTACGAATTTTATTACATGTGCTTGTTGGTAACTTATCAGCTACCATGTGAGTGAATTTTATGGTATGTCGGTAAGTCATGCTTTAATGAGCACAGTCAAAAAGAAACCTCGGTTACCTTTTTTTTTTTTTTAAAGAAAGACCCTGAATATCGGGGTGAAAGTCCGCTCGCGCTGTGCGCTTACACGATTTCACCTCCAAAATTGGGCCTCCAAAATGTTATGGTATGTCGGTAAGTCATGCTTTAATGAGCACAGTAAAAAAGGAACTTCGGTTACCTTTTTTTTTTTTTTTTTTTTTAATGAAGACCCTGTATATCGGGGTGAAAGTGCGCTCGCGCTGGGCGCTTACACGATTTCACCTCCAAAATTGGGCCTAACTTAGGAAATCCAGGGAGTCCCAACGAATTTCGCTCATGCATTTCTTTTTTATTATGACTGTTAAGATATTTCTCGTAATTGTTTTATTGCATCATCTGGAACAGAATAAATGAGCATTGAATTGAATTGAAGCAATTCTTTGATTCATGAATGCTGCCATATGCCTCCACAGCTCCTCCCATTGATCCACAGGCTTTATTATTACCTACCTCCGAGGACGATGATCATAAGACCCTTTTCTTTCAACATTGAAGCAAGTCTGATGAGTGTTGTCTCAAGGTCACCAGTATAGTACATCGAATGTATAGCACAGATCAGGTTGTACTTGGATCTCGCCAAAGGACTTTCATCAAAGAACTGAGATAGTGGACCGTTGAACCAATGAGAATCGTGTCTATCATCTGAATTCCATGCAGCAGCGTTGCCTTTGAATGTTGCGAGGAGCTTTTCATTTATGTCTACAGCTACATTGCTTATTGAAGTGAAGTGAGACCCCAGACTCTGCAGGAAATGAAGCTCATGTTGCCCTGTAAAGAACATACAACGAGGTTCAGTGGCGTACCTAGCCTGATTAGACACAATGAAAACGGGGGGCGCACTATTGTGCACAAACAATAGTGCGCCCCCGTTTTCATTGTGTCTAATCAGGCTAGGTACGCCACTGAGGTTAATGTTGCAGAGCATGATAAGTTGTTTAGCCTGTGCTATTTAGTGCTAGGTAAAGAACTGGTGGCAAAGGGCAAAGATGTATTTCCATTCACACATGTAGCTTCGTTGAACTGAAGCTGCCTGATAGTGAGTTGTATGAAGGGGGGGGGGGTCGCAACGTCGAAACATATATTTAAGGATCCGAATATTTCCTGACTTAAAAAGAATCCATCCTTCAAACATAATGCGATATGCGACAAAAAAACGTGAGTTTTTGTCTTCTTCGACATAATAGCTTTTAAGCTAACGCGATTAGTTCCTTTTTGGTTGGTCAACATTGACCTTAAAGGGACATATCAGTACAGGAGCTGGTCTTTGGATATTAAAGTACTTTTGTCAGCTGGAATACATATCAATTCTAGTTGTAAACTTAAGAGGAAGAGGGCGCTATCACTCTACGCAAATCAAACGCTGCCATAGACATTTTGTATTTTGCACAGTTTTTTCACTTTGTTTTCTTGATTATGGCGAGCAACTATCTTTTCAAAGAAATGATCAACTTGAATAAGTACGCTAAGAGTCTTTTTTTTTTCAAAATAGAAATAACTTACTGCAAAGGGGAAAAAAGTCCTGTCACTTGTGTCATCGAAATCCTAATCAGATCAAATTCCTGTACAATATGGCCAATTTTGCTCTCAAAATAGCTCATACGCCACATAATTATCTTCCTGGATAACGCATAATTATATTACAGCTTAATGATCAAGCCGTTTTTAAAAGCTTGAATTCTCACTTTTCCAGAGATGGTAAATTCATTTCGATTGGTTAAGAAAAAGTCCTGTCACTTTGAACATTATCACAATAGAATCTTTACTCGATGGGTCGATATTTCGCATATCACATGCATATCGCATGTGGACGGCGTCTTCGCAAGAGGTGACAAGATCACTACTTATATCAATAATCGTTTGGAACATCAATCTATGTGAAATAAAGATTCTGATTACAACTTCATCACAATATGTTATAAGCTTGCCAAAATTGTATTTCCTCCATCTGGTCTGGAGAATCTATTAACTAACAACATGATAAAAAGTTCATTAATTTCTTTCATCTCCATGTACGAGTAGATTGCTGAACCGAACGGTAATACCATTCCAGCTGCAGGGAAGTCTTCTTAAGCGAGTTTTTGTGAGCTAATGTATTATTGCAGCCAGCTGTATAGGATTTCTACGCTTGTCAGTCGTATTTCCAACGTCGCTTCGTTGCGTCTGGCCTCTTAGATAATGGACGCGCCTTGTTTAATTATAATGCCGCACATTGGTATACGTTAACTTTACATTTTACATAGAGTAGAATTGATATGAAATTCAATATGATATTTGATTACTAATTCTGAGTATGCCTATTATATATATTCATCGTACATAAATTTGATCCAGAAAGAGCTGAAATATAAACTTTGTCTCGGTATGGTGTTGGCGTCTTTTAATCTCGGATGTGAAAATTGTTGGATGTACCTTTTTGCTAGCCAAGCAGAATGGGGAAAAATGGGGTTTACCAAAGTCTGAAATTCTAATTTGCCTCCCCCCATGAAATTCTGGATCTGCCACTGCATTGTATAGTGGAACTGTTTGCTTGATAACACATGTCCTTTTGGTTGCGGGAAATTTTCGCGTTCCTCCCGATGATCGCGAAATTCACGAAAATTAACCCACCGCGAAATTGGTATATCTAAAATATATCACAGGCATACCAAACATGATAATAAATTTTTAAAAAAATAGTTAACTTACCTTCCCCGACACCCACACCTAGCAGATTGAATTGACCATCTTGAGAAAACGCCTCTGTGAGTCGCTGCATCACGTTGTCATCGAAATATTGAGCGACCTTTTTGAGAACGACATCTTTCATGGCGATTTTAGAAAAACCATTGAGATAAACGTCTTCATATCGTTCCCTATCTTCATCTAGACGCATTAAACTTGACATTATGGCAGTGAATGATGTTGCCTTTTATTAGCGAAATTAGGTCCTTAGTATATAAAAATTCCCTGTTGTAATCTGGGTCGATGTTCGTAGTGGTTCTCGAAAAATCCGATCCTAAAGGACTTCATTCGACGTTCAAACCGTACATTCACGGATTATGTTAATTTAGCAGATTTGTTTGTTACTCGTTTACATTTAAAATAGCGTTCTGGTATGGTGGCAGATTATAAAAGGAAGTATCGGTAGATTACTTTGGCACAAATGCACCATTTTGTGGACTTTGGACTTGTTTTTGGGACAAAATTTGGACTTCAGCAAATCCCGTTTTTTATTCTTTTTATTTGAACCGTCACGTCATGTTTCAATGGCAAGTACATGGGCATTGATCAGGGGCACAGAGGGGTCACACGATCCCTATAGACTTTATTATTACTATAGGAAATTAATATTCTTATAGATAAAGGATAGAGCAAGTTAGCGTTTATAAGATATCTCGGACGAATGATTGATGATCAATTATATAAAGAACCTATGTAAATTAGTAGCAAATAAAGTTCATTTTCTCTCCAAACTCAGTAAGACCGGTAATTCGACTTCGACATTATTTAATATTTTGTATAAATCTATTATTTATTTATTTATTTATTTATATTCTGAAAGATACATCACATAATTCAATGAAGTAGCTCTTTGGAGCAAACATGATCAGGATAATGCAGGAAATTTTATAAGATAACATAATTATGATCGAAAATTGTTGCAGTATAATGGAGTAACATATACAGATGTATAGCAATATAAGCTTAAAGCTTGACACACTTTTACACTCATGCAAGATCAATAATCATTTATAAGATAGTAAATATACAATGTCGGAACAAAATTCAAAACAACAACTCATTAATCTAATTGTAATATTAGCTTATACAATGCAATGCAGCAAATCAATAAAGCTAAAGGTCACTACTATACACTTTTTACAGTGATTGTTGAAAGAAGAAGGAAAATAAGGTGAGAGGGGGAAACCCTATCAAACAATTCGCAAACAAACATAACAAAGGAATTGTAAAATGCATGTATAAATTATGGAAATTGGATATCAAATCTTTCATAATATACACAGAAAGGTATGAAAACAAAGATTGTAATAATCACGTCTTGGAGATTAGCATTTCCCTTGCTCAACTTCGGGACAGTATGATGCGGGCTTAAAGGTGGCGTCACACTGTCCCAAATTTGAGCAAGGATAAACACACAAAATGTGAAATGTTTGGGTTTGCGCTAAGTTAGCCCCGAACAAGAGCCAAAACGAGAACGATGTCTGCAGAAAGTTACACGAGGCGAACTTAAAGGGATACAGTAACTTTCAAAAACAAGAGCAATTAGATCAAGATGAATAAAATTATATTGCTCTAATAGTAAAAACAAACTACTGAAAATTTCAGATCAAATGGAAGTCATTTACTACCACAAAACAGTGTAACAGCCAAACGCGAGTGAATTTTCAACCCCTTTGCAGCAAACCCTCCAGCCCGCTAGGGTCGGGGGGAACACGACAGGAAGTGGGGTGTCGTGAAAAGCACATGGCAATTTGTTTTCCACCACGAGATGGTTTACTAAATTTGAGCATGAAATCATTGATATCTCGAAAGTAAAGCAAGCAATTAACTTGTAATTTTGAAGAGATACCAGACTGACCTATAAGTTTATAATTATGTTGACAAAATGAGCTAAATCAAGAAATTGTGATTTGAATATCATTCAATGTTACTGCATCCCTTTAACCGTGAAGCCCGCGTCGAAGTTGAGCAAAGATGGACACATGATCATAGAATATTTCAAATTTTACTCTTGATCACGAAAGCATCGGGCCGTTCGTGTACCGTTCGTGTGTTGTTCGAGTGCCATCGTGTAACCTTCTGGAGACATCGTTCTTGTTTTGGCTTTTGTTTGGTTGTTGACCAAGTTCGGGGCTGACTTCGTGCGAACCCTAACATTTCACCATTCGTCTGTTCATCTTAATTGTTCAACTTCGGGACACTACAGTGTGACGCCACCTTCAAGCCCACGTCACACTGTTCCGAAGGTGAGCAAGAATGGACAAACGATCAAGGAAAATTTCAGATTTTGCTCTGATCACGAAAACATCGGGCTATTTCTGTACCCTTCGTGTGTTGTTCAAGTGCCATCGTGCAACCTCCTGTAGACATCGTTCTCGTTTTGGCTTTTGTATGGCAGTTGACCAAGTTCGGGGCTGACTTCGGGCGAACAATAATAACATTTCACATTTCGTGTGTCCATATTTGCTCAACTTCGGGTTAGTGTGACGAGGGCTTCAGGCTCTTCAGCTTGATGGAGAGTGGTTTTGTATGGTCATGAAATCCTTTCTCAGCACAAATACGAATATCTTTCTTTTGTAAGTGTAGAATATTAGTCGTGACACACTTAGATGTTGCCCCCATAAAAAAATCTCCAAATTTTAATTTTATTGTGCGATTGCAACATGAGATGTGTATGGTAGGATTAGAGTATTGTACAACATCAAATTCACTTTGTCAGGAACTAGATATTTCTCTTTGTATAATATTCCAATATTCCGGGAAACTGGTGTTCTTATGTGTTTCAGATGATCACGACAGTTTAGGTTTTTATTAATATAAACACCTAGAAATTTGGGGCAAGTCCTTTTTTCCCCAATAACACATCATCTAACTTTACTCCTGGATTTCGCTGTTCACCAGACTTCAAGTAAATATTTAAAATTTGCACATTGAGAAACATTATACAGTGCGTTCCAAAAAGAACTATACACTTTTGACAAGGCTACCAAATTAAAAATATATATTTCTTGGGGAAAAGGTTTAGATGCAGGGGCGTATCCAGGATTTCCCAATAGGGGGGCGCAAGGAAATTTTTATCGCCGTCAGGGGAAGGGGGTTCTTCTAATTCATATTGTACATGAAATTCCACATTTTTTTTTTTTTTTTGTCAATCTATACAAAAGTTACATAGTTCTACCAAAGACAATGGAGTTGCGTAGAAACCTATTTATGTGTGCATTATATACCTTCTGATTGGGAATCTGAGAGCGCGAAGCGAGAGTCGAAAAATGTTGAGGTTTTTGAAGTTATAGATGAGAATAAATAGGGGCATTTTTCTAAGTACTAGAAAATGGTAGATATTGTGTATAATAAGACCCATTTAGTATCCGCGAGCGCGAAGCGCGAGCTGAAAATTTTTAAAAGGTAAAAATTGAAGTAGTATTACTTCTGTGCATTCTGATTTTGATGTATTCAGGTACGAGCGCTGACAGGCCGCGAGCCGAAATAATATATTCGGGTACTATCTAAAACTATCTTTTTTAAGGTATAAATTTAAACTATTTAGTTGTTGAGCATCTTATTTGGTGTCGGCGAGCCCAGCGAATCGCAAGATCCGAAACTTCGAAGGGATTTTAAATTTTATTTGGTCACACTTATATAAAGGTTAAAGATTGTCTAAGTCATTAATTGTCATTGGGCATCAGCGAAGCGCGAAGCGCGAGCCAAAATTTGGTGAGTTTACCAAAAAATAAGCTACCTTTCGAATTCTTAATCAAAAGAGGGTCTTAGGACTTTCCTAATAAAACCCAATGACGGCCAACTAATGTTTCCCAGTATGGGCGAGAGAGCCCAGGAGGCATGAAGGCTCACAAATGAGCCTTCTTTTCCTTTGGTGAAATTTTGAAGAACTTTAGTTTTAAATATTTTACTTTTCGTCACTAATGTATTTCTCTTTTCTTAAAAAAAGGGCGTTTGAGCAATTATTGCAAAATATAAATATAGAGGAAAAGTCGCCTCGTGGGCCCTCCCCACAATTAAAGGGCCCTACCTCTTACTGGTCCTTTCAGAACCACTAACGCTCCTATTTCGGGCTTTATTATTGAAATAAATTGGGCGTAAAATTGTAACAAAGCATCTCGACGCCATATTATTCCCTTCTCTTTCTTTCTTTTTCTCTTCTTTTCTTTCCCTTTTTTCTCTTTTCTTTCTTCTCCCTTTTTCCTCCTCCTTTTTTTTTTTTTTTTTTTTAGTCGGCCAATAGGGGGGGGGGCGCGCGCCTGTTGCGCCCCCCCTGGATACGCCCCTGAGATGTATATAAAGCTCATATCCTCAACAATCAATATTATGCAAAATGTAGTTTTTCACCGTTTTATATTCTAATCATTGATTTTTGCTCTGACTTCAGTTTATATTTTGTCTTTGTTAGCCGATTCATTTTTTGTGTCATATTGTTGATTTAGGGGGCTTGTCCTCCGGCGGAGTTGTCCTCGGGGTAGAGGGTGTTGTCTTCCGGGAGCCGGAGGACTTGTCAGGTGGGGGTGTTGAAGGTCCGTCCCTAGATACGCCTATAATATAGACTTATAGAATGTTCTATTAAAAGATCATGCCAATATGATAACGTCATACAAAATAAACATTATAATATCATACATATGGCCTATCTCAGTGGCGGAGAATATAGCTACGACTCGTAAGATAGGAATATTTTTTTAAATGATATATATAACTTAATAATAACGGTAATCTTCATTTCTTTTTTTATGTGTTCTTGTATTCGATACGATCTCTCTGTGTATTACTGGGGTATTAACCCTAACTTACCTGGGCTATTTTGCGAGCTTAAAGTCCTGGGGGGGGGGGGCCTATAAGGCCCCCCCCCTAAGATCTTGGCCGCGGACCGCGCGATCGCGACGAAAATTTGCATGAAGGTAGAGAATGACATAATCTATGTGGTTGCATAGGTAAATTAAACTAAATTCATATATTTTATTTTATATGAATTAATTATGCTAATTTATTCATGAAATCATACTTTTTGCTCTATTAGATGACATAAATGGTACCCTGGGGTACCATAAAAAATTTGGCCATTTTGTTGAATTATTTATTAATTTTTTTAAGCCCGTACCCTGGGTTACCAAAAAATGGGAAATAATTATTGGGGATTTTTCAACATTAAATAATGCCCAATATTCTTGAAAAAAAAAAAACCCTGTTAGTCCTTAATTTTTCTGATTCCTATATCCCCCAACATGGAAAAGAGAAACGACCTCAATCTGAGAGAGGGATTGGGCCAACAGAGTCATGATTATGCCATCTGCCTGCTCCTTATCCCCGGCGTCACTGGCCTTCTGAAACACCGCTAACACATCGGCGGCTTCTTCCTCCCCCAACTTCTGCAATGCGCGATGTCTTGCATTCTCAAGTTTTTCCTCCCTTGAAATCTTACGTCTTTTGCGGCCCTTCCCTTTGAGCATTCCGTAACCACCATCAAATTCTGGCATTTTTGCAGTTTCACACCAAAAATACGAAAAAAAAATAGAAAAAAATCCGCCGTGAAAAATCAAAAGATGTTAGACTTTAGAGCTTGTTTCGGCTGCGGGGTGAAAGCTGTAGCGCAGCTCGAGCGAGAGTGCGGAAGCCACTATGCAGTGCGCTTGCGAGCGAGCGCTAGAGTATCGCACACATCACATAGCGCGTGCATTGCGTAATGCCATGGTTGTACTCGAGTAAACGTGAGATGGCGCTAAACAACGTGATACCCCGGGTTACTACGATACCCCGGGGTAACGCTTGGTGCATTAATAAAGCTCCTAGAGAGCTAATTTTTTGTGAAAATATTCTTCATAGCATTCCTAAGAATTTTAAAAGAAAAAAATTCCGGTATCAAAATCAATTTCTTATGTATTTTATTGTTTTTTAAATTTCTTATGTATTTCTTTGTTTTTTTTACCTTTTTATTTTTATTGTTTTTTCGACACAATTCGTCCGTGACATTATTTCGGCCATAAATAGCATCATATGAAATGACTCTTGTCAATAAAATTAAAAATAATCACTCCTTTATGAATTATGGCTGAAAACACATTTTGTATTGACTTTGTACATGAAATCACGTTTTTGAGCCATTTTCGGTCTGACGGAAATTTTTGAAAATCGTGGAACGTCGTAACGGTACACCCGATTTTTGTGAAAATGGTTTTAAAAGATGCGCGAGACTTGAAAGTAAAAAGTCAGCGAGTGGCGCGATCAAAAAATTTCGCACTGCGGATTTATCGCGAAAAATGTCGAGGGGGGGGGGCCTTAAAGGCCCCCCCCCCCCAGGTAAGTTAGGGTTAAGTTGATATGATATATAACTTGTCCCCCGAATCTGTGCGCATGCGTCCATCTTTATCCTCCGAACAGAAAGACCGCCAAAATGACATCAACTCCTCCAGCTTCCCGGTCGGTGCTGTTTTACGGAAATATGCCACCATCGTCATAAAATCGGTGAGTCTATCCCCGAGTTCAGACTTATCATCAAATAGCTCGGTGAGGTCCAACTGTATATCCAAGTCCAATATGGTCACCGTGTATCCTTTTTGCTGAGCCACCTTGTATATTCGTTCAGGATACAACTTGTCGTTAACAGATACACGGTAACTACTAGTAGCTGGAAGCCACGTGTTCTGCCGTAATGTGTCGTCTACTATGCAATCTATCAACAAAAACAACAACAAACGAACAACCAATCAAAACATAATGGCCCGTATTCTCAAAAGCCGCCTAACTTTAAGCCTAGCTTAAATCTGTGGTTTAACTATGTCTTGCTCAAAGGGAATCAATCTGTCTATGTTGCATGTTCCTATCACCTTCACTGAATTCTGGAATTGTGTTTTAATTGAATGGGAAACCTTTGTACTTATCGTTCCCAAGCAGATT
Source organism: Paracentrotus lividus (assembly GCA_940671915.1). Classification (NCBI taxonomy): domain Eukaryota; kingdom Metazoa; phylum Echinodermata; class Echinoidea; order Camarodonta; family Echinidae; genus Paracentrotus; species Paracentrotus lividus. The sequence goes on from CALNVZ010000641.1 coordinate 26,009,590, forward strand.
TTATTAACTTTCACTACCAAAATTTATGATGAATTGAACATACTTTTCTGAATTGAGTCCCTTTTAGCAGGCCATAGTTAAGCTGTAGATTTAAGCTAGGCTTGAAGGTAGGTGGCCTTTGTGAATTCGGGCCAATGGGTTATCACAGCTGAAATGAAATCGGAAAGGATTAATAGAAAATCTGTTTACCGGGTTTAGGAATTATTTCTTGTTAATTCTAAATTACTTTTATTTTAATGAATTTTCTGCATGTGGATTGAATTGTATGTTATAGGTTTTCCCCGTCGATTTTAAACTCTCTCCCATCAAATTCGTTAATGTTCAGTCAATTTAAAACAATCCCTTGCGGAGCGGGCTATTGGTAATTTAAGTTAACGTTTAGAGCAGTCGATTTGTGTTCTTTCATAATCGTTAATGACCTTTCATATTCGTTTATGCGATCAAAAGTGTTTATGTGCAGTGAATTTCATCAATGTGCAATGAAAAAAAAAAAAAAAAAAAAAAAAAAAAAAAAAAAAAACAGCTGTAAAAAGGAAGTGGAGGTGAGCTTCAAGCAGCCATACAAACCAAGGGGGTGGCGCCCATGGTTAACACAAAATAAATTTATAAATAATAATTTGTATTCAGAAGCTGCGGAACGAATTTAAAAGTGGGGGGGGGGGAGGGTCACAGGGGAAAGGGGGCATTTTTTCTGAAAACTGAACCCCTTAGCTCAGTGGCATAATGAGAAAAAAATTTATGGGATAGGGAGGGGCTGGGTATAAAATTTGTATTTTAATTCACTGGTATGATGTTCAGTATATCTTTGTGGCTTTGTTCGTTTGTTTCTTGTTTTTTCCTCTTTTTTTGTTCAATAGTCGTTCTTATGCGAGCGCTCCTATACCAGAATTTATCTATAAAAAACTTCAATTTTGAGCCAATGATTGGAGTTAATTGTGCATTATTATTATCAATAATTTTGAGTTATACAAATTGAAGTTATTTGTGTCATACGATAACAATATACCCTAATGACTTTGGTCAGATAATTTATGGTTTAATAGCGCTAGAAAAATGAAAAAGACGACCCATTTTTACTGTGAAGATTTTGTGGGGTGCAGGCACCAAGGCTCTCCCTCCACCCATGGCGGCACAATTACACTAATGCGTCTGATTTTTGGCAAGACCCCCTCACATTTTGTTATACATAGGTAAGTTAGCATAGCTGGAAAATTTTTGGATTTTAAGACATTTAAAGTGCCCCTTTTAAAAAAGGTGTACATCATTTCATTTCATTTCATTTATTTATTTCCACAATACAGCAAAAATATTTACAGAACAAAACAATCAGTGAATAAGATAAATTAAGCTTACATAGATATAGTCAAAATACAAAATACATTTGTAACAATATCCAATATGTAATTTATCAAAATGAATTATTAAGTAGAGGCTGTATTGCGATGGAAACCAATGAAGCAAAGCTTGTTATTAAGGTTCCCAGAATATCAAATTTGTGTTGAAAAGAAGGAAAAAAATTAAGAAGACAAAACAAGACACACACAAAACAGAAAACAGGACAAGAACGGCACAAAGACAAGACAAAATAAGGAATGACCTTCTGCAGATAATGATATTTTAGCATTATAAGAAGCTATATGTTTAACTTTGAGTTTACGTTTAAAAATAAAAAAACCTGGGAGCGTTTTAAGCGACTCTTCCAGGGTATTCCAAAAACTTGGTCCGCGTAGTAACTAACATAGTCTTTTGCTATATTAATTTCGTACCATCAGGGAGATGAAAAGAGGATGACAATTGTTGTGGGGTAAGAATGAAAATTGTTGGTTTTTAGAAAACAATGCGCTTAGCGATGCTGGAAGCTCACCTTTTTTAATTGGAAACATGAAACTGCCCAAACGTAAATTGTATAAATCTTCTATTTTTAACACTTTATTAGAAAGAACAATGGTTTGAGTGATAGTCTGTTTCGTGACATATAATTCTCATTGCTCTTTTTTGGATTAATAACTACTCTCTAATATACGTTGAGACGAGTTTCCCCAAGCTAAAAGGCCATAATTTAAGTAAGGAAGAAAAGTGTGTTGTATAATTTTAATAAATATGGAGGGAGGAAGGGATTCAATTTATTCATGACGCCTACATTTTCTGGCTAAGATTTTACATATATGTGAAATGTGATGCTTCAAGAAAGCTTGGTATCAATTTCAAGACCCAGGAATTTCGTGAGTCAACAAGCTCTATTACATTATCATTAAGAATTACGTTATGGAGGTAACATTTCTATAGAATTGCTGAAAAGCATGCATTGAGTTCTTAACAACGTTTAAAGATAATTTATTGCAACAATCCATTCGTAAATACTTATTAAACCCATAGTTAACGTGTTAACAAGCGTTTCAGGATCTTTATGGAGAAGAAGCACTCGGTATCGTCACGTATAATATAAATGATAAGGTCGCTTAGAAGGATTTCTGAAATATTGGATATATATGAAATAAACGTCCAAAAGAGAACCTGTGGTACACCGCAAGTTATGGCGTTAAATATTAGAGTTTGAGTCATTTATACATACGAATTGTTTTCTCCCGTGAGATAACTTCTGTACCATTCCAAGGCCTTTCCCCGAATTCCATAATAATAATTTTTAAAGTAATATTTCGTGATTAATTGTATCAAAGCCTTGGATAGGTAAAAAATATCCCAAGCTGTGGAGATGTTTGTCAATAGCAGTTGCTATATGATTAATAAAGTATAAATTGCATGTGTTGTTGAGTGATTTGTCTAAAAGCCAAACTGCGAGTTTGATAGCAAATCATAGTTCCTTATAAATGTATTGTGCGGTTATACATAATTTTTTCTAATATTTTGGAGATAGAAAGACAATAGTGATATAGGTCTAATATTTCCTACTTCAGTTGGATTACCTTTTTATACACAGGAATGACTTTGGAAATTTCATCTATCAGGAACAACACCATTGAAAAGGGACAAGTTTATTATATGTGATACGTCTTGTCGAAATGAGAGAGAAGTCGCAGATCAAAGATCCGAGTAAATCGACAAACTAATAAAAACTCAAATTTTGAGGAAATTTTTTTTTTGATTTTCTGGTTTACCAATGCTTCATCTTTGCTCTGTTAAAAAATGAGTGAAAATGAAAACGGAAAGTGGTAAAAAAGCAGTTTTTCGGCGAGTGTTTTTTTCGGTCATAATTTTTTTCCCGGACATACAAGCGCACGTCCACGCTCATTTCCCTCTCCGTTTAGGAAGTCAAACTTCGCAGACGTTTTTCTCTTGATTTTGATTTCCAAGAGTACAATTCTCCTCGCGTTCAGAGGCTAATATCTCCACTTCTATTTACTCTTTACAGTCGGGTTATATATCAAATTCAAGGCAATGAATCAGGGATCAATAATATCAAATAAAATGGATTTCAAAAATCGCGACTAGTCTCTCATTTCGACGTGACGCATCACATATGCTCTAAAGAGTAACAATCTCAGAAATTATATCTTTTAATAAGTCATTTTAATATGGTCAAACCAGGACTTTTCTTACTTTCAATTCTTTCACAATTTTCTAATTCAATTGCATCAGTAGGAGTGAGGAAAAGGGGATTAGGATTCCTGTTGGTTAAAAAGGACTCAAAACTTTTGTCAGTGTGCGGTATGCATCGGCAAGTTTGAGCCAATTTTCGAGAAGTAATCGTTAAAACCAGCAGCTATGTCAATTCATCCTCATCATAACTATTTCCAATCTTAATACCATTAATTTCTTCTGAGACTTCTTTTATTTCAAAACTTCATTAATTATTTTTCCAAGTTTCTTTCTTCATGTTATTAAGATTGGATTCAATTTTGAAAAATAAAATTTCTTTTTTTCAAATCGCAAAAGGGATGATAATGTGTTTTTACATTGACATATTTTTCATGAGTTAAGATCGTTGGATTTAGCACGATATTTGTAGTAAAGGTTATTTTTTTCTGTTGATACATCTGAGAAGTGATTTAGTGACCCAGGGATTGCGTGGTGTTCGTTTACTTTTTGGTCGTAATTTAACAAGGGGTATACATTCGTTTAAATTGTTGGTAAGAATAGTCATAAATTTATTGTAAGATCTGTTAACATCGTCAATTGCCAGCACTTCAGCCCAATCTAATGAACTTAGTTTTTCTTTCAGTCTTGCTATTTTTTCAGAAGTGAATTTTCTCACCTTTTTCACAGGAGTTAGCGGATTTGTTCCAAAAAAAGACAATATCCTTGCAAATATTACAAAATGATCAGATATATCTGATAAAATAACACCAGAATCAGTTTCTGGAGTTTAAGCAACATTTAAAATTTTATTACACACTTAAAGCAAACTAGTGTTAAATAATTACCCCCAAGATAATGTTAAATACCAATTGTAAATGGATTTACTTGTTTTTAAATGATTTTTTTAAAATATAAGTGCTAGAAAGGGCATTGCAAAATACGTTTAGAGGGATGTAAATAGGCCTATGTGCTTCTGACAACACTCTTTTACAATAGTTGCCTCAGGGTGCTTTGTCACATGCGTATTGCTTGGTGTTCATTGTAACCCATATGCCTCCACAGCTCCTCCCATTGATCCACAGGCTTTATTATTACCTACCTCCGAGGACGATGATCATAAGACCCTTTTCTTTCAACATTGAAGCAAGTCTGATGAGTGTTGTCTCAAGGTCACCAGTATAGTACATCGAATGTATAGCACAGATCAGGTTGTACTTGGATCTCGCCAAAGGACTTTCATCAAAGAACTGAGATAGTGGACCGTTGAACCAATGAGAATCGTGTCTATCATCTGAATTCCATGCAGCAGCGTTGCCTTTGAATGTTGCGAGGAGCTTTTCATTTATGTCTACAGCTACATTGCTTACTGAAGTGAAGTGAGACCCCAGACTCTGCAGGAAATGAAGCTCATGTTGCCCTGTAAAGAACATACAACGAGGTTCAGTGGCGTACCTAGCCTGATTAGACACAATGAAAACGGGGGGCGCACTATTGTGCTCAAACAATAGTGCGCCCCCGTTTTCATTGTGTCTATTCAGGCTAGGTACGCCACTGAGGTTAATTTTGCAGAGCATGATAAGTTGTTTAGCCTGTGCTATTTAGTGCTAGGTAAAGAACTGGTGGCAAAGGGCCATGATGTATTTCCATCACACATGTAGCCGTTTGAACTGAGCTGCCTGATAGCGAGTTGTATGAAGGGGGGGGGGGGGGGGGGGGGGTCGCAACGTCGAAACATTATATTTTAGGATCCGAATATTTCCGGACTTAAAAAGAATCCATCCTTCAAACATAATGCGATATGCGACCAAAAAAACGTGAGTTTTTGTCTTCTTCGACATAATAGCTTTTAAGCTAACGCGATTAGTTCCTTTTTGGTTGGTCACATTGACCTTAAAGGGACATATCAGTACAAGGAGCTGGTCTTTGGATATTAAAGTACTTTGTCAGCTGGAATAAAATTCAATATGATATTTGATTATTAATTCTGAGTATGCCTATTATATATATTCATCGTACATTTGATCCAGAAAGAGCTGAAATATAAATTTTGTCTCGGTATGGTGTCTTTTAATCTCGGATGTGAAAATTGTTGGATGTACCTTTTTGCTAGCCAAGCAGAATGGGGAAAAATGGGGTTTACCAAAGTCTGAAATTCTAATTTGCCTCCCCCCATGAAATTCTGAATCTGCCACTGCAGTGTATAGTGGAACTGTTTGCTTGATAACACATGTCCTTTTGGTTGCGGGAAATTTTTGCGTTCCTCCCGATGATCGCGAAATTCACGAAAATTAACCCACCGCGAAATTGGTATATCTAAAATATATCACAGGCATACCAAACATGATAATAAATTTTTAAAAAAATAGTTAACTTACCTTCCCCGACACCCACACCTAGCAGATTGAATTGACCATCTTGAGAAAACGCCTCTGTGAGTCGCTGCATCACGTTGTCATCGAAATATTGAGCGACCTTTTTGAGAACGACATCTTTCATGGCGATTTTAGAGTAACCATTCAGATAAACATCTTCATATCGTTCCCTATCTTCATCTAGACGCATTAAACTTGACATTATGGCAGTGAATGATGTTGCCTTTTATTAGCGAAATTAGGTCCTTAGTGTATAAAAATTCCGTGTTGTATCTGGGTCGATGTTCGTAGTGGTTCTCGAAAAATCCGATCCTAAAGGACTTCATTCGACGTTCAAACCGTACATTCACGGATTACGTTAATTTAGCAGATTTGTTTGTTACTCGTTTACATTTAAAATAGCGTTCTGGTATGGTGGCAGATTATAAAAGGAAGTATCGGTAGATTACTTTAGCACAAATGCACCATTTTGTGGACTTTGGACTTGTTTTTGGAACAAAATTTGGATTTCAGCAAATCCCGTTTTTTCCTTTTCTATTGACATGATTGCACTGTCACATCTCTTCAGATCAGACCGAATTTCGATTGATCGGACTCAGACACGCTTTAATTTCTTTTGTTCGGGGGGGGGGGGGTGTTCTAGTCATCATCCCCAGTAACAAAAGAAAGTGCGTCCAGCTCTACGCCAGTGGATCGGAGGCATAGAGGGGACACGTTCCCCATAGACTTTATTATTATTATCATATGCAATTATATTCCACATACTAAGAATGTTGCAACAGGATTGGTCAAAAGTCAATCACGTGATAAATTTTAGTTTTCCCATCATCAATCATCACTCGTAATGATAGTACTTTTGAGTTTCGCTGCCTCTTCAGCGCCCCATAGAGCATGTAGAGCCATAACGCGTTATCAATTATTTTTAAGGATGCGCGAAAAAAAAAGTGCGTTGTCTATCGTTTTTTTTTTTTTTGTACTATTTTACCATCACATGCAGCGACAGATAAATTCCTCTGTGACGTAACAATTCTTTTGTTAATTTCTTTGTTACGTAACAATCACTTCAGCCCATTTGTATGGTGGCCCTGAAGGGACATCGCAAATAGACGAAATCGCGAATATTGACGACGAAATTGGCGACGAAATTCACGACGTCGCGAATTTCGTCGTGAATTTTTTTTTAATACGAGGACCGCCCAAGCAAGAAAAAAAATTCATGAAGAAATTGGCGACGAAATTCACGACGTCGTGAATTTCGTCGCAAATTTCACGACGAAATTGGCGACGAAATTCACGACGTCGCCAATTTCGTCGTGAATTTCTTTTGCTTGCTTGGGCGGTCCTCGTATAGACCGGGAGCCCAGAAGATTTATTTAGTTGAGAAGAGACATAAGGTTTGATGGTCTCATAAATGTCAGGACATAGCGAAGAGCAGTGGCGTACCTAGCGTCAAGTGCGCCCGGGGCAAATATTGACTTTGCGCCCCCCCCCCCCCTTCCCCTCCGGTCTACTCCAGTTCTGCTCAACGATTTTGTTTTAGTTTCTTGTACCAGTATTATACACTGTTCATCATAAAGGTGGAATATTTTTTTCTGGCTCAAGCGACATTATGTTGTTCCAGCTATAATTTCTTGAATTTGTTTGTCACCGCTTTCACTTTCCGGGATCGTGGGTATATTTTCGACGTTCCCTCAAACCTTACCTGGGATTTTTCTTCGAAAATATTTGTCACCCCCAGAAGATGGTAATTTTCGTAATTTTTTCTTATTTTTTGGGGCCCCTTTTTGTTTACTCAACCCACCAAGGCCCCCTCAGTCCTACCCCCGGCCTATAATAGGAGACACGTCTGAGATGTAGAGTTGTTATTGTTCTTTAAGTTAAATCTAGTTCCTCTAATGAGGATTAGGAGGGCACATAATTGATCTTAACCTTTATAGAGGGACGCTAAATTGAAGTTAAGGGCGCCGATTTGATCTTCAGTATAGGCCTGATCTGGGGGGGGGGCAAAGGGGGCACGTGCCCCGGGCGGAGCTTTTGGGGGCGTAAAAAGGGAAAAAGAAAAAAGAAGAAGAAAGGAAAGAAGAAGAAGAAGAAGAAGGTGAAGAAGGAGAAGAAGGAGAAGGAGAAGAAGAAATAGGAGATCGGTGATTCACAGTGGATATTGGGGCCATGTTTCCTCCCATTATTATTTTGGCGCCCGTACATAGCACCACTAAGTTTAAATTTTTGGGCGTCCCAAAGTTTCTAGTCATTTGTTAGGTTTAGTACATTCTATTTTAGTTTCGGGTCATTTTTGCGCCCCCTGTATCGGCCTAAACCTATACTGAAGATCAAATCGGCGCCCAATTTCAATTTCAATTTAGCGTCCCTCTATAAAGGTTAAGATCAATTATATGCCCTTCTAATCCTCATTTTAAGACCAATTTGACATCTCCTGAGTTTCGATTTAATTTGGAGCCCTCTTTAAATAGTTTTAGATCAATATGGCGCCTCAAATTTTAGGATCAATTTGCCCCTCCCCCCTCTGCTTCATATAAACATCAAGGTCCCTCTAAGTAAAACAAAAAAAGAAATTCTGTCCATGCTTTTTCTCGCTACCTTTTACTCCCTCTTTTTTTTCTTCATCATTATCATAGGCCTTTTGACACCCCGAAGGTTAGGCATTTTTTTCATAATTGTACCTTCGTTGATAACGAAATCTATATTCATGATTCTTAAATGCAAGATTTGAGTAATGCAAGAACTCAAAATTTTCCGCTTGCACTTCGCCCTGGCATTGAATTAAAATATTTGCAGAGGAAACAAAAGTTGATAAGCTACGTGTATGAATGGACAGCAAATTCATCCCCAGGTCTGGGGACATGTACGGGAGACCCGGGATGGAAGTTACACGTGTCAGTTGTTACAGTTCTCAGTGTGCTAAGCTGGAACAAGAGAGGATGTGCTAACTGCCATCTATATACAGCCTACACATAGCTGTGATGAACTGCCGGTCGTGAGGTTCCTCCGTTGTTTTATTAAAAAGTAAATCAACAAAAACCTTTTTTTTTTTTTACAGTTCAAAGTAAATTTTTGACAAAAATTGAAATTTGTAAAAGCTCTTACAACTGAAGGCACATGATGATAGTCTGGTATTGTAAATATAGTACATGTTTGTCACTAATATACCCCCTAGCCATGCTCTGTAATTCTGCCTAATGGCTGTGCTACAGTTGATTTTGCGTGTAAAATCACACATGTCGATGTAACATCTTACCCCAATTACATTACATATGTAAAATTACATTTTGTCTCAATTTTCAGGTGTTAATATTATTATGTTTCTATTATAATTACTTTTGTCTATTCTAGAGCTCTAATTGATCTACTGTTAACGATGCAAGAAACTGGAAAGTTGAAACAAAAATATGGTATAAGAGATTTACACATTGTCAATTACTTACCCCGTATGGTGTAACAACTTACCCCGTATACGGTGTAGGTTGTTATAAAAAAAAAATGTCTTCATTAATTAATCTGTAGTTAATTAGTATTTACATGTTTTCAATTTTTATGTGCCTCAGGTTTTAGCAAACATAATAGGCCAACTACAGACCCAAGATGGAGTGCGTGAGTTCTTTCATTAGAATTATCTGGCCCAAAATGTGAATTTTGTAACTTCCATCCCCGGTCTCCCCTATATATGGTACAATAAACTAAAACAAATCGTTGAGCAAAACTGGAGTAGACCGGAGGGGGGGGGGGCGCAAAGTCAATATTTGCCCCGGGCGCACTTGACCGTAGGTACACCACTGCTCTTCGCTATGTCCTGACATGATGAGACCATCAAACCTTATGTCTCTTCTCAACTAAATAAATCTTCTGGGCTCCAGGTCTATACGAGGACCGCCCAAGCAAGCAAAACAAATTCACGACGAAATTGGCGACGTCGTGAATTTCGTCGCCAATTTCGTCGTGAATTTTTTTTCTTGCGTGGGCGGTCCTCGTATAAAAAAAAAATTTACGACGAAATTTGCGACGACATTCGCGACGTCGTGAATTTCGTCGTCAATATTCGCGATTTCATCTATTTGCGATGTCCCTTCAGGGCCACCATACATTTGAGCTAGGCCTCGCGCTACATAAATTGCGCGCACTTTATTTGTACGCGTATCACTTCCTCGGCAAGCTGTATGTACACGCTATCTCTCCTCAGCTTTGCTTCGGAGGAGATAGCTTGCCTTGGAAGTGATAGTTTGCCTGTCATTTGAATCATAATAGGGCAAGCTCATTAATGATAATTTCGTATACTGTATTGATTCCTAAACCATATTAGTATTGATAAAAGGCTTTTTTTTTTCCTTCTAGAAACTTTATTAACCGGATATTTGTTATTTTTTATGTAAAGAGGGCCGAATGGTAAGGACTTAGAGGGAGAAGGGGTAGGGTCACTCAGCATCACTCGAAGAAAATACAAACGGACACTGGTCTCAGGTCTCAGGCTTTATTACTTCTCCAGTCTGAGAAGCCTCTCTTGGAACACATGGACTAGCCGCTACGGAGAGAAGAAGCGGAGTCAAAAGAATTATCTTAAGTAATATTTATAAACAACAGTAAATAACCATTTGTTTAGCACAACAAGAAGACTAACTGAATAATACTGAATGGAAGAACACGTTAATATCTTTAAGACATATCACTTTTTGTCAGACGTCAGACGTATTGTCAGACGTCTACAATTAAACTATGTGTATTATGCGTGTGTACGTAGACCGCACCTACCGGCATAGCACCGACAGCAGGTCAAAAACCACTTCAAAACACATCTTCTCAAAATACATATTAAACTATTTCCACCTAATCTTCTTCCTTGTATATCAATTGCATTTCTGTTACAGCCGTATTGTACTGACATAATCTTCAAATTAATAAAACTAGGTAAAATTAACGAGAACAAGAAATAGAGGTACCCTTACCTACGGAGAGAAGAAGCGGAGTGAGGTCACAGGTCATAAGCGCCTGCGCCTGCCGCCAAGGGTCACAGTGCGTATAACATTAACATAATATATCATTCCAGGCTCCTCACAACTATATAATAATTTTGCCAAGTACTGGTGAAACATATATTGGTCTAAAGTTTCCAGATTCGTCTTTAGGCCCGTTTTTGGATAGGTTTAACTTTTGCTATCTCCATTTCATTTTCAGAACACTATATAACTTTCTAAAGATAGATATTATGCAAGAGCATCTGATGTGTAGACAGCATTGTCTTTTAGTAGTCATAGTCGTACACACTGTAAACAAGCTGTACGTTTACAGCAATGTGGTGTCAGCAGAGTTGACAAATATGTGTAGATCGCTCTTTCAATAAATTATTTTTACAAGCCCATCGACATCATTCAAACTTTGATTTCCCCATTTAGTAGTTCATTTAATACATTCCATGTTATACGAGTATCACTCTGGCTTTCACGTAACAAAGTGATTACTATGTACGTTTGCATTCCTTAAAACTTTAAAGCACATTTCCATACCTCTTCTTACCGTATATATATTCCTTCATAAAAATTTCTTAGAGATTTGTCCTCAGGACTTTGGCATACAACTTACAACAAATTTTATTTTCCCTGTCGTTACTCATTGTTTTTGATTTTGTGTATTTATTTTTTTCCTAAATACTCAGCGGCAAAAGGTGCATGTTTATTACATAATATTAATAGAGAACTATACAAAAATAGAGCATGCAACATTCACATTATTGTACACTTTTTGCAAATGACAGACAGAAAGATCTTTTAACTGCTCAATGCATTTGATCATCGTTATAATTGAACATGTGCGTAATTTTAAAGGTACTTTCACAAAGATCCATATCAATCTATTTGTGATTGAAGAGGCCAGATGTTCTCTACAAACCCTACGCTGTTAAACAAACTCATTTTGTGTTGACTTTTGGGACTGATCCTGTCAGCCTTCTCACATAAGCGCTGTACATCTATCTTTCTATAGCAAGCCTTTCAGAAGAAGAAAGTCAAATTACACTTACTTTTTGTAAAAGAATTTAATTTTTGGCAATTCTATTCCTTTGTATATATATATATATATATATATATATCTATATATAGTTTTAAGTAATGCGATAATGAGGATGCTCTTACTGTACTAAACGTCTTTGCTTTGTTGTAGAGAAGCATAATGTGATAGAGAGTTCAAAACAAAGGAATGACACAGGAGACTACACTTCAGTTTAAGCTTTCGTCTTTAATAGACTTCTTCAGAAACATCTGAAAAGTATATAACAAAGATTAGAGGAAGATATAACTCTCAAATTCTCAAGAAGAAATGGTTGTAAAATGACCTAGTAATAATAATCTACATAATAAAACAATGCTATACTTAAGTCTTGGATACAAAATAGATATATTTTATTAACTATATTGGATACAACATAGTTTTAAGATATGAACCTTTAAGTGGTATATCACGTCGCGGTGACGTTTCCGAGATTTAGAGACTCGGAGATGTCTCAGAGACGCCTCTGCGACAGAAAAAATCTCATAGATTATTCCGAGACGTCTCCGCGACTAGTCTAAAATCCGTCTCAAACTAATCCTAATCCCTTCTCAATGCCGTCTCATGGCAAGTGAGAAACCATCATAAATAAAAGCAACTGACGTCGGCCTCATGCCAGAAGGGCCTTAACACTTTTAAAGCCCATTCATAAAGTACACATACTAAAAACGGTAAGGCCCTTTTGGCATGAGGCCGACGATGTCGTCGGCTGAGAACCAGAACAGCGCTATTACAGATCAAAGATGTTCCGTTGAGAACCAGAAGGGCGCTATTACCATTGACTCTGTACAGCAATAGCACCCTTCTGGTTCTCAACGGAACATCTTCAAGATGCAATAACGCCCTTCTGGCTCTCAACAGACGATGTGGTGTGTTGAGAGGAAGAAGGGTGTAGAAACACGTGGTACTGACCTAGCCAATCTCAACGCGTATTTTTCGATCACTATTTACTATAAAATTATATTCACATTCAAAGTCTTCAAAGTCTCAAGAGACAGTAATAGTTGGGGACTTGCTAATTATGCTAGTACTCAATAAGAGCTTTAAAAGGTTTTAACAGCTTAATAGAACTAAAGATCTATTAATTGAGAAGACCTTACACGTAATATTCTTCGAAGCCATCCTGCTAATGGAATGACTTTGATTCAATTAATTCTTTGATATTTTATCTGCAATTGAAGAGTGCTTCGTGAGCGGATGGAGCAAGTGATTCAGATCAAAAGAGAAAACCATGAAAACGGTTAGAAAAGTGAAATAGAGATGGAGAAAGTGATACAAAAGAAGAAAATGTGACATTGAATTATTGGTGGAGAGAGAGAGCTACATATCTATTGTGTGTAAAAAGACGAGGATATGTCAATGCAGGTTAAATACGAAGTGCTGAGGTAGATAAAAGGAAAATCATTCTCACTATTCATTACAAAAAGTAGTAGACTTTCTAAGGGCCACATATCAGAATTATAACACTTCAAATCGAGATTATGTATTCTAACATTAAATATTTTTACCTACTAAATGTTATCTCCGAGTCGACTGGCGAATTTTGTGTGATAAATATTCCTTGCCCATATCAAGGATTATCAAATAGAACTTCTTTCAAATCTATAACAAGCGTTGTCACCCGAATAGTTACTTCTCTCTCCATCCCCTTTTAAAAACACATAATACCATTGACGTATTGATACGCCGTTGGTGCAAATTTCCTACGCTCGTTCAAAGGAATGATAAGCAATTAATAAAAAAATCACCTCAGAATACGATACAATACAATAATGCTCACATCTGAAAAGCAATCCATCATAAATAATATCGCTGTGCATATACTCGACCTAATCATTCAGAGATATGTAATAGTCTTTTTTTTAATGTAAAAGACCCTATTACTTTTAAAGAGGAACATTATGCCATTAAAATGTCACGTTCATTTTGTCACGTTTTCATAAATCAATAAGGGACACACTCTGTTCTAAAGCAGTAGATTTATATTGATCGAGAATCGTTTGTCAGGGCGCAAACGTAGGCATTTAGCCTCATTCTCTTTCAAATTCACTTTAGGGAAAGGCGTTTGTCTGGAATTTATCACGTTCTATATGAGCAATAATTGGAAATTTCCCATTTCACCCTTTTGATTTTGTAGGTTAAATGACATATTTTTAAACATTGGCATATAACAGAAGAAAGCCGTTGAACAGTTAAAAAGCTGTTCATTAAATTGATACCTCCCTTTTCCAAAGATTTATATTGTATTGTCTAATGATTATTGGTTGATTATCCTCATCGTCGATCATTATTTGTGTCATCGTCACTGATATCATCATTATCACCAGAAACATTCTCACAATGATGTTCAAAATATAACATGTTTATGTTCATTGATTTTATTAACCAGAAACAACGTGTCCATATTTTACTCCGTCATCTACTGATTTAATTATGTCTTATTATGTTATCAATTTCATCAGTTCAGTTTAATTTTGCTCTACTCCACCAGTCCTTAGTCTCATTTTCTACATCCCTTATTAATCAACCCTATCCACCACCTATCCCTCTCCCTCCCCTCTCTCTCCCCCTCTCTTTCTCTAATTCTTTTTCTATTTTACACCCTTCCCGGTTTTTTTTTTTTGGTTGTATATAACCGTCATAGACTAAATTTCATTTTGCATCCCTACTTGTTTTCTACTTGTTTTTATCTTACTTCTTAATTTTCTTTTTGGGGGTCCTATTTGTGCTTTTCATATTGTTTATCTCGACGTAATTACACCTGTTCTCTCCCTCTCTCTCTCTCCATGCTCTTCTTCATCTCGTTTCATCTCTCTGTTTGTCTGTCTCTCACTCTCTCCCTCTTTTTCTTTGTCATACCTCATATTTTTATATTTCTCCTTTATGTTTTTTACATGCATCATCTCTTCATCATCTCCCTGTCATCTTCTGAAGCTTAGATATTGACATGATGATTATCTGGTCTTAGCCGCATCCCTCTTATCCTGCAGTTGTAGCTTCATCATCCACACAGGATGTAAGATGATTGATGTTCGTCACCGCTGCTTCTCCTGCTGAGCTGCATCTCAAATTCCGGTAATACCCTTAAACCCCAGTCACATCACTTTCCCAAGACCCATCCCGTCAAGAACAAAACCATTATAGATATTGGAGTATTAAGTGTGGTCAGGTATTGGTTCTGTTTATGTGACTGGGGTTTAAATGACATCTCACTCCTTGACCATGTTATAAAGCCCCATCCCTGACAGAACGAAAATGGCATATAATGAGTGAATAAAAAAAAAAGTGAAATAAAAATAAAAATAATAATAACACTTTTTCATTACACTATGTATTGGATGAAAACGGCGCATTGTTTACGAGAGTGTAAAAAACGACTTGTTCCAAAGTGGGGTAAGATCACCCAACGAAAAAGCAATTTCATCCACATTAAAACAGCATCATTACTTAGCAAAAACGTTTTTGAGCAAAATAATTTATGAACCACAAAAATATAAATAAGATTGATCTATCAAATAATTCATGAGTGAGCACACATCTAAGAGCAATTAGTCACTTACAGACCTAAAAAAGGGCTCTTCATACTTTTAAAGTGATTATTTTGCATTTAACATGTGGTCACTTATGCTGGACTCTACAGATCCATCTCATTTTTACATAGGATGAAGATGATAAGAGTAATAACTCTTGTGCTAAATCGTTTTTGTTTAAAAAGTCATATCATTTTAATCGGGGTTGTTTTAATTTCACCCTCACTTTTGCACAAGTCGCTTTTAACATTTTCGTAAACAATGGGTAGTGTTCATCCAAGCTTAAAAAATACGACACAAAAATGGTAGGCCTACTGAAGATATGGGAAATGTTATTTTTCCAAGTATTTACTCAGGAGTGTTACATAAGCTGGAAGATGATACTGTTTCAATTAGGATCTGATTTAAAAAGCACAATACGTGGCAAAACCTTATTCCTCCCACGTTGAATCTAGAGACGTGATAATTATTTTAATGAATTTCTGATCACTTCAATGTCCTCGTAAACCGCAAAAAAAGCACAATTTATTTTCATATTTCTTATTACATTTCAGCATTGCACACAATAAAGTTTTCACTTTAATAACAGAGAGAGAGGGGGAAAAAAACAGAAAAAGGAAAATGAGAAAATTTAGATAATTAAAGAGAGAGGAATATAAAGATAATAATAAAAAACTCAAAAAGAAAGAGAGCGAGAAAAATAAATAGAGGGAGGGAGAGGGAGAGAGAGAGAGAGAGTGTGTGTGTGGGGGGGGGGAGAGAATGTGACAGAAAAAAAAAATGATATAAATAAACAAACCAGAAATGTTATGCTGACGTAGATGTTACAACAGATAACTTACTTGTTTATTCTATGAGCATATTGCACGGTTACGAGGAATCGTGATATACCTTGGTACGTCTGTTATCAGGCTATATTTGAAAAACGAAATACATCATCGTAAGTACGAAAATGTTTTGATAAAGAGGTTGATTAGTGTAAATTTAGTAAATCACTGCAATTAATTGTTTTAATATTCTTGACGCTACAGGAGAGGTATCAATCAAAGTACCTATCAACCAAGAAACAGATTATATTCTCTCAATAACGAATTAAATCAAGGGGAACCACGCCGAACATGCATCCTTTGCAATAATGCTATCGTGTACACCCGGCTCCCAGTAGAACCATTGTCTTGATCACGTGGTTAGTGCGCGCTTAGCCAATCAGCGATAGGCCACACATCCGAAGCAAGTCAATATTATGAATGCGTGCTTACCCTGTGAGCGTCACACATCAACCGTACTCAAATGTAAGTGATCTCTGGGCGCACTAGTTATTTTGGACTTTTCAAAGCTCGTCCGACGTGACTGAAGCGAGTGGCTCATTCAATTTCTTTTTCATTTGCTACACTGGACACTGTTGCTTCACCAACCCTTCATTTCCCCCTCACGTTTGTGCAAGGCCAGGTAAATCAGAAGTCAGATGACAGTACTTTCCTACCACCAAGTCACATGGTAGTCGACGTTCAGTTATGCCCTCTTTGGACATGATCTATTCTCATATTCTAAAGGTGGACTCCTTCAAGATGCCGGTGACGTTTATAATCTGGTAAGTATTTATTTAATAATCATTTTATTAGTATTTAACATTATTCCCTACACTTTGTTAGCAACATTTGGAACTGTCTCTAGACAGTGCAACCCCTGAATGTAGTCACTGTTTATGTTATCTTTTCGTGTGTCTTAATTACGACTGACATGAAAATCCTGTCTTGGTTTCAAATTCAAATGTCAGATGCAACCTTAGATGGGAAATGGATGTATGTTTCATTTTTTTTTCGATGTGCAAATATTAACAAAGCTCGGAACTCCAGGTTTTTTTGTTTTGTTTTAGTACTATTTTGTCTTCCGGCATTTTTCTATAAGATCTTACACAAATATGAAAGGAGGTTTAACGAAACGAAATAGGTCAATTCTTACAAGCACAACATAGGAGTGCATGTCGTCCTCAATGACTACTCATATTTTCTAATAGATTTCCATTTTGTATTATTTCATATTCAGGCAAATTCTATTTGGTAGTATTAACTAATGGGTATTAATTTATATATGACTGATTGAGTACAATGCAAGGACAAAATGAGCCGTCAATGTAGAAAGTGACTAAGTGACTCTATCCTTATTTTCGTCAGGTCATTTTTATTTGTTTTTAAACGTTTCGCATTCAGCCCTAAAGTCATGGAAACCCTGAAATCTACATGAATTGGGAACGAAATAAATGACTTAATGGGCTTTACACAGCCTTTGATTTTGAGAATGTTGAGCGAAATTTGTCTACATAGTTGTGCTCAAACAACCGTCGTGAAACGGATAGCTGGATACTTCATCTTTTACGCATTTGCTTTTTGATGAGCACACAAGGTTTTGTTGGTGTAATTACTGGTGTAATCCTAAATATATTGTTACGTTAAGAATATTATTCTAGTGGCTGCTTTATAATCATATTGCGTTTGAATTTATTTCGCTCTCTCCGAGCATATCAAAGTTGCTTGAAATGTATATACTATTATGTTTATTTGGAATTAAACCTGAATAATTTACTTTTCACATTCACATAGGAAAAAAGGTTGTTTTTTTGCAAATTTATTGAAAAGCATCAATTTGGGTACTTTATTTTATTTTTGTACAGAAGTATTCGTATGGTGTCTTTCTAAGAAAGCATTCATCAATGGATATCCGTATGCTTCTTTTTGAAAATTGTACAATTGCTTTGTCTATTAGTAATCTTTACAATTTTTATATACAAATTTAATCTAAATAGCTCGTTATCCGTCGATTTATGAATATTATGCATCATCATAAGTAATAGTATTATTATCATTATCATCATAATTACAAGTATATCTCAATTAAAAAAAATAGTTATAATAATAAATTCTAATAAGTTTTTCGCATTTCCTAGGACCACAAAGGTATGACGTCAGCATTTTAGAATTCAAACAAATTATATTAACATAATCACATCTCAATGAAATTAATCTTGTGACAATCAAAATTATATTTGGCCTCTCCTTTTCACATCGTCCTCGTCAGAGCGAGATGAATTTATAACATGAAATTATCCTTGATGTCTGACATGGTACTTAAAAGGTTTAATGTGCAAATGTTCGGCGTATTTGTTTCACATGTTAGTCATGTCAAAGCAGTTTATACAGGATCAATATAGATTAGTATTGATCAATGCAGCATGCACTATGATGTCATAAAGAGAATATGTCTTGTCACTTCAAAGGAAAACAAAAATTATGAATATTGTTTACACAAGAAAATGTTTTCTAAAAAAACAACGAGCTAAATCTAATTATATCAGTTATTAGCTTTTAATTATTAACGCAATCGAATCAAAAGATGTACACGAAAATTAAAAGACTGCGAGAGAGAGAGAGGTGCGATAGAAGGGCATATATCTTTATTAGGTGTTGTTTGCAAACGTGATGTTTTGTCATACAATAATTAATGAATCTCGCTTGCTTGATAAAATTGTTATTCTGTGCAATATTCATTAGGGAGATGTACAGTGAGTTCCAGAAAAAGTAAACACTAATTTGAGAGCCTCGAATTAAAAATGTATAACTTTTGTGATATTGAGTTTTATTTCATATTAAAGATTAACTAATATTTTAATCAATAATGCCAAAATTCATGCCTGTGCCGTCATGGATGATTGAGCGCTTGTCCCTTTTTCGTAAATGCAGTCCGGAACACGTACCTAAAAAAAGATGAAATAAAACAATAATAATGATACAAATAATAAAACTGTAATAATAAAATAAACCATAATAATGATCAGAAATCCATGGCTTGCTTTTGCCCAAAGAAAGACATGTTGACACAGATTTTTTTTAAAGCACAGGTATAAATTTGGTATCACTATACAGAATATAGGTGACTCTTTAATGTGAAATAAAAATTATGTCACGTAATTTTAAGATTTTTAAGAAGAGGCTGTCAAACTTAGGGACGCACTGTATATTTATTAATTAAAGAGGTAAGAATTAAACAATTCTAGCTTTCGTTATTACATTATACGGTATTAGTATCATTAACGGAAATATCGGCATCTGCGACCGATTCTCCGGGATGTATCTCACTTCGCGGAGACGTCTCTCGATACTTTATTCCATCGCGGGGACATCTCTGAGACGTCCCCGCGACGTCTCCGCGACAATTTTCAAAAACTTTTCTCAAAGCAGTTTCAAAGAACTGTCTCAAAGTAGTTTCCCTTGAAACGTCGCGGAGACATCTCGGAGACGTCCCGGAGGCGTCTCTGCGACAAGTTTCAAAACCGTTTCCAAGTAGTTTCAAAACCGTCTCAAAATAGTCCCAAATCCGTCTCAAAGTAGTTTCAAAGTAATTTCCGCGAAGTGAGATATCACCCTAAGGGTTAGCGATAAAACTAGGATATATATTTTCGGTTCAGGATTAGGTGTAGGCATATTGTTTACTTCGTAGCCCATTTGGGACATATCTTATATCAAATATATTACAGGAGTAAAACAAATATCCTTTTATCTGTCAACTGTCAACACTTTCATTTGACATTTCGTGTAAATGATTTTGCTCATTGATACTATACCCACGCGAATATTCATATCAATCATTTTAGTTTAGGCTATTCTGGAATATTGAAAAACATATATCGGGTATTTATTGTTTTCAATTGAGCACAATTGAGTGGTAATATGATCGATGCCTATCCGCTTCCAATGTCCGATGGCAAAACGCATAGAAAAAAAAACAACAAACAAAACAAAACGTAACATGAAACTTAAAAAAAAGGAGATAGATAGTCATAGTCAGCATTTGTTTGTTAAAGTTTCCCGTAAAAATAGAAGAAAATTATATATAGTTGTATGACCTTTTTACAATGTAGAATTCTCCATTTTTGCCTTTCATTTCATTGACAATGCATTTTTATTTTACCAAATAATTATTTCAAAGGCGGGCTATAATTAAGCAAATTAGAGCAAATGTACATTGCTTGAATTGCCCTCCTTTATATCAATTGCCTTTAAGGAAGAATTATTTTACTTAAATCACATCACATGAATTTTAATGAATCGACATGAACACCCCCCCCCCCAAAAAAAAAGCTACAGGTCTTGTAGCAAGTTCATAATTCTAAATCTCTAAGAATAATCTCCCTCTAAGATTTTACATGTTTAACCCTTTTTAATGGAGGTATTGAGCGGTATTACCAAGAAATAAGAGGAAACATATTTTTGCCTTGGACACAACAGTTTACTTAGTCTTAGCGACAGGCAGAGAATGGGGTTAATTTGATATATACAGACTGTATAAAAAAAATGGTACAATAGGGGGAAAATAGTTAAGAAATATTCTCAAACGATGGGGTTTTGGGACACTATATTGAAGCCAAAAGATTTTTCGTGTTTTACACGTTATTTTGTATGATATGCTTTGGTAAAACAAAAGTTATGCTAAAGTTTGTGCGACGAGAATAGATTCCAAATTCCACATATTATGTGCGAAACCTACACAACGCCACAGAAAACAATCGAAAAATAGAATTTTCCTTTTTGTAGAAAACTAATCATATCTCAAAATCTCAAATTGAGATGAAAAATTGCAGGAAAAAGTCCGATTTTCCTGATTTATGTTAATTTCAAACATGACTAGATTTTAATTGTTCTTCGTAATTATATATTATAAAAAAAAAATCAATTTGTACCATTTTATTTGATATACAGACTGTAGAACAATTTACAACAAGTAAAGGTTCAATGCAAAGTTTGAAACGGATCGTCATTTTGAATGTTTTTCGAAAATTAAATGACGCAATACTGGCGTGGCAGGCTGGCAGCGCTATCAATAATGTACCAAGTAATCTATATAGGGAAGACTGTGGGTAATTACGGCCCCCCTTTTCACATTTCCTATTACTACCATTAAATAAAAAGTCCAATAATATTCTAAGTATGTAAAAATACAGTCAGTCTATATCCCTATAATATACAAAGGAAAGTATAAACCTGTGACTTCTCATATAAAATTACCATTATGCTAACAACTTTGCGGGGCCATAATTACCCCACGGATTGGGGGTATTTATGGCCCCTTTTGTCATGACTGTATAAATCAAAAGATATTATGCTAATTAATTATGGTAATGTATAATAAAAGTTGTTGGGTGTTCCTAATACACTTATCAACCACCGACAATGATTTAATCAATAATTGGTTCAGCCAAAATGTTGAAATTTTGCAGTCATAGCATTTCATATATTTATGTATATAATCATACAAGTTAATGTCCCCATCTGCGCTTATACACTGCTTATGCATTGGGGGCCATTACCCCGAGTGACATTTTCAATTTGATCCCTCTTTACAGCTCTACTATTGAAGATATTCAGGTGGAAGTTTTTCTGTTGTTTGTTAGTTCCTTTTGTTCTTGTTTCAATCAAAATTTCATCTTAAATGATTTTAATCAATGACACCACACCCCAAATAAAAAAGCAGATTTGCCACTTTCCAATGAACAGAAATGTGATTGCCGTACATTTTAGGCTCCCCTAAGCACAAAATGTTTTTCTCATATGATAGTAGGAAAAGTTTAGCTTGGCATATGTAAAAATCTAATTATCATTGTGTAATGCAGCAAAGAATTATAAGCTCTCAAAGACAAAGGGGTCATAATTACCACAGTCTCCCCTAAATGGTGGAGTCAACACCTTGAATATTGATTCAGCAAATAAAATGTTGAATAATACTACTATGTAATTAACACCATCACGCCATTCTGAAGGACTGTAAACATGTTGCTACTTAATCATAATATCGTGAAAATAACTTTGTTTCAGTGGTAGATTTTTTTTTAAATAAAGAGAGTAAACAACAATGTCCTTTTAACCCACCCCCTCTCTCTCTTCCTTAGGTTAATCATATTCTTCCTTAACCTAAAAGTTGATTAAGCACAGTATCACCAGACTCAAGAAATGTTTTTGTTGAATATCATCATCCACATTATAACTACGTATATTTTTTTTTCACTCAGTAATCAGTAATGATTAACTGAACAGTTGTAGAAACCTGGCATATGTCTCCGAGACCTCTCCGAGACCTCTCCGCGATATTGGAGACATCTCTAATACATTTTATTCGTCGCGAAGACGAAATCTTCTATTCTGTCGCGGAGACATCTCCGCAAAGTGAGATACCACCCTCAGGTAGAATACATTCCATCTAGATAGCTCCCATTTGGGTACAATTTATTCCATGATGTTGCCACATCTGCCCCCTAACTCAATTGGACGTGAGGGGAAATAGTAAATAGCAATGCATTACTCTGATCCCGATGCATTTGTAATGGCCGCCCTCTGCAGCCCCCATCTTCTCCCTTTCTCTTTCACTATGCGTGGTTGCTTGCGCCTGCAATCCAGCTAACAAGGGGAAGTTATAAACTGACACCATGGTTCGAATCTCGGTCGCGTCTTTCGTATGTTGACGTTAAAAGTAGGTCCTAAAAATCATATCTGATTTATAAACGTCAAAACCCAATACCCCCATCCTTTGACTTGAGGAAAATAGTAGTTTTGTCGAGCGGTAACGTCCACTGTTGATACGGATCGGACCCCAGGTTCAAATCTCAATCATGTATTTGGGGTGGTGACGTCAAAGCCCGCTCTACAGTCTGTGTCAAATAAAATGGTACAAGTGGAAAATATTTTTTAAAGTATGAAGATTAATCACAACCTGCTATTGTTTGGTACTTTCATAAAGCAGGAAGATAAGACTTTCACCTGCAATTTTTTTCATCACATTTGGTGTTGTAGTTTTTGAAATATGACTAGGTTTCTACAATCAAGAAAAATCCATTTTTCGCATGCCGTCCCATGCCTTTGTGTATAGGTTTCGCATAATGGCCATGCAGTGCTCAATTTCGATTTGCTCCTCGTTGCAAAAAATTTGGCATAACTTTTGTTTTACGAAAGCAAATTATACAGAACAAAGCGCGTCAGTAAGGAAAATCTTTTGGCTTTATTTTGGTGCCACATACACACATTATTAAAAAAAAAATTCACATCTGAATAATTTTTTTTCCGACTGTACCTTTTTTTTTTTTTTACACAGACTGTATATAGACGTATCATATCTGATAGATAAACGTCAAAACCCATCCCTCTCCTTGTCATATCCCCTCGCACTTAGGTCTCCCCTATCTCTCTCTCTCTTTCTATGACCCATATCATCACCATCATATTCTCCTGTTCCCTTCTCTTCTCGAGGCTCTCTTATTTTCCCTCTTTTCCAGCTCTGTATTTCCATGATTTTTTTTCTTTCATTTCTGCCCGGTATAACCCTTCTCAGTAGGCCTACGCGCTATGCATTTTGTTGCAACGAAGTAAGATTTCCTGTGACACGAATGCAAAGAACTCTCCTCCCTTTATCTCTCTCTCTCTCTTTCATTTTTTTTTCTGGATTAAGTTCAAGTGTCTTTCTTGTCAAACAGGTACCTATGTGTGTTTGTTTAGTACTGATGGAAGGTCACATTGACCGGGCCCACTGAAGACCACTGTCTGTTTTACATTATGACCTAACATGCAAAATATCAGATTTTCCAGAAGAATCAGCCGAAGGCTAAGTCTTGTCACTGTAGCAATGACATGAGGACAGCCGTCTCATTGTCAATACCCGTATATCATCGGCTTGTAATTTTTGTATTTCAAGCCAAATCATTCTAGAATATCGCCCAAGGCGAATGCAGATGAAGCTCTGCGATACCATTAAAAATATATAAAAAAAATAAGTAAAAATAAGAAATCGGAAAAAATGGACATCTCTTCCAGTTCTAGTTACGATTTCTCAACTCAGACATCTGCATAAATATATCTCCCTCATCGAATTTGCCAATATAGGGTACCCGTAGGGAATACCGGACAGTAGGGAATACCGGACGGTCACCACATGTCCAGCCCCAGCTGCCAACATAAGATCAACTGAGTTCAAATACCGGCATCTATTGGTCAGGTGGTCTGTCTGGGAAGGTTGAATGCTGTATTCGACAACAACAAGTGAGAAATCTACGAGAAAACTACCACATTCTGTCAAGGTAGGAAAATTTGCAGCCTGAAAAATGGCCTGAGGTAAAAATTGTCATTTTAGAGAATGTGATGGTATTAAAATAGAATAGGGGCATGACCTCTATTTCATGCATTATGGACATGTGTGGAGGGTGGGCCAAACGTGTATGGAGTGTATGCACTGTACAAAGCCTGTGTATTGGGGTGGTAGTGTGTTGAAAAGTGCTAGTCAGTCATTTTTTGTGTAGGGAATACCGGACACCACATGGACGGTTGTTTGTTTTACTTTCGGGTGAGTTCCTAAGCATGTAGATCAAATAGTAAGTTGCATATATAATGTATTATATTTATTTATTAAATTGTTTGACAATTTTGAAATGTCTATTTCTCTTTATTATTATTGTGGTATGTCATGATCTACATGAGACATGGAGTTATTCTGAGTGTTTTTAAATTTTGTAGTAAAATGCATTTAATCTTCTAAAAATGAATAATGTTATAAAGAATCAATACAAACAAGTTAAATTGATGGTTTACATTCAAATCAGTGCTTCCAGACAGATCTTTATACCAAAAAAAAAAAGGGTAAAAACATACTGTCCGGTATTTCCTACACAGTAGGGAATACCGGACAATTTACGGTGACGTCATTATTTGCATGTAACTGCCTCACTAAATATTTGATTACCTCAATTTTTTTGGAAAATAAAGTTGAATGATGTAGCTAAGCAATGAGATTCTTTTGTGATTTTATTGTTTTCATGTGCTAATTAAACAAATGAGGTTAAGTGGCCGGTATTCCCTACATCTACCCTATACATTCTTACACACTTTTAAAAATTAGACAAAATAAATGTTAATAAATTAGACTGTCTGATCAAATTCCCATCACCCAACATGCCCAATAAAAGAAATACAATTTGTCAGTCTGTACACCATTGTCTGATCAACATGTATCCTTTGCATTGCCAATTTAGAGATTATGATCATTATTTGAATTTTTTCTTTAATTCATGTACGACTGTAATCAATACTTAATTTACTTGTGCACTTTGCAAAAGGCAAAACTCACAAGTAATCCACGTCACTTCAGAGTAAATAGCGAACAAACCTTTTTTAAAGGGGCAATTAACAAAAGCAGTCTGATGGGTTAGGCTGATAAAATAATTTCTATCGGCACTTTGGTCTTTTAATGTTGTAGTCTTAAATATGATTATAGATGGAATTTTATATCTTACATTTTTCATTAACTTCAAGTGAACATGACAAGGTCTAGTGTTTAATGGTCGTTTTGAATACCCCACCCAGGAAATAGACCATTTCAGGAGCATGACAAGATCCGCAATAATGATATGGAATGAAGTGGCCCTTGAACAGTTAATGATCCTCTATGTGGTCGTTAATTGGAAAGTAGCACGCGGATCCGGTTATTATTTTGCTAACGAGGATCTGAATTGGTGGGTGCATGGTTATGTGCTACACTACAGTCTGTGTCAACAAAATGGTACAATCGGAAAAAAAATATTTAGGTGTGAAATATTTCCAAATAATGCGTGTATGTGGTATCAAAATAAAGCCAAAAGTTTTCCCTGCTGATGCGCTTTGTTCTGTATAATTTGCTTTTGTAAAACAAAAGTTATGCTAGATTTTGTGCGACGAGGGACAAATCGAAAATGAGCACTTCATGGCCATTATGCAAAACCTATACACAAAGGCATGGGACGGCGTGCGAAAAATTGATTTTTCTTGATTGAAGAAAACTAGTCATATTTTAAAAATTACAACACCAAATGTGATGAAAAAAATTGCAGGTGAAAGTCTGATCTTCCTGCTTTATGAAAATACCAAACAGGCTTTGATTAATCTTCATACTATAAAAAAAATGTTTTCCTCTTGTACCATTTTATTTGACACAGACTGTATATGGGTTTCTTGTATATGGCGCCAAAATTCAGCCACTAATTCTCTCCACAGGTTGGCATGCCTGGTGCTTGCGGCAAGGTTTTACACAAAAGTGTAGTCGAAGTATAATGTTTTAATGTCATGTAAATATCGTCTGATGCAGGCCTAACATCCAAATAAACGCCTGAGCTAACAAAAACACTTGAGAACTATGGGGACTGCGTATAACGTTACAAACCAGATAATCGCGCTTTATGCTTGTCGCTTTCCTGGGCCTCTTTTTAAATGTTACTGAACTACAACGTTAGCAAGTGATAGTCATTCCACATCTAGCCTGGTGGAGTTGAGAGGTAGAAACTTTGATTGCAATCAGAATAAAGTTATCTTCTTTCTCAGTCCGTCTGAAGATAGCTTCCTATTCTGATATCATACTCATATTACGGCTATAATACTGACTGAGATATCTAGAGCAAGAGCACAGCTGAGTAACTGTGTCGTCGTGATGAAAAGAACGCATCCGATACAAAGAAGTTATCAACAACAGCAGTGGCAGATGAACATATACAGAGAGAAAGAGAAGGAGAAGATTAGAGAAATGTGATATATAGAGTAGAGACATTGAGTGTGTGTGTGTGTGTGTGTGTGTGTGTGTGTGTGACAGAGAGAGAGAGAGAGAGAGAAAGAAAAAGAGAGAGGGATAGAAAGAGAGAGAGAGAGATAGAGGGGGAGGGAGAGATTAGAAAATGCGTAAGTATAGAAGTAGAGACATTGAGTGAGAGAGAGAGAAAGAGAGAGAGAAGGGGGGGATCAGAAAGACGGAGAGGAGGGGGGGGGATAGAAAGAACGGAGAGGGGGGGGGATAGAAAGACGGAGAGGGGGAGGAGAGAGTTAGAAAATGCGAATAAAGAAGTAGAGACACTTGAGTCAGAGGAGAGGAAAAACAAGAAAGAGAAAAGAGATAGGAAAGAGAGAGAGATAGAAAGAGAGAGAGAGAGAGATAGAAAGAAAGAGAGAGAGAGAGGGGGGGGGCGGTAAATAGAGGGGTAAAGACAAGAATAGAGAAGAGCACGGATAAATACTAGTACTTAAAAAGATAATAAGGAAGAAAAGATAACTAGAAAAAGAGACCGAGAGAGCGAAGAGAGAAAGAGTTTGTGTGCCAGAGCTCCATAAATAAAGGAGGGTGTATAAAAACATTACCGGATTCTTTACCTGAAGCAGAATTCAAGATGAAATATATTTTTACTTGGTCTTTTCAAACATAGTTACATAAAATTGTTGTTTTCACTGACGTCACAATAATATACATTGGACATCATAATGGGGGTAAGACAATTAGTGCACCCCTTTGAATAATGTGTTAGATGATATTGTGTTGCTCCAGTTCAGACGAATAGATCGAAGTAGGTTTGTATTGTTTATATTCCTCGTTCAATATAATCGCTCGCTGTCTTGCATTTTGCCTAACTACGTTAACATCTACCTAAGATAGTATAAGATTAATTAGCATCGCGATACATTAAACATCGTCAGGTACAAATACGTGTGTAGATAACATTTATATTCAGTGAGTTGATTACAAGACACGAAACTTTTTTTTGACGAAATCAAAAGCATTTTTTTTTTTATCTGAAGAGAAGATAGTTTTACATGTATTACCTCTGGTTGAACAATGATAACCAGTGCGATGAATACACCGCCTTTCCAAGAAATTATCATCTTCTAGGTCGCCCAAAGCTTCATATCAACATTCCATTCGTATCACAAGTAACCATGGTAACGCTTACTATTTTGTATGGCCGTGGTGGGTGGAGCCTGTATTCTTTTTCTTGTGAGTTTAATCCAGTTCATGTCCAATCTGTAAATTGATATGACGACCTCAATAAGACAACGGTTGCCGGCAAAAGACCCGTATACATGTAGTCAAACCAGATGTAGTTTGGAGCCTGGGAAAAGACGTTACGAAAAAGTTATATAGTGCAATTATATACATCTTTGGAAAAAAAGTTCTTTGAATAAAATGTATGTACGGGAGTTCAAAATATAAAGGAAAGTACTCATCTTGATCACGGCCAGTGATCTATTTCACTGTTTTTATACCTATTATCCACTGTTAGAAAGGAAACAAGAATGTATCAGCAGTATAATGTCAAAATACATCATTATAAAGATATTTTTGGTGCTTATCAACATAATTATATAGTTCTACTGTATCAGAATAGCTTCCGAGATCATGCATGCAGCTAATGACTACTTCAATAGTCATGAGAACAAGACGCATATAAATAATGCTTATTTTCATTATTTACACTGAAAACCTAACCTCGTCCGTCAATGGACCGACTAGCTTTAAAGCTAGTCGGTCAAGATAGACTAGTTTTAAAGCTAGTCTGTCATGTTAGTCCGTCGAGACGGACTAGCATACAACTGAATCTACATCTCTCAACTTGACGGACGAGCTTTAAAGCTCGTCCGTCTAGCTTGATGTTAGTCCGTCGACGTGACCGACTAGGTCGATAAAAGTAGCTGGGTGGACCCAGTTTACCCATTAAAATGACTGACTAGCTTTTGATACAAATAGTTGCAATGTCGTTTCAATGTACCTTCTCTATTTATTCTGTTTCCCGGCATAATCAAGTTGATACATTCTGAAACAAAGGTTGATTTGGCTTGACAATCTGAAAGCTTACGAGACATAAAATCTATCATGACAAGTATGCAATTCACGAGTACCGGTAGATTCCAAATATTGTTCTCCATTCTTCAATTACAGGCGCAAGGCTAATTGAATACCTTGTTACTACAGAACTCAAGAACCCGCGGTATTTTCTTACAGATTGCTGGTGAATGCCCGGCTTAGCAACAACAGTAAATAGAAGTTGGATACAATCAACATTCTCAAACAAAGGTTGTTTTGGCTTGACAATCTGAGAGCAATACGATAGCCGAAATAACATCAATCGTGAATAGTATGCCATTCACGAGTAGGTTAGAAATATTTTTCCGTTCTGTAATTACAGGCATGACAGGCTAATTGAATACTTTGTTACTATAGAACCCATGAACCGTCTATTCTTATAGATTGCTGGTGAATGCCCGGCTTAGCAACAGCAGTGAATAGAAGGTGGTACATTACTGATTGAATAACATGCGCATTGCAAAAAGGACGTCACTATTAGTTGCATTATCTGTATGTGAATTCCATTTGATGAGCAAACTGTACAGACGCACACTTGATATACCCCGTAAAGCTTAAGATTTTGATTATAATGGCGATCTCTTTCCTGTGACATGACTGTGTGAGTACTCTTTTTAAATTCCTTATGTTTCAGTTAACAAATAGCGTTATTTTTTCACATAGATTAATTCTATAATCACCAACGCGAAAAATTATGTCTTGCCAAATCAGGTAGGCCTACAACAAAAAGTCATGATGATGCAAGCCATGGCGGCGACCCCTGGGCCCCGTGCCCCCATTATTTGATAATTGCCATAATGTTAACTAATTGTGCCTCCTGTATTAATTCCTGTCTTCTGATTTATATCATCATAATAAAATAATTTTTTTTTTTTTTTTTTTGCTCAAATTCTTGTGACAAAATGCATGTTTTTAATCGTATCTTTATAATGTTTTCTAATATTTCAGATTTGACGTCTCTGACAAGCTGGTGAAGCCATATTAACGTCGTCCGTCATGCTAGTCTGTCAAGACAGCAGCAAGAACATCGCGGCAGAAAAGCGCGACGGACTAGCTTTCACACCATGACCGACTAGCTGTAAAGCTAGTCCTGCTCAAAAGCTCGTCAGTCTGGGCATCACTACGACTAGCTTTTATGCTAGTCCGTAAAACTAGTCGGTCACGACGGACGAGCTTTAAAATTAATCTGTCGTGACCGATTAGCTTTAAAGCTAGTCTGTCATGACCAACGGTGTCGATTTGTTTTGGCGATTGGGGGGGGGGGATGATCGTCGATATTTCCTCTTTTTCTCAATGTGACACATACGATGGTATATAATTGCAATGTCCATTGTTGGGGTTGGAGTAATGCTTGTATACACACGTGCATATAAATATGAAAAAATGTAATATATAATGCGAGCGCGAAGCGCGAGCTGAAAATTTTCTCATTAATAGTGACATAAAGTGGGGCAGTGTAAGGGGGACCATGACTATGTAATGGCTATAGATAATACACACATGCATGCATGTGAGTATACTAATTCATACTTTCAAATTCATTATGCGAGCGCGAAGCGCGAGCTGAAAATTTTCTCAATATTAGTGACATGAAATGGGACATATATTGTAGAATAATGCAAACGCGAAACGAGGAAGGAGATTTATCTGGTTTATTAAAGGGGCCATCATGATGAAATGTCTATAGATAAATACACACATGCACATTATTGCACATGAGTACTATACTAGTAGTATATCGTTGAAAAATAGGGCTGTAATGCGAGCGGGAAGCGCGAGCTTAAAATTTTCTCAATAATATTGAACTGAAACATGGTATTTGTCGCGTTACATGTCTATAAACGCGAAATTGATGGAGGGCTAGGGGGCTTTAACTGGTGATTAGAAGCGGGACTTCATGACGTAATGCCAACAAACGCAAATCTATATAAATATGGACGAATTCCAGTAAGGCAATATTGTGCGAGCGCGAAGCGCGAGCTGAAAATTTTCTCAATGATAATGACCTAATGAAACAAAATACTTGCCGCCTCATTGGAGCACGAAAAAAGGAGGATATTGGTGTTTTAAACTTACCATTGTGACGTTAATACCTGCATAAAAGATGAATAAAGACAAGTGCAGTTTGTACTATCTTATATTATGCGAGCGCGAAGCGCGAGCTGAACATTTTTTCAGGCAATTTTAACAGTTAAATTGAGAGCAAAGTAGCGACTGATTTGAAAAGAGAGCTTTTAGCCCCCAGTGAAGAGTGGAAGTGCATATAATCAATGGTCCGAGTCCAAAAATGTTACATTGCCGATGAAGAGCAGAGATAAGTGTTAGAGACTCTTCAATATAATTTTATCAAAACCATCGTGGATTTTGAGGGGGAATACTTATGCCGTCAGTTTTACTTATCGAGGCACCTGTCCCCTATGCACCCTGGGATCGGTGCCCCTGATTATCATCAATTAGAATGTTTGTTTGTCTGTTTTTTTAATTGTGAACAGTGAAATATCTGCGCTTCCATTATCCATGTTATCTACACGGTGTATTGTGTATTACACGATTACTAAAGTATATCAGGCACACACGAGGAAAATTTGGGATTTTTGGATGTCAGAAATATGCATTTTAGACTGCAAAATCTTATAATAATGTCATAAAAGTGTTTTATATGATAACGAATTTGTAATAGATAGATTTATATGCACATAATATGATATTTTTTATTTTCTTGATATCAAAATATTGGGGGGATGATTGTACACACCATCCCCCCCCCCCCATCCCCCCACAATCGACACCCATGGTCATGACGGACTAACTTGACGGACTAGCTTTCAAGCTAGTCCGTAGAGACGGACGAGTTTTAGAGCTAGTCCGTAATAACCGGGTTGTGTTGAAGGAAAGCTAGTCCGTCGTGACCGACTAGTTTTAAAGCTAGTCAGTCTGGGCATCACTACGACTAGCTTTAAAGCTAGTCGGTCTCCCCGTTTAGGTTTTCAGTGTATAAACCTTTTTCAAGTCTAATTCACAGGAAAATAGAATATATCAGTTTCGTCATATATATTATGCTCTTTTTTAGTTTGATTTCAGCATTCATTGACTGGTAAACCCTTTCCCCATAAAAATGGAGACCTTTCATCAGGGTAAAAATACTGTATGTTTAAAAATAATTCGAAAATATTTAACCAATACCACCAGGATGCCAACTCGTAAGATAATTTTATTTGAGTTTTTGCTAAATTAAGTAGTCACAAGAACACCCATACTAGAAACGATTATACCATTCTTATTCAAAAGTATTTAATCGTATCAACATTCAAGTATTCTATTCCTGAACCAAGACCTTACTTAATGGAAATACGTGTAACAAAACAATACACAGTATTCGATTATCTTACGATGTTACCATTAAAGCATTAGAGATTACCATTGAAGCAGATTGTCTTTCTTCTTTTTTTTTTTTTGGCTATGAGAAATGCCCTTAGAACCTTTATAATAAAACCCCCATGCTTTAGCTTACCCATGAACTTTTAAATGAAATCCAAAATGGATGTATTTTAGGAAAAAATACATTGCGACAACATTTATACATTAAAGTAAAAAGCCTTCTCAACGCCCCATAGGTCAAATAAAGTGGATATTCATTAATGTATCAAGGGCAATTAATCTTCATTAAAGTCGTATTCTGCATAATGCCATTTGCGATTAACAAATTTACGAATATCCTTCCCATGTAGGCCCTACTCTATACACAACATTAAGTCCTTTATTCAATGGCGAGTAGAATTGTGAAAACAAAATTGTTTTCTATACCTATACATTCTACCTATAATGCATTACATGCATTATAGGTAGCAAGATGAGAAGATGATTTGTTTTACTAGATGGCGTAATATAATGTTTTATCATTATTGTTAATAGGATAATGGTAATGGCTTATAATTATATGGGTAAGGAATAGAGAGTTGAATTATCGGTTATTATCAAATAGGCGGGTTTCTTTGATCCTACTAATTGTTCATTATACTTATATTTGATCCATCTGAGCCATGCAGGGGACTTAGTTTGTAACATGTGAGGGAGCGAAGCGTTTATACGGTTTATATTACAAAAACAAAACAAGGTAAAAGCGGGGAGGGGATAATTTAAGTATTGAATATTCTCAGATGTATATACGTCTGTACTATCAAATTACAGCCAAAAGAATTTTCTTGTTGATAAACAATATTTTGAATAGTTTGCTTTTTTATGCCAATTTTGTAGGAACAAATGAAAAAAACAAAACAACAACAACAAAACATTTGATCTGTTCACGACCATCTTGGTTTATCATGTTAAGAACCTACACAAACGAATGGACATGCACGGCACGCGCAAAACAGATTTTTGTTGATTAAAAAAAAGGAAGGTAACTAATTATATTTATCTCAAGATTTACTCTACTAAATAAGAAAGAAAAAAGATCAAAAGAAAATCGTTTTTCTCTGCTTTATGGAAATACCAAGCACGATCAGGTTGTAATTAATCTTCATAGTTACTAAAAACAAATGTTTCCTACTTATATTAGGGTTGGGCAAATAATGACTTTTTTCTGAAAAGTTATGTCAAACAAGTTGTTTCTATAGTCAAATTTGATGTAGAATCCAAAAATGACAATGATTTTTGTGTACAATGAAGTCTGACGTCGCTAAAGTGCAAAAAACCAAAATAGTGTATTCTGCCCATTCATCACACACTTTATAGGTATAAACCGGTTTTATTTTGTTTCTTTATGGATTTTGATGGTTTAAAAGCTCAAATCTGACAATTTTATCATGACCAAATGTACCTAGTATGGTTATAGGTGTTAATGAGTGATTTTGATATGAGGTGATTTTTGCTCGATATTGACTGAAACTAACTACCAAACTACACTAACAGTCAACTTAGGTAGGATTAATCTTGTTGGATTAATCATGTTGGGTTCCCTGACACCCAAAAGACATAAAAAAAAAACGCAATAAAAGTGGTTTATACGTATAAAAAGTATGATAATTGGGCATAATACGCTATTTTGGCGGCCATTTTGGTTTTTTGCACTTTAGCGACGTAAGACGTCATCGTATGCAAAAATAATTGTCATTTTCAGTTTCTACGTCGAATTTTACTATAAAAACAACTTGTTTGAAAAAAAAAGTTGAGATTCGCCCAACCCTACTTATATATACCATTTTATTTACACTGGCAATACAGTTATATAGTTCATTTCCAGATTAGTTGCAATTATACAAAGATAAAGAGTTACTGCCTTACGATATTAATATATGGTGCAATTTTCACAAATATTTGGTAATTTCTCAGTTCTTCGCGGATTCGGAGCCCTGACCTTATATAACTTTGTTGCCTTCGATCCAGAAAGTATCAAGTAACATATTTGAAGTCAAAAGGAGCCTGAGCTTTCGATCCTAGCAGAATCTTCGTCAGAGACAAAATGACCAAAAAGTAATATATTTAAGAAATTTAATAAATTACTCTAAATTAATGATATACCAGACATGATTATAAGAAAAATGGGTTGTAAGAGAAATTAGTAATCACATAAACGAGTCTCCCGGGCACGATTTTCATCATCGTGATGCGCACATGGTATTCATCTTACATTCAGCCTGACATATATGAAGGCATTTAGGAATAACCTGCACTCGAAGACTGATCGATTAATCCATCGCACCACTTTAGATTTCGAGGAGTAATTAAGGTTTTCGTTCAATTACGCGAAATTAGAGTGTACGTGTTAAGACAATTAGGATTAATTGCACAGCGGTTCTGCTATTAACTTTAATTGGCGGTCGTCCTTAATGAAAGGGTGTAAATAGAAGGCCTATATAGCTTGATATCAGAAATATGGACAAGCTGATGATATATTCCGACTTTTTACGTCACTTCTGCATAATTTGGTGTTTTATTGTGAGCAGAATTCTGGTGCTCTTTCGTTTTTTGAAAGCAAGTGTTGAATGATGCATGATTATTTGCAATTATTTAAATTAACTCTTAACGTGCCGGAGGCCCATAAATGGGCCCATAACCCTGGCGTGCCGGAGGCCCATTTATGGGCCCAAAAAAAGTTTCAAAAAGTTGTTTCCCTTTTGCCCCCAAAAGGACGTCGAAATTACTTTTGAGCCATAATTTGACATATTTGTTTAGGTGAATAATGTGACTTTCCAAATCCATAAAAAAAACGTATGTCATAGTGGAGTTTTTTGTCAGAAAAGAGACATTTTATATGAAGTATGATAATTTGATCACGACCAAAGAAATTTCGAAGCATCGAATATGTGTGGCGTGTGTTTAAGGTACCGGATGTCCATTCAGTTGCGTGCTGTCTTGCGTGTGTGTCTCATTACACGTGACTCAATAGGGGAAAGAAAGCGATGAACAATGTGTACTTACCTAGCTTTTACACGGCAAATCAATAATTTACAATGAAAGTAAGGCAGATTATTTATGCTTTCATTTTATCAAATATGTAAGGGATGTAAATGTCAAAACTAACTTTTGTAAGACCTAATATTAGTTTTGTTCTTACGCCCTACCTTTGTCATTGTTTGTTTATTGATGGTCGTATTTACAGATACCATATCCTAAGCTACTGTATGGTCTGTTTGTTGGGATCCTTATTTACTCCATAAAGGGAACAGTTTGTACTGAAATCAGGAATCGATGGCGAGTTTCACCGAGCAAAAATAAAAACAGCAGAAGTTCTTATTATAAAGAATAGAAGAAATTATCATTATCAAATTCCTCAAAAAGACAAAATGCTATCTTTTGTCTTTTGCATAAAAATAATGAATATTTTTTGTGAAATCGTTTTTTTTCTTCACAAATACAAATCTTTATAATAAACATTAAGAAGTTCTTCTACGAAATCCATGAATATGGCATATGGTCTGATTGAATATAAGTTGAGATCATATTTTCAGATATTGTAAAAGTAACTGAATATTTATGATGGGATGTCATTCCCGCCGACGACCCCCCCCTTCCAATATCCAGGCATCCGAATTTAGAAACTTGTAAATTCAGGTATTTAGCTATAATATGTGTATCTTGCTTTCCTCTCTCTCTCCTCTCTCCTCTCTCTCTCTCTCTCTCTCTCTCTCTTTCTCTCTCTCTTTCTATGCAGATCAGCGATGCATATACTTCTTGAATGTTTTGCGAATTATTGAAGGAGGAGAGACCATATTTTAATAGTGGATGACTAAGTTTGTCAATTTTAATTATTTATTCCTATTAGTTTACATTTTTTGAAACTAAAGTTTATAAACTCTTGTACCATGTGTACTGCAGAATGTTGTGCATCATTATTTTATTGACAGGTAAATGAAAGTGCGTTGCCTGGCTTGACATAGGCAATTAAATCATACCGGGTTTTCTCTTTATAGTGAACAATAGATGTTTACATGCGATGTCTTCGAGCGATCTTTTAAGTGTTCATCCGGACCTCTTCATTACGGGTGATTACGGGGCACGTAGCTGTGAAAGAACAGTCGTTTATGTAATTTCATATGAACATCACAGCATAAAATTGTCCAGAACGGCTGTCTTCACCTCGCCTGTCCGGCCCCATCGGATATTTGAATAAGGCATACGGTCTGATTGCATATAAGTTGAAATCATAATTCATAAATAACAAAGTAAATGGTTTCAATTAATCTCAAGATCGCTTGAAATCTGCTAAAAGTAACTAATTATTCACGATGGAATGTTCTCCCCCGCTGACCACCCCCACCCCTCCCCCTCCACAATTTCCATGCCATCCGAATTTAGAAACTTGTAATTCAGGTATTTAGCGATAATATGTGTATCTTGTCTCTCTCTCTCTCTCTCTCTATTGCGAATCAGATTTGTATACATGTACCTTTGCACAACATGCAGGTATACTCTTTTGATTTTATAATTACAAGTGATAGAGAGGGCGATTTGTATTCATCGAAATAAAATGGTTTTTTTTTTTTTTTTTTTTTTAATTGTATATGGGATTCGGATCAGAAAAAAATAATGATTTTGAAAGGCTTCCTCATTGTAGACCAGTTTATTGCAATAACATGAACCATACTTGAAACGATACTATACTTCTTGAATGTTTTTGCACATTTTGGAAGGAGAAGATTACATATTGTAATAGTGGCAGACTCAGGGTGTCAATTTTGGTTATTTATTTTCCAATTAGTTTACACTTTTCGAAACTAAAGTTTAAAACTCTTGTACTGCAGATGTTGTGCATCATTATTTTTGAACAGTAAATGAAAGTGCGTTGCCCTGGCTTGACAATAGGCAATTAAATCATATTCCGGGTTTTCATTATAAGGAACAATAGATGTTTACTGCGATGTCTTCGAGCGATCTTTTCAAAGTGTTCAATCCCGGACTCTTATTAGGGGTGATTACGGGGCACGTAGCTGTGAAAGAACAGTCGTTATGTATATTTCATATGAACATCACAGCACAAAATTGTCCAGAACGGCTGTCTTCACCTGCCTGTCCGGCCCCATCGGATATGTGAATAAGGCATACGGTCTGATTGAATATAAGCTGAAATCATAATTCATAAATAACAAAGTAAATGGTTTCAATTAATCTCAAGATCGCTTGAAGATCTGCTAAAAGTAACTATTATTTCACGATGGAATGTCTTCCCGCTGACCACCCCCAACCCTCCCCTCCACAATTCCATGCCATCCGAATTTAGAAACTTGTAATTCAGGTATTTTAGCGATAATATGTGTATCTTGTCTCTCTCTCTCTCTCTATTGCGATCAAGATTGTATACATGTACCTTTGCACAACATGCAGGTATATCTTTTTTGATTTTATAATTACAAGTGATAGAGTGATAATATCCATGCATCCGAAATTTAGAAACTTGCCAATGAAGGTATAGCGGAACGAAAATATGTGTAATTTGAACGGCTTCCTGATAGTAAATCTGTTTATTGCCAATAACAAGAACCATAATTGAAACGATGCATATACTTCTTGAAAGTTTTTGCAACATTATTGGAAGGAGATGAAACCAATATTGTAATAGTTACATGACTCAGCGTGTCAATTTTGGTTATTTTTTTCCCAATTAGTTTCACTTCCGAAACCAAATTTTGTAAACTCTTGTACTGCAGAATGTGTTGCATCAGTATTTGAGTGAGTGAGAGAGAGAGAGGAGAGAGGAGAGAGTATGGTGAGCGATTATAATTATTATTGCCATGAACAAATAATTTGCTCCTTATTTTATATATTTCGTATTGGAGTGAGTGAAGAGAGAGAGGAGAGAGAGAGAGAGAGAGAGAGAGAAAGAGAGAGAAAGATATTATTGTTTTCCTGAACAAATATAATTATAATGATATGATTCTTAATTTGAGATATATATATATGTACATGATGAAGAGGAGAGAAAGAGAGATACAGAGAGGAGCGATATTATTATTAATTTGCTCAGATATATGCAATGTGTGATTTGTGTACTTTAATTTGTAAATAGAATAATATACCAGTTATGGAATTGGTTGAGGGAAAGAGAGAGAGTGAGCGATTATTGTTATTGCCATGAACAAATATAAAATGTAATTTGCTCCTTATTATAGTTATTATTATATTATTCCTTGTTATATTTCGTATTGAGAGAGAGAGAGAGAAGAGAGAGAGAGAGAGAGAGAGAGAGAGAGATGGTGAGCGATTATAATTATATTGCCATGAACAAAATTAATGTATTGATATGTTTCCTGAGAATATTGAGAAGAGAGAGAGAGGAGAAGAGAGGATAGAGAGAGAGAGACGGGAGAGGAGAAGAGAAGGGAGAAGAGAGGAGAGATATAATTGTTTCCTGAACAAATAAATGTAATGATATGCTCCAATTTTATATATTTCGTATGAGAAGAGAGAGAGAGAAATAGAGAGATATTGAATATAAATGTAATTTAATTACTGATATGTTTCCTAATTCAATAATTTTTATATGAGAAGAGAGAGAGCGAGAGAAAGAGAAGATTGAGAGATTATGTAGTTATGCATAATTATTGATTGCATATGTTTGCTTAGATATATAAACACACTTTGAGCCTGTTTTCATACACATTAT
This sequence comes from Paracentrotus lividus, assembly GCA_940671915.1. Classification (NCBI taxonomy): domain Eukaryota; kingdom Metazoa; phylum Echinodermata; class Echinoidea; order Camarodonta; family Echinidae; genus Paracentrotus; species Paracentrotus lividus. Next base: position 26,048,868 of record CALNVZ010000641.1, read on the forward strand.
ATTACTGATAAAATCGAGATCAGTAATGCTGTTTATATATTGTCATGTTAAATAGACGTTCTCCTAATTGCATTACACGCAAGAGAGAGAGAGAGAGAGAGAGACAGAGAAAAGCAAGAGAAGAATAATAGTAGAACAAGACTAAGGAGTAAACTAACACTCTACTTGCGATAGAAAAACTTATTATTAGCTCGATAATGTTCAGCCATTGTTAGTGCAACGCAATGCAGTATACAACGTAGCGTACAATACATTATATGTCACAGTTGACTCATTCTGATAGGAACAACAACAAGAGAAACAACAAAATCGATAGCGGCAATAAACACACTTATGACTTCTGTCTGTATTCTGCTCGCGTCCGGTTGGTAAGCTAATCCGTGGATTAGCATTATCGATTCTCGGCGCTTGATCTATGGCGTTGCAAAACAGCCAACAACGTAGAAAAAACAGAAAAAATAACAACCGGATATCGTAAGAAATGCTTTTCTGGAAGGGATGGACTCGTTATGACTTTTCCTTATAAAATTGCAACCAGCCATCATTTGCAACAAATTTGGTATTTTTGGAAAGGCATGAACCAGGCTATAACGTCATTTAGTGACAATATTTCAGACTATTTTTTAGCAAAACCATGGTGTCTGAAAGTCGATACAGAAGATTATTTACTCTGCTGAAAAAAAACCATGTTTCTTCTTTCCCAAAATACGTATTTTTATACATTTTACAAAACAAAAATATTGATAAAACAGAAGAAAATTCCTACAACTACTCATTTACTTTTTTTCATACGATCAGTCAGTGCGGAGATATCACTGTTGATATATCTGGATAGCAGTTACGTTTTAATATCAATGGCGTTTGCGCTGAACACCCCGGCACGCCAGGGGTTCGCCGCCGGCACGTTAAGAGTTAAAATGGTGTTCTCTTCCCCTATCCTATCCTATTATGTATGAGTGCAATGTGTATAGATACATGCATGTGTATAATCGGTGATTGAAGTTCTTCGTAACCAAATTATTTTATCATGGTAAATAATAAGAACCCTTTGTCTTCTATGGGGCATCACAACAAACATTAGGGGAGACCGGGTATGGACGTTACAAAATTCACATTTTGGGCCAGATAATTCTAATGAAAGAACTCACGCACTCCATATTGGGTCTGTAGTTAGCGTATTATGTTGGCTAAAGCCTGAGGCATATAAAACTTGAAAACATGTAAACACTAATTAACTACAGCTTAATTAGTGAAGACATTTTTTTTTAACAACCTACCCCATATACGGGGTAGGTTGTTACACCATACGGGGTCAATTGTTACAATATGTAAACATACGGGGTAAGTTGACAATGTGTAAATCTCTTATACCATATTTTAATTTCAACTTTCCAGTTTCTTGACATCGTTAACAGTAGATCAAGTAGAGCTCTAGAATAGACAAAAGTAATAATAGAAAAATAAAAATATTAACACCTGAAAATTGAGACAAAATGTAATTTTACATATGTAATGTAATTGGGGTAAGTTGTTACATCAACACGGGGTAGGTTGTTGTAACAACCTACCCCATGGGTGATTTTACACACAGAAATCAACTGTAGCACAGTCATTAGGCAGAATTACAGGGCATAGCTAGGGGGTATATTAGTGACATACATGTACTATATTAACAATACCAGACTATCATCATGTGCCTTCAGTTGTAAGAGCTATTACAAATTTCAATTTTTGTCAAAAATTTACTTTGAACTGTAAAAAATGGTTTTTGTTGATTTACTTAAAAAAAAAAAAACAACGGAGAAACCTCACGACCGGCAGTTCATCACAGCTATGTGCAGGCTGTTTATAGATGCCAGTTAGCACATCCTCTCTTGTTCCATCTTAGCACACTGAGAACTGTAACAACTGACCCGTGAAACTTCCATACCCGGTCTCCCCTATTTACTTTGTATTGTAACATATTTGTTTTTTATTTTTATTTTACTGATTACAAATTCATGGGCCTACTCTGTTAATTTTGTTTTTAAGGCTTTTTAATGTATGTAGGGGTTGAACATGTAATTAATTTAATTAAATTTAATTAATTGAATTGAATTTCAATTGACGCCTGTCTGGTTCTGAGCAGACACGGCATGTGCCTTGGAATTATGGATTAATTTTAAACATGTTAAAGCTTACGATTATTTCCGTTTACATTCATTCCTAACAATATGGACTGGAAATTGATTATAGTAAGCAAGGACGAATACAGTATGATACAAACAATGATTCGCGCCTCGGAATAGCAGATAGTGGCGCAATATTCTTGTTATTATTTGCGACAACAATAGCTTTGTAATACCATACCAATCACACTTATAGACTCCTTGAATGACAGACTGGGGATTACCTTGCTCGGTAAAAAGATAAAGATAAAGCATTTATTGATCAAAACGGAAATTCATCTTCTATTGAGTGGTACAATTTACAATTATACATGGAATGTGCCAACAGAAATGACATAATCTAATCTATAAAGCTTAGTATTTCCATGATACGCGAAGGCATTTTTTTAAAATTATTATTGTTTTTTTTTTTTTTTTTAATATTTTTTACAGAAGTACAGGAACAAATTATTAGACAATTTTTTAAATCTTTATTATCATTATTAATCGTCGGCCTCATGCCAGAAGGGCCTTACCGTTTTATTATGTGTACAATATGAATGGCCTTTAAAAATGTTAAGGCCTTTTTGGCATGAGGCGGACGATTTGTAAAATAAACACAAGTTATCTTTTGCAAGCAACCATGATGACTGTATGGACCGATTTACAATATTGTTATTTCTTCGTTTATCTTTGGCTTGCCTTATATGTACATTGCTAAACTAAAGCTATTAATTCTTAATCCTAGATGGCTTCGTTTGACCGACGCAGAAAATCATTTTAGCCCTATAAACATAGTTTCGGGTTATTCAAAGAAAGACACAATTCTAGAATAAAAATATGCACAATTATAGGGAAAATGATATACCAGATCGGTATACTAATTTTTTGCATAGCATTTAAACCAAGGTTGGTCTTGACAGCCCGAAAGCTTGCCCAAGGCACAAGTAATATGCATATTTTGTTCCAAATATTGTAGATGATACTATGTCCCCAGAAAAGAAACATCCAAAAATTTAGATAACTTAGAATGTTGTATGGGTCTATTAGTATTATTATTAGCGCGATGTTTTATGTGTTTCTGAAAATGTTTTTAGGGTATTTATGTGTCAAAGTAAATCAGTCAATCAATATTAATTTAGGTTCCCCCTTATATTATGCAATTTTGACAATCATAATTGATTTAACATTTCAAAAACAATTATACATCAGTTAGCTTGTAAATAAGTTTTTATGTTTTATTCAACAGTTTTATTAGACGTATCGAGACAGGGATTTTTCCTTTGGAAATAAAATGGGGAAAGAAAAAAAAGAAAGAAAAATTCAAAACAAATATAAAAAAGGGGAAAGGACCAAAATCTTATTTGAGTATAATGGTCTAAGTGTACTGATTGAAAAATAAAAAAACATATATATATATACAACAGCAACAAAAACAACAACGATGTCTCCAATATGGTCTACTATTATGATCATAATTATTATCGGTCATCTCTCTTCTGTAATATTCAGCTCCTTAATCTCTCTAAGAGATGGGCCTCCAACTGAATCATTGCCCTAATTTACAAATCTGATAAGACGTTTGTAATATATACAGATTAAAGGCGTATTACATTGCTCTAATTCTATATATTGCTCAGCTTTCAGAGGAGGATATTACAGCTGAATACTTGGCCTATATCATCCACTTTATACAACGGCTTGCTTCCCCATCAAAAACATATCCACTATTCTTGTATTATCTTTAATAACATCATTATACAATAGTTAAGATAATGATAAAAAATAAACAACATAAATTGAAGGTGTTTAACAAAATACATATATAAGTATAATAGTTTTCATTGTAATACAACATCTAACCAGAGACACAGACAGGCAGATTTCTAAAAACGCTTTTCTTTACGCTAACAATGACAATGATACCATTTTAATTTGAAAGGTCCTGCATGACTTTTTTTTTTCTTTCTTTTAATTAAAACATCAAACGATGAGTTTTAAAATTTAATTTTCAGAATATTTAATCATAATATTTAAAAATAGTTAAGCAAATCATTATTATTATTATAGTATATAGGAGATTATTTCTGTTTTCTTTTATAAATATTTATGTACTTCGAGATTAAAGTCATCATTGTTTATATCAATCGTTTATGTTTTATTGTTAAGAACTGTGAGTTTGTTCAATTTAAATCAGTTGATTATCAATATTTTATGTATTATTGTGTTTACAACGAAGGAAAAATAATATTTCTATGAATAATTAAATCATCGTAAATAAAAGAAAATAAATTATCAGACCAAATTATTTCTAACTAATTCATCGCAAATTAAATATGGAAAATCTTTATTCTATATTTTGCCGGGTGGATTCTTATACTTTATCAATAGGGTATATATACAAGATAACTTTGTGTCAATTCTATACGCTTTCATAATATATAAATAATGCTCCGGGAGTGTTAATTCTGGCAGACATGGCGCGATATCAATGTTCAATACTACTTTTATTATTGTTATTAATTATATAAATAATAAAACAGAGAGAGAGAGAGAGAGAGAGAAGGGGGTGGTTTTGAGTAAATTGACCGAATTAACGGTAAATATATATATTCATAATAGGACATGGGTGTTGTTATCTAAAAACAAAAATGATTTCGTTTATTTCTTTGTTAATGTGCACTAAAAAGAAAAGGGAGGGAATCTAGAAAAGAGCGACCTAGTAAATGTGATTATAGATTATGCGTCCCACTTTAGTGCAAAGAAAGGGGAACAAAGAAACGACGGAAATTATGCACGTAAATGTAGGTTAAATGATATAGACGATTCAATTACACAAAAAAGTTAACAAATAAATCTTCAGATGGAAAGCGGACACATTAAGTTAATTCAAATGATCAATAAGGCTCGGAAATTAACATTTTAAACATGAACGGCATACATGTACATGTAGGTCTAAATATCAAAACATATTAAAAATAGTCTTGTGATCGCATTCTCCGAATGTAGAAATAGGGTTAACATATCTGTTCTTATCTGCATGTCTAGTCACATCCTATAATTCACCTCATTTCCCCCTGGGAACGTGTTCAAATAAAAAACGAGTATCAATGAAGAAGCCTATCTCATAAGGAGCATCTTACTTAGCGGCAAACATAGGGATTTTCGTCAACTTTTTAAACGAATAGTTGCGAAAACAGGCCTGTCCTTTGTTATGTAGCAGTGGGTGCTAGCGAACGAAGCGAAATCATTATTCGTAAAAAAAAAGTTTAAATCGTTCTAAAACATTTGCAAACATCCGCCATCCAATGCGGTAACGTTCGCAAATGACAGACTGGGGCGAACCTTAATTTTTCGCAAATATTTGACAAAGAATTGCTTGCGAACGGTCCCGAAATCTTGAATTTTTCGCCAAAAAACTATTAACCAACTTTTAAAAGCTTTTAAACAAATCTTGGCAGAACCCTCAAATTCGCTTCCACTGAAAGCGTCCTGGGCCCGTATTCCATAAATGTGGGACTTAAGCATGAAACTTAAGAATTTTTTTTGCTAAAATAAATTTTGGTTTTATTTAAGAGTATCTTTGCTTAGCCTACTTTTGACAGTTGAGCATAAATTCTTTGATATGGGCTAAGTAAAACGTCTTAAATTGAGTTGCTCCTACAAATACGCACATTAGAAAAGCGAATTTTATCCTAACTTTAAGCCTAACTACCTAGTGGCTTAATGTTGATTATATGGCAAGCTCATTCGAGGACCCAAATTAAACATGACAATATTAACAGAATTATTAAAGACTTTTGCTTTAATGCTTTCTGAGCTCAGACAAAGTGCTTTACGTGTTTGGAATAAAAGCTAAGAATTTTTTTTCCTGGACAAAATCTTAGAAAAGATACTTAGACTTAAGCAAAATTGCTTAAGTATAGTTTATGGAATACGGGCCCAGTTCTCAATAAGATATCCCTTATACGTGTAAACAAACAAAACAAAACAAAACAAAACAAACCAAAACAAAACAAAACAAAACAACAACAACAACAACAACAACAACAAAAAAGGCTCTGTATTTTTACAGCAAAAGAATGTCACAGAGTCGCCATAAACTCTAGGTTAAAACAGTTTTGTTGTTAATTTGGCTAAAAGTTTTCGGGAGAGAGAAAAAATATATCGTCAAAATCGCTGTACAGTATACGGTATCAAAACGGAACGGTATTCGTCGAAACATTATTTGTATCTTTCACGTAAACTGGGTAAATATTTACCTGGAGAAAAAAAGAAAAATCAAATTTATAATTTTACATCAAGATATGGCGATTCTGTTGAAAGATTTACAGAGATGCAAACATGTTACGGATTAATTATAACATTAGAAATTACAACGCGAATAACGCAAATGGTTAAAACAGCTGAAACAAATGTCTTGAAAAACAGAGAAAGAAAACTATTGATTTGGACGCATTCCCAAAATTGAATGACGGAGCAAAATGTTGTTATCCGTGCTTTCTCTAGTGAGAAGTCATTTGTTTTCGGTGTTCTAACTATTTGCGTTATTTGCGTTCTAATTTCTAATGTTATAATCATTCCGTAACATGTTGGCACCTCTGGATTTGCTGTAGAAATACGCTCCGCTCCAAATACATTTTTTATTTATTTATTTTTTTTTACAGTGTACACCTCTTCCATTTGTTCGACAATATGCCTATTTTGGGCACTTTAAAAAAAAAAAAATCCTTTTCACATCTATATTTCATTTGCGTTTTAAACGTTTCCGGCCCCCTACTTATTTTCAAATCCTAGGGGGAAAATTTTTGAATTAAAATGTGTCATTACGTTGAAAATTGTTATTTTCATTTGCATCTTAACGGTCTTTAAGCAAACATACTTGCTAACATCTTTTCGCGAATAGGAATAGGGGTAAGACATCTTCATGCATGTCAAGTGACTCCTGATTCATTAGAACTCCCTGAGGAAACATGATCAAATACATGGTTGATCAAATACGAAGTGCATGATGATCAGTAGTCAACAAGCCTCCCCTAGGGCTCACAGAATTCAAATAGAAAACCACCGATGTCTCACGCGATGGGCTGGGAGTGTTTATAAAGGGGTGTCGACGGGAAATGGATTTTAATTGAATCTGTTTGAGGGTTGTGGTGGACAATAAAAGAAAGGACAAAATTTGCTTTAACACATTCGGAAAATTGATATATAGGGGCCTACTAATTAATTTCATAGGGTAGAGGGTTTAAATGTCACGCAATGATGTGGTATTAGCTTTTTAAACCTTTGCTTTTTAAACCAGCCCAGACAAAATATATTTGTTCATCGACAATAAATGTTAAACTATATGAAGTCTTATTAAGCTTCTAAATGATACATTGATTATATTTATGTACATACGGTCATGCAGCACTGACTATCATTGCAGTGAAAATAATTTGCAAAGTTTCACCTGATTCATTACATTGAAGTTCTCAATAGGCTGTTTTATAACTGACGATGGAAATCTTTTTGAAGAACAACACTATCTGAAAGTTAGCCATGTACGGGGTGTCCCCCCCCCCCCCCAAAAAAAATACAACAAAAAAAAAAAAAAAAAACAAAACAAAACAAAACAAAACAAAAAAAAACAAAAAAAAACGAAGGAAACCCAAATTTGATAATAAATAATATTACAAATATCTTGATGGTGATTATGAAGTTTATATCCCTTGAAAGTGTAACTCATTACCGTTTAAATGATACCTCTCTCAGCTCACCAATGTCACGCATTACTGAAGCCCATCGTTCTGAAAATGTCCTGCAAAATTGTGAGTGGTTCACTGTCACGCTTCTTGAGATGGTTTGTTTCAATGTGCCTAAAAGTAAACCTTAGTTTGATTATCAATAATTTGAAAAATATTACAATGACGATTATGAAATTTATATTTCTGTAAAGTGCAGCTCATTAACATTTTAATGATACCCTCTCAGCTCACCAATGTCACGCACCATTGATCCCAAATTGTTCCTACACAATCGTAGGTATTACGATCGAACAGTATAAGTGTTATACGTCGAAGATCGTGTCAAAGCAACTACCCCCTGGACAATTGCCCCCACGACAACTACCCCCCCCCCGAAATAGGGTTAGGGTTTGGTATAAAGTTAGCGGGCAGATTTTTGACGAAGTAGTTGTCCGAGGGGTTATGGTTCCAGGTTGTTAGTTGCTCTAGAACGTGCTTGAAGATATCTTTTGTCATTTAGATGTTTTTCATTTTTTTATGCAGACCAGGACATAGTTTTAAATGTTAGAAAGGATTTTATTTCATTTTCTACTGAGATTCCCTATTGTATGTCTTGTGTAATAATCTAGATATGAGAGGAAGGTAGGGCGATACCACGTGACTATCCTTTGAATCTTAGCCGGGAGCTACAGGTCATTTGGTCTTTGTAGAATGGGGTGTAATGGAGTCGCTCAATAATCAAATTGAATGACATTTTTAGTGAGCCTGGAGTATGTTCATTGAATTACTACTCTCCGGTGAGTTGAGCTGGGGGCAAGACGAAAGCTAAATGTCAGGAATGATCGCTTTCACATCTACATATCAGATATGATAGCGATCATTGTCTATTTATGCATCATATTACTACCTCTATACAATGGCCCAGTCACATTTAACGTC
>CALNVZ010000641.1:26058556-26097816 GCA_940671915.1 Paracentrotus lividus
AAAAAAAATCAAACAAAACAAGACAAACAAAAAACAGTGGAGTTAAATTGAATATCATGGGTGTTAATTCTAACCACAGACCGGTGTTCCCACAGGTCCTTCCTTGATGACCACATCCTTTGGTGTTAACAAAGACCAGTTTAGCTGTCAAAACCACATGATGTTATTGATTTAAAGGGAAAGTTCACCCTGGGTTTAAATTCTTTTTTAAAAATGCAGAAAAATAAAAGAAAAATACGAGTGAAGGTTTGGAGAAAATTGACCGAAAATTAACGAAGTTATGAATATTTAAAGTTTTGATTTTGTGACGCCACATGTGAGCATTTCTCCTATGTGTTATGTAGTATAAATTCCATAAAGTGTCATTTTTTCAGAAGAAAAATAATTATTTCACCTGTGCAGTCGACACATCATCAAATATATGTTAATTTACATGCCTGTATCAAATTGACCCATTCCTTTATCAACAGCCATGAAAAAGGGACAAATTTATGGAATTTACATACACAACACATGGGAGAGTTGCTCGCACGTGACGTCACAAAATCAAAGCTTTAAATATTAATAACTTCGCTATTTTTTGGTCGATTTTCTTCAAACTTTCATTCATATTTTTCTTTTATTTTTCTGCATTTTTTAAAACCAATAAAATTCCAGGGTGAACTTCCCCTTTAATATGCAAGGCGTAAAATGAGTGTAATCATACATGTGCGTAGGTAATTTTACCATCTACAATTTTAGTTTATGTTATAATGTGACATAATTTCATGCTTCAGTGATCCCAATCAATAGGCAAAAATGTCATTTTTTCAAGTTCCCAAGCTTAGTATCATTATATGTTACTTTGAATCAATGATTTTGGAACAAAATTTCAGATTTTCAACAGGCATGACAGGATACTTGTCAAAATGCGTGCAACATATGCCCTTACGTACAAAATGAGTTCAGGTTCACATTTCACCGTTGAGTGAGCACTGGCTGGATATATTCCATCCATGGCAAATTCTTTAAAATATAACGGAATTCCTGGCATGGGAAGGGTGTTTTCAGTTTTTAAACAATATCCATTCATTCGCGCTTGAATGAACACCCAATAAAACCGAAAACCGTAGACAAAAATGTCGAAGTGGAAAAATAATGGCATATGTCCCCAATGGACCTTGCATGGGTCAATATTTGACCCTTCACATTTTGAAGAGTGTATATTATACTGGCATAATACATCTAGCACATATTACAACAAAATGAATGCGTGGTCATTTTTGGTCAGCGAATCGGGTAATATTGTTCAAGACAAACTGAACCTCCTAATTTTCCAATTACGTCTGGAAGAATAATAGGGGAACGGTATATCCTGCCTAAAAACCCGCTGTGTGGCGTTCACGCAGCGGGCCGCGGCTGTATCTTTTGGAAAGGTAAATGATTAGGGTCTCTAAATAGGAGGTTTAATTTGTCTTGAACAATATTACCCGATACAAACCATGTTAGTGTACCCCATCTAAAGACCTCTCAAGCTGTAGGTTTTGAGATTGCTTTTTATCATTTAAATCAGGTTATAAAGAATCGTGACCCATAAAAGATAGTTGGTAAAATATATATATATATATATATATATATAAATAGTGAAAACGGGCCCCTTGAATAACGTGCTATGCAGTGAACCATCGTTTAGTTGTATAGGGCGAAATAATAGACAGATGACTCGAAACGTAGCTCTCAAGATTCCTTTATTTCACAAGCTTTCGCGCGACATGCCGCTTTGTCAGGCTACAAAATAGACGAAACAAATTGACAGAGACATGAGGCGTTGTGACAGGCAAATCTATGGCTGCTACTGATCGTAACGAAAACTTTCAACAGATATTTGTTTATTTATATTAATCGTTTTTTTTTATGGTCAAGATTAAATGATGAGTATATAATGTATAATGTGATACAATACACTGTAAAACTATATGTGAGAGGGAGATGGAGAGAGAGAGAGAGAGAGAGAAGAGAGAGAGAGGAGAGGGAGGGTGAGAGAGGTAGAGAGAGAGAGAGAGAGAAGAAAAGAGAAAGTGGCAAGAGATTTGCCTGTCAAGCGCACTCATGTCTTGTCAAATTTTGTTTCGTCTATTTTTAGCCTGACGAAGCCATGTCGGCGAGCTTGTAATAAAGGAATTGAGAGCTACGTTTCGAGTCATCGTTCGTCATTTCCCTATTAGCCTATATAGTATATATTATAGCTATATTACTATATAATTCCGGTGTTTCGTGGGCTCGTTTACATAAAATATAAACCTTAAATAAATTGATCGATAAATGGTCCCCAATAGAGGTAATTGAAATGAAGTGGGTCTTTCATGGAAGCATTACAATCTATAAACCATATTAAACATCTTAACGATAATGGGTAAGCCTTGAAGTTTACTATGGCAAGTTTTAAAGAACCATTAAAGGCTATAATGGGAGCGCGGAGAAGGTGTAGGTCATAAGGTGTTTCGTTGTACCTTGCTATAAGTGGATTTTGTTTTGCTTTTAAAATGGAAAGAAGTATGTCACGTGCGGTATGTATAGGGTCAAGGAAACTTTCCTTGAGAGCAATCTAAATTGACAGGCAATCAGGTTGCAAGACAAAAGATATCTTTCTTCGTTTGAGAAACAGATAGTGAAAGAAAATGACAATTCGTGCTCCCCGGTTTACCATAAGTAATTAAAACCTCAAGGAGAAAATAAGCGGTTACTTGAATAATGAGAAGTGTCGAATTAAACTAAAAATTAATATGGGACGGTAAATGGGGTTGTGATGAAATTGGGGCAGACACGGATGATCTGGAACTCGTCGCACTCGGCATGCATAATAGCGGTTCTTTTGATAATTTTGAATCGGAAACCTGCTCCATTTTCAATGATTGAGAGATGTTCAATAATGTGATGGTATCTCTTACTATCTTTCTATTTTTCACAGAAAATCGCCTTCTCTCCTTCTCAGTCTCTAATCATCAGAAGAGAGAGAGAGAGAGAAGAACAAAAAAAAAAAAAAGGGAATGAAAGAGAAAGAGGTGCCCCTCCCCTTTCTTCTCATGCTTTTACTCCTATCCTATAGCTCTGTCGCCCTCTCCCGCCCAGTTCAATAAAATTCATAACATAAAAAAAGAAATGCATTTACCGTTTCATTAATAATAGTCATAAATTATCTAATTACTTGTAAATATACTTAAAGTATCTTGTATTGGTCAAACCCGTATGCGTGAATTGATATTACTTTATTATAGCACTCGTAATGTAATTACGGGAAATGTGGGCTCAAGTACGTGATGTATAGTATGTAATATCTATTTAATCGTGGCGTTTCGACTGAATCTGACACTGCCTATCATCTTAATTGCCCGTGGACTATGAGGTCAATTCTTTTACTTATAACAAAATAAATCAATAAAATTCATCATTCAGTGTAAAACTGATTGATACAAATATTGGCATCAACTACATCTGTTAGTCAAATTGGTTAATATGGGTCGATTTCTTTTCTTTCTTGGTTTGTTTTTAGCTCTTCATTTATGACTGTAATTTTCTTTTCTTTTCTTTTTTTTAAATTCATCTAAAGGCTCTAATCACGTAAACGAAAATAGTGCAACACATTTGTTGTAAATTCACCAGTTTAAGATTTTATAGTTACCGAACCATCCTGTTTTCGAAGATAGCGACGAATCTTGCAAAAAACCTTTCCTTATACAGAAAACTAGGTGTTAAAGAGAATGAGTGGGAGCATTTTAATGCTACATAGCCCACTCACCTTACATCCTCTTTGTTCCTTGCATAAGGGTGCTATCTCACTTCGCGGAGACGTCTCCGCGACAGAATAGAAATTTCGTCTCCGCGACGGATAAATAGTATTAGACACGTCTCCGAGACGTCTCCGCGACAATTTATATAACAAAACAAAAAAAACAAAACAAAAAAATCTGAAGTATTCCCAAATCCGTCTCCGAAATTAAGGAGACGTCTCCAAGACGTCTCCGCGAAGTGAGATGCCACCCTAAGGGTGGTATCTCACTTCGCGGAAACAAAATTGAGACAGATTTGCCAGCATGGTATTGTACTAGCTTCCTCCGCGACGAAATCTTTTGTGCCACGTACAAAAAGTTACGTGGCACAAAAGACGGATTAGCCAGCATGGCATTGTACTAGATCTGTTTCCTGTGGCCCAAAAAATCCGTCGCGGAGACAGAGGACAGATCTAGTGCAATGCCATGCTGGCAAATCTGTCTCAATTTTGTTTCCGCAAGGTGAGATAACACGCTGACTCTCTCTGCCTCCTCCTTTCCTTCTCTCTCCCAACACGAATACTATATACTATCAATATAACATTATTCCTTTTGACAATTTCAGAGAATGGGCAGCAAATAGAATACATGTGAAAATGTCACGCACAAATTTGAAATGATACTCGTCTAGTTCCTTTTGTCTTGTATTCTACATGTATCACCGATTCAACATTGATACATTGATAATGGCAACGCTTTTCATAGGCATATTCTATATTTATCTTCTTAAATAAGCTGGCCACGCACGATGTCAGTGTTGAAGAAACCCGACTCTTCAAGGTATTTCAGTTTTATTTTCCAAAGGCATTGTTGACTCATATTGTCAAAATATTAACAAAATCTATTTTTGCTTCGCTCAAAATGTCCTTGAATATAAGGAGGAAATATGCCTCTGTAAGTAATACAAAAAATATGAAACTATGTGGATGCTTATATTCTGAGAATTAAAAATCGACACAGTCATGGTGATTTATCTGTGGATATCTAACCATAACCAATGATATTTCTTATCTCTCCCGTTCGGCAAGACCAATATAGCCATTTTTAAATTATATCTATTTATTCGAATCCGTCTCGTCTGCAAAACGAATGGCTGTTTTTCACCCAAGGGGAGTGGATGTGCTGAACATACTCTCATATTGTCTATATTTAAAGAAGAATAAAAAGAACAAACCTACATTTATAAATTACATTTTTAAAGTAACACATATAGGCCTCGGCCTGTAAAAAAAAAAAAAAAAAAAAAAAATCTACTGCCTTTAACGTGCTATACATCATTGCTTGATTTGGGGTATTCTGATACGTAGAGATGAATTAATGAGTCTTAATGGACTTTACCTTCTTTAACTTTAGTTTTATACAAGTGCTTTTAACAATTGCGTCACCAAAAAACAATCCGTATCTAGAGAAAGGCGAGAGACACAGAGCAATGTAATCGACACCGTTGATGTTCGTGCGTGTACATGATGTAAGGAGATAGAAAAAAAAAAAAATAATGTAAGAGGGAAAGACGGGGACAACGGAAATAGAAAGGGAGAAGAGAGATACAATTTGTGAGAGGCTTAAGTTAGAATTAAGGTGTTTTTAGTATTAAAATGTTATCTTAGTCTCGCGGGTAATGATCAATCCTTTTCCTCAAAACATCTTAGTGACTTTATTTGCGCGATCATACCCCTCCTGGGTACAATGAACGTAAACGCTATACAACATCTTAAACATTTCACAGGCATGTTTTGCGGAAAGTGTGGCCAGATGCGGTAACATGGTATTTCATGACTTTGCATTCCAACAAGTTGAATTAGACATTAAAAAGTCGGCAATTCTACAGTATCTGTGGGTGATTGTATGGTAATTGAAAGTTGTCGCGGAGATTACTCAGAGACGTCTCCGCGACGGAAAAAAGTATCGGAGACGTCTCCGCGACGGGGAAAAAGGTACCGGAGACGTCTCCGCGATGGAAAAGATGTATAGGAGACGTCTCAGCGACGGAAAAAAAGTATCGGAGACGTCTCAGCGACGGAAAAAAAGTATCGGAGACGTCTCCGCGACGGAATAAAAGTATCAGAGACGTCTCGGAGTGTCCGAGTCGCAGAGCCATCTCCGCGAAGTGAGATACTTTTCAAACCCTCACTTTGGGTGTTCTCCCCTACATTTTAATGAGGGTTGTATGAACATGTCGTATTCATAGCCTATGTGTGTTTACTAATCGGACAGAGTCTCACACGCGTGACAATTTCAAAAGACAAACTAAGCGTGTGTGATAATCTTAAACATTTTATCCAATATCGCAACAAATACATATCGCTATGTAAACTACTGTACAAACACGGAGCTTGTCATTTTAATGCTATATTCCAAATGACCGATAGGGGAATATAACATAGTACATGGGTTAAGCCCGTCTCACACTGTGCGATTGGCTGCGATATCGCGTCGCATCGCAGAGGATTGCTTGGTATCGTGCAGTGTGAGGGGTTCTGCGATGCGATACCAAGCGATATTTGAGCCATCGCAAGGCCATCGCTTTGTATCGCAAGGTTTTGAACATGTTCAAAACCTTGCGATATCGCAGGCTGCGATAGTTCTAGTTATTGCAAAGATTTATAGGAGACAAGAGAGTTGGAAGAGGTCCTCCTCCAATGTGCCAGGATGTTGGAGAATAATATTTCATCAGCCTATCGACCTGGATTAAAGGGACAAATTGATGTCAGAAGTATGCACGAGATTGGAAATGATTGTAAGTAATTTGATGACATTGTGCGTTGTTCAAAATAGTCGCGGCCCAGGTTTTGTGCATGTAGTCCCATACATAGGTTTTTATTGGGGTCTGAGCTGATTTTGGCATTAGATGATCTTGTCTTTTTACTGGCTGATCAGCTGGATTAGAGTTTTAATTGGGGCTCCTCATAAAGTGATAAGGTCTGTCAAACATAATGGTCATTGATAGACCTATAGATCTAAGTTAGGAATTACAGATTTCAAGGCTATAAATGCTATGGAGTCAATGACAATACTATAGGGCCTAAGTTAGTCTAATCTAGACTCTAGTGCCAGTTTTTAAACCTGGTTGAAAATGTTGTAATTTATTTGGGTCGATGTGTGTCTGCCGCTGGTCTTTGACTTTGACCCGGGTCTTGACTTGGCTCACGGTCATTATTAGAAAGTTTAACGGTAGATCTAGATCTAGGCAACTCTAGATCTACTCTAGATCTAACGTTAGGCCTTAGATCTAACTGTTAATGTCTAGATCTAGATCCAGATCTAGATTGAGAATGAGATGCCTAACTTTAGATCTAAAAAAAGACTAAGTTAGATCTAAATCAAAATTGTAAACTGAATTGAACTCCAACTTTATTCTTTAACTAGGCCTAACATTAGAGGTCTACATTAGTCATTAGTTTTTATTTTTCCTTTACAAACGACTGCGTAGGCTAGACAAAAAACAAAAAACAAACAAACATTGAAACAAACAACGGTAGACTCTAAAGCCTTGCCATCTAAGTTAGATCTGGAGTTAGTGTGAGTGCTGCATTAAAAACAAAATAGATCTAACTGTTAGATCTAGATTCTTTGCCCCCCCCCCCCCCCCCCCAGCCCCCCAATTTGCAGTTCAGCCTTAACGATGTCATTGATAATATTGATAACACACACAAACCAGTGATTTGACCTCAATTTTTGCCTGGGTCCAGACCTCAAATTTTACATAGATAATCTAAGCCCCAAGCAACCGATCACTTTCCAGTCTGCATTTGTACATATTGACTTGCACTCACTAAACTTAATGAAATTTTGGGTCTGCCCAAAAATAACACCAAATAGCGCAGCTAGGAGGCCTAGGCGTAGATAAGGTTAACGTTAGATCTAGTTAGGCCTATAAAAATTAGTCTCAGTCAATAGCATGATTTGGGGGGGGGGGCGGAGAATGCCGGAGAAAATGCAAACTATACATCTCCTCCATAGGCCTTTACATCATTTACGTGGACATCTTTTTTATTTTGTGGAGCGCCCTCCCCCCCCCCTCCCCATAAGATTTGAAAAACCTTTTTATTTGTTTTGTTGTTTTGCTTGTCAGTGTCGAACAACCTCACCCTACCCCTAAAAGTTATATATATATGCTGACCTTCTTGAAAGGTGACGGCCGAATTTTTTTTACACCTACCCTCTACCTTTTGTTTTTGTTACTGTATAAATGTAACGAATGATAAAATGTAAAACAAACTGTATGATCTAAAAAAAAATAATAATAAAATAGATTATTAATTTAAAATAAAAAAACAAACAATAAATAAGAACTTTGGTTTTCAATAAAATAAACCTTAATACCAAAGGGAGGTATAGATCTGGTTTCATAAAGATTATTTTGGTTTTATAAGATTTAGAAAATAAATTAGAGTTGTGCAACACTCAAAACATAAAACCAATTGTGGGGCACATAAGTGAGCCCTAGAATCTATATCAGAAGGAAAACAGCAATCCCCTCCCATAGACTTGTTGTTGCCTTGACAGTTTAGTTTAATTTACTCAGTGGGTACAATTACATTTTTTGTAGGATCTATTAAGTTTGGTGGGAGCATATCATAAATTAGAAATCGCAGATTATTTTTTTTATTCATTGAGTGTAATATTGGTAATGAGTTTTATTATGTTTTGGAAGAGGAGGTTGGGCGAATTGTGGAAAGAGTTATTATATTGTTTTAGATTTGTCTCTCTCAAAATTATTTCAATCCACATCACATATAGTTTTTAATAGAACTTCTTTTACATTTAGCACCTTGCAGTACAGTCTGAGATTGCAGCAGATGAAAGAGGAGCAGGTAAAGAAGTGGATGGAGAAGCTGGAGAAAAGTGATTCAGAGAGGAGGAATATACCAAGCCAAAAACAGTGAGTTCGGTTGCATCCTGCTTCTTGTCAATTCCTCTAAGAAATTTTCAAGCATAGTTTAGTAAAAGATTACCAAATACAAGCAATGCAAAGAGATATCAAAAGCCTCCTTAATTAAAGAAAAAAGGTGTTATGGGTGAAAATATGAAAATACAATAGTCAGAAGTGTTAAATATTATGAACTTTTTATAGGAAGTAAATTACGTAGGTGATTTGCAATTGTGAATGATAAATGCTCATATGTTGCCTCTGGGACCTTAAGCTTGTAAGTAAACCTCAATATGAACTTTTAGTAACAGGGCTGGAATGTAAGATGATATGACATTACACCATATTGGTACTTTGAAAATGATATTTAAAAATTATCATAAAGTATATTAGGTGATTGAGACTGTTTTTGTCAGTATTTGCTAATTTTCATTTTTTCAATATAAAGATAACTTTAGGCAGAGGCAAATTTCAAGGGCCAATTATTTTTCTTTGTTATATACCATATATATGCTGGACATAGATTATGCTAAACTTAATTGGAAATTAATCATTATGGACGGCCCATTTGGAGGACAAATAAGCAGTGCTAGTGGGCACTAGATCATTCTAATGATCAGATTAAATTTTTTACAAAGATTCAACTTGTTGAATAATTGATGATGGTCATGTAGGTGGTAGTCAAAGAGACCAGTTCACTTCGATATTATTTAATACGAGTACCACAATTATAAAACCAGATTTAATTATATAACTATATTATTTGGGACGTTTCTCTTCTTTTTTTCTTTTTTTTAAAATGCAGATTCTGGGTTAATCTTGCACTTCTTTGCAAAGAGGAGTTATTATTGCTATCTTTCTGCAAGATATCGTACAGACATTAGGTACACCAAGTCAAGAAGCATCATCAGCTTTTCTGAAGTGAATCCAGCAGATACGGACAGTGGAAAAAAATGGATAATATTTTTTTTATGTGTCATTGGTGATGATTAATTATCATCAGAGTTATAATAGAGAATTAAACTCCAATCAGATTTTAAGAAAAATAGCTATGTGAATTTTCCCCTTTTAATATTAAAATCCATATGCAGTGCACCCCCCCCTACAAAAAAAAATATATGTATATATATAATTCGACCTACCTGAGAGTCTCTAGTTAAAACTCAGAATTGATTTGACACTAAATTAATCTTTTTTTTATGTTTAAAGGTAACTTATTTTCTGCTCAGTGAACCAATTTAATAATTCTTTGCAATCACAATGACTATTTTCAGGGTTAAAAAAATATACCCATGTCAAAAATTATGTTTTATCAATTTTGGTATAAAAACAACCCATACGTCAATAATCCAGTAACCTTTTTTTCCTTAAATTTATTTAGGATGTCTTTGCTTAACAATGGATAAAGTTATTAGGAAGTCACAGGTTCTAACTTGGGTTCATGCACAAGGTTTTGACACGACTTTGTAAAACCGAGTGGTCAAGTCATCCATCAACAGCACAGGTTTATTACATTGTATCATCGACGGTATGAGTATTTAGGAGTCAAAATGGCCCAACTGGTGCAGGCTCCTTTTAGCACTGTGTTGTAAAGTAGTGTATGAATAGTGGCCGTTTGGTCATATTTCATATAAGTTATTGAGTTAAAATACCATTTCAGTTAAGAGTAATCAATTATTATGGTATGAAGTATTAATAGCTCAAAAAGGTTTGTCATTATTCAAAATGGTCTTCATATATAGTCTGTGCTCCTCAGAATGTGAATCCGGGTTTAGGAAACGAGCCAGATTGAGGCATTGATGACTTGGGTTGGTGTTATGCAGGGCGTCTGGTTCAAACAAAAAAAATGGAATGACATAGAAATTAACCGTTTTTCAAGAACAGGATTATGAAATTGCTAAGAAGAGTATGCGAGTAACACTAGAAAGGTTTATTTGAAAGAAATTGAATTAGAGTACAGTCTAGTCCCTTTATATTTAGTCAATAGGCCTATTATAATACAACAAGATTTCATTTATAACAATGCAGTCTCCAAGTCCCAAAATGTGCACATGGTCCTGTGTTTAGATATAACAAATCTAGTCTACTAGTAAATAGTCATTTAGGCTTTGTTCTCTGAGTACCTCGTAGATGGGAGTGGACTGTAGTATCTTACATTTGCTGTACTAACGTATGCCGTCATAAAGGGGAATATTTTTTTGGGCGCTCTAACAACAGATTTTGCTCCGCTAATTATTGAATTAAATGTCACTGGTTATATATTTGAAATTCTTCACGGGGTATTTTGTTTTTTCCAAATTTTTTTTTTTGTCAACCCCATGATGCCCATTTGTTCATTTTTTTTTCTCATTTTGGGCCCCTTTTTGTTTACCCGGCTGATCAAGCCCCTCAGCCTACCCCCAGGAAAATGCGTCTGAGGTGTCCTGTTTAACTCTTCTTTAAATTTAAATCTAGATTTATTGTGGACAAGCTTAGGCTTCTTGTGCTTGGGGAGGGGTTGAATAAAAGAGTGTTGATTGGATAAAATTCAGAATATTTGTATTCACCTTTATGATGAAACAAAAGAAATAAAAAAAAAAACAACTTTAACCCTTAATTATTATCCTTTTCCCTTAATTTCTTTATAGCCTTGATGACCAAGGTTGTAGTGAAGTTGATACTATAGATAATATTTTAACTTTGACTTATGTAAGCGAGATTACAATAGCAATTTGGACAGATAGAAATTTACAATGGTGTAAAAATGATAAATCAATGTTGAACCCGAATAAAAATGTTTATCCCTCCCCTAGACAAAAGATTCGAGGCTGTAACCATTAAACTAGATTTAACTTTAAAGAACATAACAACAGTACACTCATGACGTGTTTCCTTGAGGAAGGAGCTAAGGGGGCATTTGAAGGGTCACAGTAAACAAAAGGGGCCCAATAATAAGAAAAAATTGACAAACATGGCCATCTTTTTGGGGGTGACAAACTTTTGGAAAAGAAGCCGAGGAAGGATTTGAGGGTAACGTCCAAGATATGAGCCAGGATCCCGAAGCGATAAGCGGTGACAACACATTTCCAAAATGACTACAAACAGGTAGGAGAACAAATTGAGGTCATTGTAAGTGTTGCTGGGCTGAAGTCCCCTCGCAGCCCAGCCCCCCCCTGCTGGTGTTAAGTTGTCCTAAGAAAAATTGAAGAGTGGATTGTATGATTCAAAGCAGAAGAATCTATATTGTCATTCATATATCATTATATATAAGATATAAAAGTAACTACCTAACCTAATATTTATACATGGTATAAATGATGTAATTGCATTTTCAGATACATCGCATTTGTTTAATTTAACGGGTTGTTCTGTGTCAAGATTGGGAGGAGGAAGAACATGTTTTGATGTAAAGTATTAACTGCAGCTGTAGAAACAGATATAGAAAGAGATGTTCGTCTGTGCAATTGTGTAGTAGTTACAGTCAGTAATATGTCAAACGTTTAAACCACTAATAATTGACAAACAGACAGAAATTGCTGCTCTAATTCAGAAGGAATTAATTAAGACGCAAGAGGTGCAAGAACTGTGGTTTTAATTGATAACTAATAAAATATCGGCGTGTAAGCAAGTACATAAACGACAAGCTGGTTATTCTATACCACTTAAAAAATATTGTATTTTTACAGCAAATCTGCTGTCAGAGAGTCGCCATAAAAATACGGTAATTAAAAAAACATTTGTTGTAAATTTATCCTGCAATAACTACGTGGAGAAATACAAAATATACATCAAGAGTAACACATTTGTCTCCGTTTTAACCTATTCATGCATTGCTGTAGACTCTAAATGATTTTTCCCTTCTTTTTCATTATTCTTAAGATGAGAATTTTACAACAAAACTGTTTAAATACATTTTTGTTGGAACGGCTGTGACATCACTTTGCCGTATTTTTTTTTACAGATGTTATCTAATCACACAAGACAGAAACTAATTCTAGAATTGGGTATATATACTAAATATATCTAATATGAGACATATCTGAAAATGAAACAGTCAAGTGAAAAAGGAAATAAAGGTAAGATGGAGAGAGAGAAAACTATTAGGAAAGAGAAGAGAGATGGTTTGGGGGGGGGGCCGAGAGGAGAGAGCGACAGAGAAGTAATCAAAAGTTGGTTAAGAGAAATAGAAATATATTTAGAGAGCGGGGTGAAATATGTTGGTGCTATCTCCACTTTGCGGAGACTCTCCCGAACAGAATAAAATCCATCTCCGCGACGGATAAAAATTATTGAGAGACGTCTCCGAGACGTCTCCGCGATAATTTATGAAATAAAGATCTGAAGTGATTCCAAATCGTCTCCTGAAAAACAGGAGACGTCTCCGAGACGGATTTGGGGCGTCTCCTTGAATATCGGGACGGATTTGGGACTAATTCAGATTTATTTATTTTAATATAAATTGTCGCGGAGACGTCTCGGAGACGTCTCTAATACTTTTTATCCGTCGTGGAGACGGATTTTTATTCTGTCGCGGAGACGTCTCCGCGAAGTGAGATAGCACCCATAGCAATGGGAGACAGAAAAACGGAATTAAAACAAAAACATGAAACCGTTACCAGAAGAAAAAGAAAGAAAGAGAATATCGTCATAAAAAGCGGGTAAAACTATAAAAAACGGCAAAATGGAGAAGATTGAGAGAGACAGAAATAACTGAATGAATACCTGTCAGATGAATATTATAAAAAACAATAATACTGGAAAATATAAAAGAAAGTATTTATGAATTGAAAAAAAAAAAATAAAGAAGGGAGGAAAGTGTAAAAGTGGATAAAACAGAAACATGATTTATTGTCAAGTGTCTCTTGGGCCAAATTATTTTCTTTGTCTCTCTGTCCATGTCATCGTCGTCTGTGAAATTCTTCATTAATGCCCCCCTCCCCTCCCCCCCCTCTCTCTCTCTCTCTCTCTCTCGCTTTTTCTTTGAAAGACAAGTATTGATAGAGCAAAGGAAAAGGCGGATTGAAAACAAACTTACGGTAAGTTGGAGAGAGAGAGAAATAGGGTGGAAAGAATGGTTTATTAAAGGTAAATGGATTGGCTTAAGGTGTCGGAGAGGAAGACGGCTAGTGATAAAGCGGGAGAAAGTAGAAGGAAATATAAAAAAAAAAAAGAGGTCTTCGTGAAGGAAAAACCAAGTAAGCTAGAAAACAAACAAGTTTTTTTAAAATTATGTGAGAGAGCGAAAAAAAAGAGGAGTTAAATGATTAGTATTATTTTGCTTACGTCTGTCAGTTTATATAATTGATCAGTAATGAAGTACGCATGCGCAAATGCTACCATCGCAGCTACGATCGCACAGTGTGAGACAAACCATCGCAGGCCTTGTGGTAGCAAGCGATAGCTCGCGATATCGCTTTGCATCGCTTTGCATCGCATCGCAAGCTATCGCTTGAAAAATCGCACAGTGTGAGACGGGCTTTAGTCACAACATGTAGGTGCAGTGTGCAACTCTACTACGGATTTTGTAGAAAATTTCTACGTCGCACATAATATGTTTTCATACACGCACGTCGCAGTAACTACACATAGGAGGCTTTTGCCATACCTGTCATACTTTTAAGTTTAAAAACTTATAATCGCAGAAATTGGCCCACGACGGCTACATGCTACCTGCGAGCAACGCAAGCTATGTGGCACGCATTATTCAATCCAGTGATGCCAAAAGTATACCTTTACTGTCATGGATGACTGAGCAGTCAAGTTTGTAAGAACTTTGGTCAAAAACAGTATGTACCTAGTTTCCTCAGAAGCAAGCCCTGGCTTTCTGATCATTTGTTTGTTTGAGATCAGCCTTTCCGACTCCATTCATTATTGACAAAGGATTACTTGGACTATTGAAATACAAGGGCTGCTTTTGTCCAAACTTGGTACAAGGCAGTTTTTATATGCTTGGTTTTTAAAGCCAAACTACTTAGGTATAAATTTGGTATCATTGAATAGAATATGAGTTACTCTTTATCATAAAATAAATTTCATGGTCACACAGGCAATTAAATTTTGATATAGGGCTCTCAAATTTGGGTTTCCTTTTTTTTTCTGGGACGCACTGTATACGATATAGGTCTACGTAATGCTACAGTCACACAGACACTTACGTATAGTTACGTCCCGATGCGTCCAAAAATTATTTTCTTTTCTGCGGATCCCCACTGATGCCTACCCGTCATAGTCAGCAGCGGAAATATTGATAATTTCGTTCATCCAATAAAACAAAGAAATACATAAGAAATGATAGAATAGAAGATGAAATAATATTAGGACACAACCGGACGTATCTATACGTAAGTGTCTGTGTGACTGTAGCATTATGCACGCTTGACCATCACCCTGTAAACTATACGCAAAGATCGGGTTCATACTTTGATATTTTCGACACATTCACCAACTTCAATCATTTAGGCTCGCGTCCTTTCATTCCTTATTTGTAGATTCGAGAAAATATGATCAATCTCCCTCGTCAATCAACTAACTCGCTTGCTATTCTATTTTATACTATTGGGACTCTAGTGACGTGACGATCATAACGCGACTAGACACGCGTTTCTAAATCCCTCCGCGATTGCTCCAAAACCGTTTGACGCACTAACAGCCCAGTGTGGAACTAGGTTGTACACATGGAATCATCTCAATGAATAACTACCTCGATATTTCAGCATTAATGCCCAGTCACGGACAGTCATTATTGGAAGACAGTTCTTACACATTGTTTGCAGGCGTGAGATACACCTCTAATCGGTGTCAATGCGGGTGATAGAGATATTGGAAAAGTGTTAATACTGTGCTTGAAATTCAAATATGACTTTTAAATTATAGGAGCATGAAACTATCGTCACAGTTTTTCAGATTTGATGTTGTTGTGGAAGGATTAAAATCATAATAATAGTGAGGGGTAAGTTTGATCCTTTTATTGTTTTCGTGGAACAGATAAATGATATTCGACACCGTCTTTGTATGGAAAGATCTCAATAGAATACATTAATGTCCTTCTTGCTCCAAACACACGGTATAATAAAATCTTTCTCTTTTCTTCTGCCTCCACTTCCGCCTTCAATCATGCATGTTTAAACCTGGTGTATAGTTTTGGCAACAAAAAAGAATCGGCAGAAAACCGATCACATCTAGTCTCATGTTGTCCACATTGCTCTAAAAGACACGTGTGAGAGATCTTGGATCTTGGATATTCTTTTCATGATTTTCAGTGAATTTCAGTGAAAATGTTTGAAAGAAAGTTGCGTAACGCGTCTGTGTGTATAACCCATACAAGAGAATCCCCGTCTGAACGTGTGAACGTGGGCGAACGCTAAATGAGTCGGGCTCCAGACTTTCCACGTTTTATAGACACTTAAACAAGATTTCAAGTTATATAGTTTTCTTTATTATAGTTATAGGATTAAATCTTTCATATTATTTAACTGTGAACCAAAATTTAATTTTTCCTTCTCCCAAAACTATACACCAGCTTTAAGCCAAATGTCACGCAATCTTCAATAACAGCCGCGGATGATGTTTTATTTCATTTACAAAATGATTCGGCTCGTCTCATGATTCGTGTATCACTCCTTCAATTTCATCGATTTGGCTGAAACTGTAAGCCCTCGTACTTATTGGATTACAAACCTTAATGTGTCTTATCTGTGCCTTAACCTATTTTCACACATTAGTTCACTAATACCCTTTTCAGACTGCTATTTCTTAACCCCTTACTATCCTTAACCCCGTACTAATCTTTTTTTGCTTTCAGACTGTGTTTCTTAACCCCATACTATTTGCTTAGCCGGGGTTAAGAAATTCAATGTTTTTCACACTGTGTATTCCTTAACCCCAGACTATTTGCTGGATCATGAATATTAATGATTTAATTTTCTTTTTTCATGTTCTTCATTGTTTTTCTCTCTTTTTTATGTTATTCTATGTTTTCTATCTTTCCTTTTGTTATTCATTGTTTTTCTCTTTTTCCTTATGTTATTCATTGTTTTTCTCTTTTTCCTTATGTTATTCATTGTGTTTCTCTTTACTTGTGTTATCAAGTTTACGAATAATATTATTATGCATATTCATGACCACATTTTCATTGATTGGCTAATGCTTAGCCCCGCTTTTCCTTAGCACGGTTTGGTTTCAGACTGCAACTCTTAGCACCGCAATTGCCCGGCTAACTCCGCAATTACCCGGCGAACCCTGATTTTTAGCGGGGCCAGATAGAACCGTACTATATATTTACCGTGCTAGCCTACTTTGGTAAAACGCAGTCTGAAACCGAAGCGTGCTAAGCTTAACCCCGGGAAATAGTGGTACTAAGGCCCCCCCCCTAGCACCACCTATTTCCTGGGGTTAAGGATTTTAACTGCAGTCTGAAAAGGGTATAAATGTCAGAGTTGAGCAAGAAATGTATAGATTCATGTTGAAACGTATAAAACCTGTTTAAAATAATGTTTTTGTTGATGTTGTTTGGTCGGTTTTAACGGTGCATGCCATTCATTTTGAATATTCACGCCAAATGGTGTTGTTGTTTGGTTGGTTTTACGGCGCATGTCATTCAATTTTGAATATTTACGTAGATTAGAGAAGTAGTCTCCTACAAGCCTTTATGAGTTTTATTTGAAACCGGGTTTCTATGCTGATCTTAGGTAGATGTGAACATGGTATGTTTATTTTAAAAAATATTAAAAAAAAATATAAAAAAATCTGTCTTTATCACTGTATTCGGAATCATAATCGCCATCACCTTCGTGAACACCGCAATCTTTACTATTCTCATCACTATCATCATCGTCATCATCATCATCATTACATCATCACCATCATTATCATCATCATCATCATCATTACATCATCAACATCATTATCATCATCATTACTGTCAATATTGTCATTACAGTCATCATCACCATTACTGTCAATATCGTCATCACCATCTTCATCATCATAGCATCAACGTTATCTTTACCATCATCATCATTATCAGTCCGTCATCATTACCATCTTCACACTATCATTCTCGTCATCACCCTCGTTATGATCGTCGTCTTCGTAAATGCTCTTCACCCCTTTATATCGGAAAGTATACATCCACCACCCCCCCCACACACACACACACTGATCATTTCACCTTAATACGCAACATAAAGTTGTAGATTGTATAATAAAACGCAAGATCAAAACCAAGTGAGGGAAGGTATTTTACCATGATACAGTAACTCTCGGTCTCTTTTTAGGCGCCTTACTAAAAGATAAAGCCGCGGCGCCCTGCGTGAACGCCGCACAGCGGGATTATAGGCCGCATATACGTTCCCCCTATTATTCTTCCATTGAATTGATTGGAGGGGATTAGTACATCCGGTGGTTTAAAGCCCCGTTGCGCAGCGTTCACGCAGAAGGCCGCGGCTTTATCTTTTGGTAAGTCGCCTTAAGTTGACCGTGTTTATCACGATTTACTGTTAGCATTGTGTCGTCTTGTAATGCACTCACTCGTAAATGTTTCGGAATCATTAACAGATTAAGATGGTACAAGAACAAGCGTAATGTTATCAAAAATTAAGCATGATATAATTAAGTCACACGGGCTCAACCAATAATAGATCCAAACAGAATACTTCCATCACCGCAGTGCCCAAATTATTGGTGTATTTTTGTGTGACGTGACTAGAGTCAGTTTTAAAGGTCTGTAAAAACACGACTTTATTCAAAAGGGAATATAAGGTTCATATCAAAACAGGAAACGAGCTTCAAGCACTCCCATCGATTTATTTCGTCTCTTTTCTGACAGAGGTCACGTTGAATAAATGGAAAGGATTCTTATGGGGCACCTCTACATTCTGAAAGGATGACTTGTTTGATAAAATGGTTTTCGGGGTTTTCTCGGTTTCTTTTTTGTTTGTTCAATTTCTCTTGTTATTCTACTCTGTCTCTGAATGCCTTTCCGTTTCCACTTCACCCCTCTCTTTCTGTCCCTCCCTGTTTTTCTCTCTCTGCCTCTCTTTTTCTGATATCGGGGGAGCGTTTCATGAAAGGACTTGTCGGACGTTTTATCCGACAAACTGTTATAAGCTACTGAAATGCTTGCATCTGATTGGCTGACAGCAAATTTGTCGGATAAAATGTCCGACAAGTCCCTTGATGAAATGCCCCCCTGGTTGCCCTTTTCTTATTGCTTTTTCTACTCTATTCTACCGAAAACACTATAGAACAATACTAACCCCTTCATTACAATTTTTATTTAATTTGTTTAATGTTTTCAAAGTTGCAATAAAGTTTGATAAATGATTAATTAGTCAATTTATATCATCGTGGTGTTTCCCATTTTTATCTTGCAATACATATAATATAATAATAATATAAGTTAAATCAATATACTATGCATTCGTACGTAAATTGTCAAAACGGCTATTTCTTTTACACACTGCATATATGCGACTTGATCGTCTATAGTCAGTAATGTGTTTTGATAAACGACATGGTTATGCTCTCTTGTCTCTTATCATTTCAGTACTTTTATTCCCCTTTCACATCCAATGACAAAAAGAGCAATTCATTATCATCGATTTACAGTAACAGACCATTGATTTAACCTATGTCAAACGGCAATGATTTGATTATGCCGGACGTAGGGATTCGATTTTTTTTTTGGTTGAATCACTTCCTATTTTATTTTTCTTGAACGAAGAAAAAGATTACCTTAAGTGCCCTAAACAAAATCAAGAAAAAAGGCGAATTCCGTCCTTTTTCAGAAAGGTCAAATGGGCAGGAAACGTAAAAACAGCATTTTTTTCCCCCTCTTAAAAAAAGATCATCATGAAGCCTCATCATTGAAGGGTGATATTCGTCTGATTTAAAAGAAGGTGAATCAGTGATTATTTAATGAATGGTCGTTCTAAAAATAAATGCTTTTGATGCACTGGAACACAAATACTGGATTTGTGCTGATAAAATGAATGCTGATTATATGCGAGTAATGTCAATGTCAGAAAGTATAGAACTCATACTTCATCGAACTGAATTGTGTAGGGGAGACCTGGGACAATTGTAACACTTTTTTTTTCCAAATTTGACCTATCAACTTTATTAAAGCAAAATACTTGCTTGAAACTAAATAAAATGAAATATGCATATCTTAGCTTGACATATGAATAGATTTGGGCTAAGTACAACAAGTCATTTTGAAGCCATTACCATTTTAAAACAAGAGGTCGAGTGTTACAATTGCCCCGTGTCCAGGGGCAATTGTAACACATGAAATTGTAACATTTTGTTTTTCTTTATCAAAGCTATGCACTTGACAGATCCAAGATTTAAACCACATAAGCTAATTATGATAAAACATGACAATGCTTGACTCATTTATATTATATTTTCCACATGTTATATTCATGATATGGGGTAAAAGTTATAATTTTTTTTAAAAGGTTGTTGGGGCTTCACCTTTTAACTGTAGAACTATAGAACCTTCATCATTTCATAGTTTGGTTCTTTATCTACTTTGTACCTACCCAATATATCTTTAAACTGACAACTGTGGTATAAAATATTATATTAAGAATACGCCTTTTGACTTTAAAGGGATGCAGTAACATTGAATGATATTCAAATCACATTTATTCGATTTAGCTTATTTTGCCAACATAATTATAAACACTTAGGTCAGTCTGGTATCTATTCAAAATTGCAAGCTAATTGCTTGCTTTACCTTCGAGATATCAATGATTTCATACTCAAAATTTATAAACCGACACCGGATGGTTTATAAAACCATGTGCTTTTCCACACACCCATTTGCTGTTGTAAAGTCCCCCGTCTCTATAGCGGCCGGGTGCGCCTATCAGCAGGGGGTACTGGTGTTCGGCTGTCGATGCTTGGATTGTTTGTACACTGTTTTAAGGTAGTAAATGACTTCCATTTGATCTGAAACTTTCAGTAGTTGTTTTTACTGTTGGATCAATATAATTTTATTAATCTTTGATATAATTGCTCTTGTTTTTGAAAGCTACTTAATCCCTTTAACACATTCTTTTCCAAGTAAAGTGATACATTTCTGATAAGATCGAAGTAAAAAAATGACCGTTTTTTTTTTTTTTTTTTTTTTTTTTTTGTTAAAATCAATCTTCAAATTTACGCCACTTTTTTCTGGCAAAATCAATATTTCTTTGCCTGTTAACAAAATGTATTGGACATATATTTTCAGGTATTCATATTGAAAATATATTTTTATCTTTTATGGGGGCTCCCATCTCCTCTCCTCTCTCTCTCTCTCTCTTCCTCTTTCTCTTCTGTCTTTCTTTTTTCTTCTTTCACTCCATCTTTACCTTTTTACTTTCCTATCTGCCCTTCCCCCTCTTTCTCTCCTCCTCCTCTCCATTTCCTCTCCCTCCTCTCTCTTCTCTCTCTTTTTAATGTCTTTTTTAAAAAAAAATAAGAAAACAGCAAATCAGGGGGGGGGGGTCCGTAATCTCTTTCTCATTTTATAGGATCCTATAAAATAAGCCTTTTCCGATTTCAGGGGCTATCCTGTCAGAGCTTCTTTTAAGTTTTATTCCATGTACACTCGAGAAATAAAATAAATCAAATAAAATCAAATTATATGTTCACAGTTATCTAATGTCTAATTCTCATGTTTGAGCTAATAAGGGAGTTTACAGTTACCGATAGGAGCTCTGTGACGTCATTGGGTCAGGGGTCATATGTACGTGGTCTCCTCCATTTCAGGAATTCTTATGTGTGAAGTCTATGACACCTTTTGATTTACATATGGTTTTCATGCTTTTTATCGCTCATATTGTGAAAATAAGGATGAAGAATCGCACTTGTCTATTGATGAGATAGCCAGTGTATACTTATTCCTATCTTTATTTTGATACCATGTTTATTTAAGTCTCTTTTCTCAACTGAAAGCGAAATTTGTAAGTTACCAACTCGCGTACGGCAAAGCGGCATTGAGTTCGCCGAAACTAACGGGGTTTGAAATCTCGATATTCGGACCGGTGTGCATAAGTACAGAGTCGGTGTTTTTGCAACTTTCCGAGAGGAAAACGTTAATTAAAGTCATGAAAATGTCTCATCATATTATTCAACATGACAAACGAGAAGGAAAAAAACCGACAAAAAGAAATATACAGCTAGATTTTTGCTACTTGATAAAAATTTGTTGGTTGGTTGACACCATGGGTTGACCTGTACGGTCGCCGCATTTTATGTATATTTGACCTGACCCCGGAAGTGGATATCGAGACTCGCGCATGCGCAGATTTGTATCTGTAAACTCCCTTATAGATAAAGTTACCTTTTGTAATTGTAAACAAAGCCACTATAATTGACTATACATTCAAACTTATGAAGCTCTGAAGTTCTCTAGTAAAGTGATATAAATTATTAAAACAACAAGAATAAAAAGAAACTTGAGGCTCTGATTACAATGAAACAAATGATAAAAAAACTAAAGGCACTTTTTTTCGGACAATAAATATTTTTCTAATATTCAAAAACGTATTGGACAGATATGTTCAAAGTTATTTTAATTTCATGTCTGAGCTTATAGATATGGTTACCTTTTGTTTTTGTTAAAGCATTATAAATTGACAATTTCATTCAAAGTTATGAAGTTCTGATGCTTGAGTTTATCGACCAGACTAACCTATTTACAATTTTGGCATTAAAAAAACCTAATGTTCATTATCTTTAATATTTGTTTAATTTTTCGTTTCTAGTAAAGTAATATAAATTATGAAATAAAAAAAAAAATAAAAAAAATGAGGCTCTGATTACAATGAAACAAGTGATAAAACAAACTAAAGACACCCTTTTTTCGACTAAATCAACTATTTCTTTGCCTTTTCAACAAAACGTATTGGACAGATATGTTCAAAGTGATTTAATTCTCATGTTTGAGACTTTAAATAAGGCCATTTTTCCTTGTAAATGAAATAAATGATTGACAGATACGTCAACTTATGCAATTCTCATTTCTAAGCCCCCCCTCTCCCCTTTTCGTCAGAAACGTGAACAAAAACGGACAAATTGACCATACATTTGTGATTTTTAGCCTGTTCAGCCCCCACCCACCCCCTGCCGCTCAGCCCTCCACTTTCAAAAATGCTCCGTGTCCCTGATTGGTTTATATTAGGCTTGGTGTTGATGCAGCGGAAAGCTGCTTAATACCGCGCAAGTTCCTACGGGAGTTACTTGAATTTTAACAGAAACAGTCCTTCAGGGGCAATTTGTAACAGCTTGTTTACAATTGCCCCTGACAGAGGCGACCATATTTGGAGAGATTTTTTTCTATCTTAGCTTAGGTATTCATCGTTGAAAACGTTAGCAAAAATTGGCCTAAGAACATAATGTCTAAATATATAAAAATGACAGCCGTAGCTCATCTACATATTTGTCCAGAAGAAAAAACAATGGGTAATGTGAAATATTACTTACTGCTCAAAAAACGGTTTTTCTGCTGAGAAAGTTCCACGAACCGTTAAATCTGTTAACACTCATACAGCATGTGGAGCGATGAAATGCGCATGCCCTTCTACCAAATTTTAAGTTTATAGCGTGTTTCTGCTAGGAATGGGAGCCCCTGTTACAATTACCCCGTGTTACATTTGTCCCCGGTCTCCCCTACGTTCATTAAAATGTGTAACTATTGCAATTTTTTTGCCAAACTTAGCAGGTAGATCATGTACGATAAATTAATAACAACCAAAGTTAAATGAGAAATTGAATTTGCCTCCATGCCTACAGAAACACGTGCTGCCTTGATTATGTTTTAAGATTTTTTTTAATGATTCTTTTTTTCCTCAAGCAAGTTTTCTTTATTTTGTTTGGTTATAATGTATATTGTAGACAACTCGTTTACTCTTTAACGCTACGTGTGATCAGTCCCATACAACCCTAGTTCTGCCCAATTTTTAGACTCAGAGGCCTGATAATAATGTACATGTGTATCTAATCCCTTCCCCTAAAAGTATCGGCGTCATGTATTTTAGATACAATCTAAATGACGTGTTGTAAAAAAAAAATAATAAAAAAATAAAAATCAAATGCCTCGCATTATATTCTACCCCAGGACTCGGTCCCTCCTCCCCCCCCCCCACCCATGCAGTATTTTCGTTCCTGATTTCTCGGGGAAATGGCTCAGTTCAGGGGGGAAATCCAGAAAAATAATTGAAATATGGGTCTTATAGCATTTATCCTCGAACTATTTTCAATTAGGGGTCATTTTTAATTCTTTCTCGAAAAATCCTGAAAATAGGGTCCCGAATATAATCCGAAAATCTGTGATAGAGGGGTAATTTTGCTGGCTTCAACTCCACAAGCCTACAATAGGGGGTAATTTTGATTCACGCTCGCCGATCCAAAACATGTGACAGGAGGAATCCGGAAAGAGCATACGTGAATGTTTGACCGCCTGAGTGGGGGGGGGGGGGCGACGGGGGTGGTACACGGTGGTTTTGAAAACTGACAATTGGTTACGTTTCTCATTCGTTTGAATTATCTTTGCCAGGGTCGGATCTAGGGGTGAGGGGTACAGCAACCATGAGCCCCCTAATTTTTGAAAAAGACTCGTTATCTGTAAAATCAGATTTTTTTTTTTGGCTGCGCCCACCCTCTTTTTCAAAATTTTCCGCCTTTGTTTGTATTCAATACCACGTAAATCAAACCTTCCCATCGATCCTCTCAATAAAGGTTCAATAGTAACGATCGGTTTCCTAATTGACATGTCGTCTGTTCTATCTATCTTTACGTCTCGCTCTGAGGACATCGTAATGGAAAGGAGCACTCAATATATATCTTGACCTTCAGGATTGTGATCAAAGAGAATAAAGACAAGAGATTCCTTTTCCTCACACTCAATTTTTATGGCCTCAATCGTCGTTTGGGTTGTGAGAAAATGTGACCCCCTTCCTCATAAACCCACACAGCCCAGATGTCAAGAAATCTTATTAGATGAAATCGTTAAATAATACTTGTGCTTAAAAAGTCATCTGAACCTCGTAAAAACTTGTACTAAACAAGCCATCAAATCAAATTAACTGCTATCCTATAAATGTTAATATCACATTGCGTTGTCCAATTCCTGGTATATTTATGGTTTAAATGAAATAATCTAAACCTGGAAAAAATGTAATAAATATTAAGTTATGTCACGTGAATATTAGTTTTGTCTTCTATCTCTAATTTCTCAACATTTCAAATCTGCTTATTCTTGGAATAAATTTATTAAAAAATATTTCATGTTGGACAGGAGAATTCCATGTCACATCTTTCAATTTGCATAGTTTTGACGTCAAAACATTTTCATGTCACTCCATTATTTCGGATAAGCAAACCTTATATAACGGCAAATGAAATAAAATCTTTCATTTGCATGTTGAGATAATGATCACATTAATATGATCTTCACCTGATACGTAAATCTTAACCCTCTTTGTGCTTTGTAGCCATATGGCTACATAATTTTCACTCACCTTTTCTAAGAATAGCACAAAGAGGGTTAAGATTCACAAATCATGTTTTCAATTGCTCCGTATGAAGGTATTTCCTTTATCACATCACAACGTACGTCATTGATGAGTCGCTTTTATGCATGATTATTTGAGAGGCGCTTTATTTAGGCAATATTTGTGTTAGTTTAGGTTCGAGGGATATTCTAAATGATATATTGAGCGTTATTGATACCTATTAGTTTCCTGAATTACAAATGCCGGCCAGTATACGGTGGGTAACAACATAGAGATAAGATGACATGAACATTACCATCAAATCAATTAAATTCAAGCTGTTTTCCGCTAGAGGGTTACTAGAAACCGTTGTTGATATCAGGATTTCGATTGACTTCAGTTTCACATCTCTACCGGGAATAAATATAAGTTAACAAGACAGTGGAACCGAGGAAACCGTTCAGTGTGTATTTCCTTTGGGACATGAGACTTATTTCATTATGTTAATTTGTTGGCTTCAGAATGCCCTTTGATAAAGATGAAGCATTTAGAATCCAAGAAAAACCATCGTCACTCGATAATTGTAAAGGGTAAACAAAAATTGAGATGTAAGAATAGTGTAGGTGGAAAGGGAACCTATATATTTAACCTATTCGCAACGATACTCCACTTTGTATGGTGTGACTTAATATATTTCGAATGAGCTTTAAAATATTCCAGATTTATCAGCATAAAGAGCAACGATTTCTGCACAGAATGAGACCATTTATGTAATGTTACCACTTACGGTTGGGCGTCTGGGATTGAATTAAGGCAATTAAGTATCAAAATCATTAAATTGGGAACAATCTTACATAGTGGAAATCAGTGTTTTCCAGACAAATTGACAAATATAATTCTAAACATATGTCCTAATGGGTGCATTTTAAATAAATAACCTTTTCCACCCAAAGTATGATGTACTAAATTAAAACAAAAACAAAAACAAAACCAAAAACAAAACAAAACAAACAATGATGCCAATTTGTAGAAGAAAAAAAGATGGAATAAGCAACTAATGAATATTTGCTGTCGTGAAAGGATTAAAGAACTCTTAAATGTTCTTTATATGAACCAAAACGACTGTAAAGTCCGTCTGAAAATATTTGGAGAACCTTTAAAGTTTCAAAAAGAATCAAAGGGTTCCTTCTGAAGGTCAACCAAAGAATCATTTCAGCACCATTTTCTAAAAAGGCAAAGCATTTCAGTGTCGTAAAATTTTGTTCCACATTCATCATCTGATTTCTTCATTGACTTTCTTTGATTTCCTCTCCTTTCAGATCTATGAGAATTGACATCAATTTAGCACTATGGACTTTCAAAACTACACCGCCCTCTACGATGAGACTGAGGATGTCCAGTGGGAGTTTCATCCTATTCAATGGAACTGGCAGACAATCATACGAACGATTCTGGCCATCTTGGGAACACTCGGGAACACACTCGTTATTTTCGTGTACATGAACCGGAAGAGAATGAACAGTTGTACCAATACCTTCATCGTGGGTCTAGCCGTAGCTGACCTCATTACATCATTTCATCAATTCCCAAGACCAATGGAGATAACAGTGCCTCCTGGATTTGCTGGTGAACTCTATTGTCGCTTTGCATTTGTAGGGTCAAATGTCACCATGTGGATATCCATCATTGCTTCTGTTTTCACACTTACTATGATTGCCATTGAACGGTACGTGGCAGTCGTGTACGCCGTCCACTACAGATCCATCTTCTCGAAGAAACGTCCTCGCTACGTCTTAATTTGCTGCTGGATCGCATCGATAACAATAAATACCCAAAGTTTCTACATCAATTTCCTAGACAACGAAACACACACGTGCTATGTGAAATACCCGAGTGTGATTTTTCAGAAGTTCATTGGAGTAAGTTTCTTTCTGATCGAGTATTTCCTTCCGATGGTGATTATGTTGTTCACTCAAACGCGTACTGTCATGACGTTACGCGCACAAGCTCGTGCGCTGTCGTCAGATCGGAAGGAAAGTAACGGTCCAGCCCTATCACTTCTTCAAGCTAGGAGACGTGTTATTGAGATGCTCTTCATGGTGATCATTACATTCATCATCTGCTGGTCACCTGATCAGATAGCCTATTTCTGCTATATGATGGGTATATTTGAAGCATCTTTTCTCGCAAGCTCTCTCTACACTGCCTTCGTGGTTTTAGCATTCGCGAATTGTTGTATGAATCCGTTCATTTACGCTGCAAGGAACGCGAATTTTAGACGCGCTTTACGAGACTTATTTTCAAAAGGAAAGAAGAACAAGATTCACAGTATTAACACTATTGCAGGAAAGGAAGAGACCGTGGCTGATACGTTAGCTAAACAAGGGGGTCAGGTGGGCTAAAGGGTATCCTGTGCTTGATAGAAGAACTACCATAGGGTGGTATAGGCCGACGTTAGCTAAACAAGGAGCTCAGGTGGCCTAAAAGGTGTCATCTAATTGGATAGAACTAAAATGGCTAATTCACAATTTCATCCGTTCGGTTGATTGACTGTTACTAGTATTTTATTGGACAATGTCTAATGACACAGATAAACAAGATGGTCATCTAGGCTGAATGGTGTCATTCAATTGGATAGAATTATGATGCCTGATTATAGACCACCTATCAAAATTATATATTTACGCTATTATAACTTATTGCTGAAATAAATATTTTTGTAGACAATTACATACGTTTGAGATTTGAGATTTTTTATGCTACAGTCACACAGACACTTACGTATAGTTACGTCCCGTTGCGTCCAAAAATGATTTTCTTTTCTGCTCTATTATTTCTTATGTATTTCTTTGTTTTACTGAATAAACGAAATTATCATTATTTCCACTTCTGACTATGACGGGAAGGAATCCGTGGGGATCCGCAGAAAAGAAAATCATTTTTTGACGCAACGGGACGTAACTATACGTAAGTGTCTGTGTGACTGTAGCATTAATGCTACAGTCACACAGACACTTACGTATAGTTACGTCCTGATGCGTCCAAAAATTATTTTCTTTTCTGCGGATCCCCACTGATGCCTACCCGTCATAGTCAGCAGTGGAAATATTGATAATTTCGTTCATCCAGTAAAACAAAGAAATACATAAGAAATGATAGAATAGAAGATGAAATAATATTTGGACGCAACCGGACGTATCTATACGTAAGTGTCTGTGTGACTGTAGCATAAGTATTGACGGTAGGCGTACGTTATTTTCGCACACAAATGCCTTTGCAACACGTGCTAAACTTATATTCACATTTATTAGAATTTACAATGCATAGTTGAATACATAAAGTGCTGTATTTTTTTTTAATGCATGTGTAATTATTATATCATCACGAAACTGTTTCGTATTTTTCCAAACACTGCAACACCATAAAGTACATGTATACAAACACAACCAAAATACAATCGAAAAGCTACTTACCTACTCTTGTATACTATATTACTTTCTTCTTTTTTTGCTGGTAAACAAATATTATATCCGCTCTGATTCATTAAATATGGGTTTCCTTTTTTGTCTAACTCAGCCAGTAAACCACATGATAATTCAAAAGTTTGGAGAACACTTTTCTAGAATCTTTCGAACTTACGTTATTTCGAATGTGACCCATAATACCATGTCAAATAATGTTTTATTATTATCAAGCACATTTGAAGTTAGATTTGGACACTTTATTTTCATTAGAAATATCATTTTGCTTCGCTATTTAACAGTGGTGGTCATTTGTTTATTTATTTTCAATTTTGTCAAGAGAGATTTTCTAGAATATTCAGTCAACAGTTGCATTTAGTTTGATTTACAATTTCATGTCATATAATTGTATATATTTTATTGATCCATAACACCAATTAAAGGTAATTGCCCCTTGTTCTAAAGCCATTTTAACAAAATTAATACCCGATTGGTCTCATCCCACATGGTCCCATTACATTTCGTATAATCCAGTTTTTCTAATGTCCACTTAATTTAACACCACTGGTAATAGACCAAAAATTGATTTGACAATTAGACCAAGTATGTATTAGATCGAGCGGGAATTAGACTAAATTATTGTTAGCCCACAAAGGGTTTAGCCCATGTGGTATTAGCATGCGCAGCTCCAGGGGCCTGGCCGGCATCCTTCCGCCCCATCCCTCCCCCTCTCGCCCTGAATTGGAATTCAAATTTTGCTCCTCTTTTCCAGGGGCCTGGCAGGCATCCTTCCGCCCCACCCCTCCCCCTCTCGCCCTGAATTGGCATTTAAATTTTGCTCCTTTTCATGAAGTCCTGATTAGACAATCAGATAATCATATACCAACTAGATCAAGTTGATTAACCCTAATAAATGGTATAAGTATTGTTATTCGATCATTTATAAAGAGAGTGTTGATATAGAGATCGAATACATTAATAATTATGTCATTATTTTTTCAGTGTGTACTTTTTATATAACTTAAATGATAATTGAAGCAGCTACCGTATACCTGTTGAATGTCTGGATAGAGTTTCATTGAAAAAAAAAAATTATCAAACTGATCGAAATACCATCTTTTTTTAAAGAGAACTCATATTGCCCGGCTGGGCCAGAAAATCTAATATTCAAAAGAATTAATGAAAAAATCACCTGACATTTAATCCACCTTATTTACTTATTTGTACAACGATAAATGGAAAATAGTTTTCACCTTATTCCTTACTTTCACGAACGTTATATTTTAATACGGTATTGTGTCGTATACATAATATAATAATAATTAATTTAAAAAAATTAAAAAAAAAGTGTTTAATTCGAATATATTGCGATTCTATATCGTATGTATTTACGATCCATATGTCAGATTAAATATTTTAGTAGTAAGAAAATTGTAATTAAATAATTTTGTATTATATTGTAATCAAATATTAACATCAAATATAACGTTTCTAAATGCACACTACCATGCGTATATTAGTTTTATGTTTTGTACATGTATTATTAAGCAAGTATCTCTGGTATAGGCCCCTAATGTTCAATATGACAGCTATTGTGATGAACATGCATATACTACAGATCGCATCAATCCTATCATTTTTGTTGGTCGCTAAGCCTCAAAAAGCCTATTGCTCAGTGGATAGAGCGTCCGCCTCATAATCGGGAGGTCATGGGTTCGAGCCCCGGCCGCGTCATACCAAAAGACGTTAAAAATGGTAATTGCTGCTTCTCTGTTTGGCGTTCAACAAGAGGGGGATAGAGCAACATCCTTCTGTCGCTGCTCAGCGGCTGCCGGGCCCACGAGAAAAGGGGCAAAATAAATATCCGTTTCGGACAATAAAATTTGGAGCATTTTCATTTTTCATTTTTCATTTTCAACGCTATCAACACCGGAATAGTGTTATGTGAATGGTTTTATTCATCCCCGAATCCCCCTCCCCTCCCCCACTCAGGGGGTTAACCATACACGTATGCTTGTTCCGAATTCTTAGAGATATACACCTTATCATGCTTATGGTAGGGGGAGGCAGCAAAATAACCTCTTTTCACAGGCTTGTGGACCCTATTTGGGACCCTATTTCACAATTTGTCTTCAAAAAGTTGAAACCTACCCTTTGATTAAAAAAGGTCGGGGGGGATGCTAAAAGACCCCTATATCAATGATTTATCGGAGATTTTTTCCCGACTGGGGGGGGGGGCGAATAATTTTTTTTTTTTTTAAATCAAATCACTGAAAATAAAGAAATGAAATAGTGTAGAATCGTATTGATTACTTGTATCATTAAACATGTTTGAAAATACATGATGCTAATAGTATCGAATCTAATTCTAAAACAATCGGGAAAAGGGAAACATTTTTGTTTTTCTTTTCAGCAATATATACACAATTGATTTTGTTTCGTGGAGTTATGTGAAAATACATGATGCTAATAGTAACCAATCTAATTTTACAACAATCGGAAAAAGTGGGAAAATTGTTATTCTTCTCAGCAATATATACACAATTGATTTTTTTCGCGAAGTTATGATAAAATGATAACAATAACAGTAATAGTGATGAAAATTGAACTCTAATACAATTTCAATACAAACATTATCGAAAAAGCATTAAATAAGGAACAGTGGATTCAATCAACATTACTAATTGATTGGGTTTGTAGTAGGGTTGAGCTGTAAATATTGATACATGTAACATGATCAGAGGAACTTCTATTCAATAAACTCAGTGGTATCAGTTACATCAATGAGCTTTGAAATCATACCAGTCACTGCATTACATTACCTTCATATGACCATGACATTGTGAGATTGCAGACGGTTCACGGTGTGACTGACCCACAATCGCGCAGACGACAGAGTAAATGATAGCGATTTTCATTACCATGGCAACACATACTCCCAGGTAGTCGGGAGTATTTGAAGAGCTCAGTTCCAAAAGGTACTACATCCACTTTGGATGAAAATTGAGTAATTGATATGACACCATTATCCAGGTAGGTACCTTTCTTCGAACAAAACTTTGAAGAAAAAAAAATGAAAGCAACTATCAAAAAATACACTTTCAAATTTCCCTTTTCCATAGACGCCTGTACAAAATTTGGAAGACAAATGCATTTTACTCAGAAGTAACAAAAGTGGATGTAGTACCTTTTGGAAATGACTTCTTCATTTATACGACATACAGGTGCGCTTGATAAAGTATTAACGTTTTGAAGGAGAATTCACTCTAGAAGATAGTTACCGAGACTAAATTAGCTCTCGAGAGTTTATGATTGCTAACAAGTCTACTTAACGACGGCGCATCAACAATTTATTTAAATAAGAAGGCAACTCCGTAACGTTTACTTGAGGCAATTACAGTGTTATAATTAATTTTCCCCGTATACATATTGCATCATATATCGTTTCATATGATATGTAGGCTATAGGTATATGGGGAGTACGATTGGAAGGTAAAATGCGAGTAAACATGCGGTCGGGTGATATTTTTTCTTTTTCTTTTATTTATTTTATAATTTTTTTTTTGTACAATACGTATTTATGTGTTTATTCCATCTCACCACGTAGAGACACAGGGAATAGCTTTCAGCAACAAGAATTATTGAAATATAACCTACCATAATCACACACATTCGACTTTTGATCCTGCATAATCGTGTCACGGATCCAAAAAATCTTACCTGCAAACATTTTGAGGTAAGGAAAATAAAGAAAACACGAACTGAACGCAGTTCTCGTCCCCTCCCCCACTCAGGCAAAAGACGTATGCTTGTTCCGGATTCTTTGAGATGCCCCATCATGCCCAGGATGGGATTGGTTTGGATTTGACCCCAAAACGGACTTTTGGAAGGTAATCCAGCTAATTTGCCCCCTATCACGGGCTTGTAAGGGGGACGCCACCAAAATTACCCCGATCACAGTTGTTTTTTTTTTCTTCTTTAACTAACCATATTCGGGACTTTATTTCAAGACTGTTCCGGAAAGATTTGAAAAATGCCCCTAAATTAAAGATTTTTTGTTGTTGAAAATGCTAAAATACCCATATTTCAATGATTTTCGGACAGAGCCCCTTAAAATATAGGCGTACCCCTTTCCCGAGAAATCGGGAACAAGCATGCGTGTAGTGTTAACACCCTGAGGGGGGGGGGGGGGGGGGGGGCGGGGGCGGAATAAATGTGTATATTCATACTATGATGATTGCGTGTAGCGACAATTCACTATTGTTTCACAATAGGCCTACAAGCCATTCGCATCATGAGCCAAGTCCTATAATGCCCTACTTTTATCTGCATGTATAATAGAATGGTAGGCCATTGAAGTTTAGTTGTAAAGATGATGATAGGTTTTGATAGAACTCCTGGTATTCATTTCTAAAATGTTCAAAGTTACATATATTTACGAACACACCCATGCAGGGTAGATGTCTTCAGCCGGTTGATATTTTCATAGAAATCTAGAATGTGAAAGATTGTCTTTTTAAAAATATATATTTTGCTTTTTAAAAACCAGCCCCGTTGCTTCCACAGCTCTAATTGCCATTACCTCTATGCAACCTTTATATTGTTATTAGATCTTTCTCGTCCTATTTGCCTTGTAGTCACGTGACCTCTAGCTTCAGGTGTCAGTCATCGATTGTAAGCATACACATAATCGATAGTGCGTTTTGTGCTTGGTAAACTTGAACTGATCAATATCCTCACTAGACCAACCTTTAACTGTCAATTTCAAATCTACAGACCAGTGCCCTGTAACACAAAGACTTACGACTGATAAAAAGTTACGATTGATTTTTTCTCGGTAGCCTCATTTGGAAACCAGGTACAGTCATGGATTAGGATTTGGATGAGATTAAGAGTAGGGTTAGGGCTGTCCTGTCCATGATGAGGCTATCAAGAAAAAATCAATCGTAACTTTTTATCAATCGTAAAACTTAGTGTTACACCCCACTGGATTGCATCACATTCAAATGATTTAAAATGATGGCTGGTATTCAAAATGCCCAAACGAAAACCTGAAATGATATACGGGGTGTCCCAAATCATTAAGCGGAGTCTTTTTTGAAAATAGTGGAATATTAAATGCATAATTATAAAGGTCAACTTATCCTCTGTATTTTGACACCAAATACAATACATTTTAAAAAGCCAAGTTTCGATGAACAAGAAGATTTTAAATTTAAACCACTTTACGCAGATCAAGTCAATATGAATCGTATGGAATAGACTAGTTTCTTAACATATTCAAATTTTATGCATACTTTTTTTTAACAAAGGTTGTTCATGACAACCTGAAAGCTTGTCAGAGGCTTGGCCGACATAGCAACAACCAATGTATGCAAACTGGATTCCATATATTGTAGTTCATTGTTTTATTACAGGTTATTTAAATACCTTGTTGTCGCCAGGAAAAAAGGTATGCATAAAATTTGAATATGTTAGTAAACTGGTCTATCTCTCCAGTAAGGAAAATCCTTAAGTATTTACTATCAATGGGAGATTCTATGAATGAAATTTCGGTTTATTAACGACAATAATTACATTCAAGTAGGGCTATTTTTTATTTTCCATGTGCTAAATTTTGCATGAAAATATTTACGTTTTCTTTAGCGCATTTCCTCGTTGGTAATAATTTATATTTCTTTAACAGGTGTGTAATTCTTTAAAAAAAAAAAAAAATACAAGAGAATATTTCTTTTTGGCTTATTTCTTGTAAAGAGGATTTTTTTTTTTTTTTTTTTTTTTTTTTTTTTTTTTTGTTTTGAAATGCAAAACCCTTAACAGACAGGAAAGAGAAGATATCCACAACAACGATAAATTTGATATTTACAATGTTGGACCAACGTTTTGAGCGCGCACTTATGCATAAAACTTAACGTTGATCCAACGTCGGCATATGGTCACCGCAACGTGAAACGTTGTGCCAACGTTGGCCCAACGTCAAGAATAACGTTGGCCCAACGTAATAGCCACGACCATTGCCGATGTTGGCCCAACATAACCTTGCTATCTAGGTATCTGTGCCATTTTTCATCTTGTAGAAGAACACAAAAGTTATATCATGGAGCCTACCTTCGTTTTTTCAATCAAATCGTTGGGTTTGATGAAAGCAGGATCCGCCACCTCATGGGCAATATAGGTTAATTCACGAGAGAGCAAATTTCTTTTAAAAGTTGTGTACTTATTTTGAAGATTTCTACAACAGTCCCGATACATTATGATCAAGAAGCTTGAGCTGCTCCTTCATTCCACGTGATAGGCATTATGATTAACAATCTTGAATGGGGAGTTACTATAGAATTAATGCTATTGTTAGAAAGTGAGTTAAGTAATAAAAAGTCAAAACATATTGTCGGCAAGTTGAAGGCAATGAATTAAGTACATGAATGTATACTTACAGGACGCGAAAACGGTGCAATGGGACTGGCAAGCAAAATATGGCCTCATAAAATCAGGATCAGGATCTGTACACTGCTGGTCCAGAATGCAGCTGGTGAGTCACAATGTCCCACATTTCTAACCGTAGTTCTAATGTTAATTTAGATGGTGACCCTGGAGGTGCTAAAAATCCACAAATCAGTCCACGAAATAGGACACATCAACCAAAAAAATGAGTAAAAACCGTGAAAGTCACCGCAAATCAACGTAGCATCATCGTAGACGTTATTTCCAAATTTAAGCAACCGCATTTTTCTGACAAAAAATAAATAAATAAATAAAATAGATT
This sequence comes from Paracentrotus lividus, assembly GCA_940671915.1. Lineage (NCBI taxonomy): Eukaryota > Metazoa > Echinodermata > Echinoidea > Camarodonta > Echinidae > Paracentrotus > Paracentrotus lividus. The sequence continues at coordinate 26,093,920 of CALNVZ010000641.1, forward strand.
TCGGATGTGTCAACGTGGCACCTGAACAAAGTTCAGATGTAAATAATGGAACTTTTGTTAAATAAAATTTATGATAAAATGGTGACATCTTCACGCGTGACGCCCACTAATCTCATCAGTGGTGACGTCATAGTTCTGGACAATTGAAATATTTCAATTTCATGATTCAGCGTCATGACTGGTTTGATCACTGGGCTTCACGCGTGAAGAAGCCCATGAATATGATTGCTTGTCAAAAAAGGGTTCCTTTCATTAACTCTAACGTGATGACGCCAATGTCAACGTGCAATACAGGCGCGGATCCAAGAAAATCGAATTGAATGCATTTCGGGGGCCCAATTGTCTGGGGACAAAAGCGGCTCTATTATGTTTACGCATGGGCCCGGTAAGTTCATTATGTGACTCTGGTCTGCGTCCGCTACTGCAATAGACGAGTTTACTAACATTTTCAAATTTTATTCATACTTTTTAAACAAAGGTTGTTCTTGACAACCTGAGAGCTTGTCAGAGACTTGTCTGACATAGCAACAAGTAATGTATGCAAACTGGATTCCATGTATTGTATTTCATTCTTTTATAACAGGTTGTTTGAATACCTTGTTACTATGTCGCCAGGAAAAAAGTATGCATAAAATTTGAATATCGTAGTAAACTGGTCTATTATAAAAAGTGCCTAATAGGCAGTGGCGTACCTAACCTGATTAGACACAATGAAAACGGGGGGGGGGGGGGCGCACTATTGTGCACAAACAATAGTGCGTCCCGCCTGTTTTCATTGTGTCTAATCAGGCTAGGTACGCCACTGATAGGGAGACTCGACGTGCCTCTTCTACGAGGTTGAGAGGTATACAATAGAATCTTGTCACAAGTAATAATAATGATAACCAAGGTTTCTTCACGCCTCTTATAGGTCGACAGGCTAGAGGTCGAATCTAAGAAATGGCGTATACAATTTTGGTAGGGGGTGGGAGGAGATTGGTCTTGATAGGGTTTAAAATGTCTTGCTAGAAAATCAATTTTGTTTAAGGTCGTGTGTCATGAATTGGGTGCAAAATGCGTTACATGTCCAAACATTTGTAGAAATGTACATTGTCACAAACAAACATCTCTAGTTTCTTAATGGTAAGTCAAACATGTATAAAAGTATACATATATTTAAAGCTGAGATGGTAAGGTATATGATTAACATATTCTTTTTCCTGTACAGGGTGTGTCATTAAAGCTATACAAGGTGTTACAAGAAAAAATGGTTTAAAAAGTTTCACAATTTCAATGGCAAGTAATTTCTTATTGTTTGCATTAATTGAAATAAATCAACTTAGACTGTGTTAATAAGACCCAATGCTTCTAAAAAATATAAACTTGTAATACAAAATTATTCTTTCAAACCGCGCTACAGAGTGTATAAAAAAGAAGAAAAATTTGTTAAAAACTGGCAGAAATCCTGTCTTTTACATTTGAATTACAATTTCGACAAAGTTTATTACAAAAAAAAATTGTTTCTACTCATTTGTGTATCTACGTACATGCAAAGAAAATGGGTGAAAAAACACAATTATTGCTATAAAATGGCATGTTGCAATTTTTGATGCCTGCAATGCATTGTCTATGAGCCGTGCGTACATGAAATTTGTTTTAACTGATTAATTAATTGACAAAATGACTTTTGAAAAATCTACTTCACATTTACTTAAAACCAGATAAATTCCAAAGAGATTGATATATCACTCAACCTATAAGACCGATTAGATACAAATATATAACGCAACAAAGAGAAAGAAAGTAACAAAAATGGGAATTCCCTATGCTTTAACACATGCCTCCACCGTAGGATCCTCCACCGTAGGATCCTCCCCTCCCTACCTTACCCTACTCAAATCATTTTTGTATTAAAACTATGCGCAGGACTAAGCTGAAACTTTACAGACATGTAGCCCGATAAATTATCTACAATTTGAGACATTGTAAAGCTCATGACTGTACTTTGTTATCATGCTATGCGAAAAAATGTGAAAAATTTTCCTCTAAAATGTAACGCCTCCACCCTTTTACTATACCCCAATATATGACACATGACCTTAAAGATTTATAGGACTGATAATTAACAGAACAATTTGGAGTTTTTTTTTCAATGGAAGTAGCGGTTATGCAAAATAGGTCAGGTGAATTATGTTTTGTACAGTCTGTGTCAAATAAGATGGTACAAGTGGAAAACACGTTTTGTTTTTTTTAAGTATGAAAATTAATCACATTCTAAAAGTGTTTGATATTTCCATGAAGTAAGTAAACAAGGCTTTCTTCTGTATTTTTTTTCATCCCAATTGGTGCTGTAGATCTTGAGACATGACCAGTTTTCTATAATCAAGACAAAAATGTAATTTACGCATGCTTTTTAATGGGTTTCGTACATAATAGCCATGAATTCAGCGCACCGAAACAATAAATGTGTGTAATTTCGATAAGATCATCGCCGCACAAAACTTAACTTAACATAACTTTTGTTATACAAAAGCAAATTACACAAAACAAAGTGCATCAGCAAGAAAAATCTTTTGGCTTTAAGTTGGTACCACATAAACCCATCATTTAAAAAGATTAAATACCTAAATATTTTTCCCGACTGTACCATTTTTTTTTCACAGACTGTATAATGATAACAAAAAATTGATATCTCACCATTCCAATCAAGCAAGAGTTCCAGTTAAGAATAAAATTTCAGACATTTATTACTTTTGTTTACACAAGTCTCAGAAGGAGTTAAATACATATATAATCAAATAATACAGCACAAGACATTTGGTATGATCTGGGTAATTCAAAGTCAAATTATTTATTGAAAGTTAATGCTAGTATACAACGATTAGGCCTATACATTTTAAGCGTACTGTATATAGTTTGTTAAATGATAATTTCGAAGATGAACGCATACACGTCTGCATGCATTAGATTAATATTTTTATGAGAAAACTTGTATCTATGTTCTATTATATAAATAGTGTACAATCTATCGCGCAATATACTGGATTATAAGTACGACAAATCCTAAATTATCCCGAGTGCAGATTTGTTTCTCCGAGGCCGCAGGCCGAGGTGAAATAGATCTTTAGATAATTTAGTATTTGGAGTACATATAGTCCAGTAATGTTGCAACATGGAGCGTTCACTATTTATTATAGTAAATAGACCCCTAGATCTTTGACCTTGCCTAATCTAGTTTCATTTTTGCAAAATTTTTGGTGCAAATTTAGCTATTGTGACGTATTTTGTTGCTCCGAGTATCCATTGTTATGAGCTATAGTGCGCAACATTTTACTGTCATTACGCGCTAGCGCAACAAGGCAGCTGATAGAATCGATACTCTCCCCATTCATTTAACAGAGGCTTTACCCTCCAAAAACCGAAAGTTATATTGTACATATGTACAATATAACAAATTGAAAGTAGGTCACGTGGTACTGCTGCAGCCAATCGCAACGCGTATTTTTCTACTACTATTTACTATATACATTTATCACCTGTTTATATGTAGCGTTAAATTATATTTCAAATGTGCAGATTTCTCTGGTCTAGAACTGAGTGCCCCTTTAAAACAATACCGATGTGTTGGCTCAGTGGATAGAGCGTGCGCTTCACGATCAGGTGGTCGTGGATTCGAACCCAGGCCGCGTCGTACCAAAATACTATCCTGTTTGGCCTTCAACAAGAAACAAATGGAGCAACATCGATCTGGCGCTGCTAAGTAGCTTTTGGAGCTTTTGAAATGAAAATAAATTGTCATTTTTTTTTATTTAAAAAAAAAATTCACTCTGAATGTAGCCATAATTTTTAGAATGCACTTTTTCATTCCGGATCATTCCACCTCTAGTGCGTGTACCCTTTACAAAATTACAACAGACA
>CALNVZ010000641.1:26109487-26132489 GCA_940671915.1 Paracentrotus lividus
TCAACACCATAATGGTGCCCCCTCCAAAATTTTCATTATTATTTGACCGATCACTTTCATATTTGGCTTGGCGATAGAGCAACTGAACTTCTACAATTAAAATCTCTCAAGGTCATCACATGGGAGGCCTAATAGCAGTTAAATAAAGAAGTGCATAGAAAATGCACAAAATCTGAATTAAATCATTTTAACTCTCTTAAAACACAGTTTGATGATGGAGACAAATACAAATATGTAAGTATATGATTCATTCATTGTTTAAAATTATGGATATCGAAAATGACACAAAAATGGAGAAACATGGTAGTAAGTTTGTGGTTGCCATGGCAACAGGGAATATCATACCCCAACAAATTATGTATTAAAATGTTCGTGGACTACCTATAGAAAAAGTCACCCAGTTTGGTGGAGATGCGTATAGAAATTGCGTATAAAGGTTTGGTGGGGCACATTAATTATGCCCCCTCCTTGATATTGGTTAACTGACAGGTCCAAGTTCAGAGAGTCACGAGTCATCATTGATTGAGTTCTCTTTCAATGCCTCCTACAAATATTAAGAGCACACAGTCGTGGATATTAACATAGGATGTCTAGTATACTTTTCACCCTCTACTGGTTACTAAGCTTAAGTAGAAAATACCGAAGCTAATATCAAGCCATAGGCTTTCTACTGGATGATGAAAATCTCGCTAAAATAAGGAAAAATAGAAAAACGTAAAACGGTTTATGAATAATTCGCATCGAAATAAAAAATAAGAAGAAAAAAAAAGGAGAGACGATTTGTTTTTCTTCTTCTGAAATATATAAATTTTATATATATTTATACATTTATATTTTTTTTTAAAGCTCAGTTATTGTACTCAGTGTTTGGTGACCATAGTAGCATGAACAATCACTTGAAGCTCAAAACATACTTTAAGGTGGAAATATAAATTCCAGAAATCAAAATTTGTTTAAAGGGGAATTCAACCCAAGGAGAGAATCAACCTTACAGGAAAGAGGAAAATGAGAGGAGCAATCTAAAAAAAGTTTCATCAAAATCGATTATAAAATAAGAGAGTTATGAAAGTTTGAAAAGTCTAGTTGTTCCTTCTATGGGGATCCTCAAATTGGCATCATCGGCTTGAAAATGGCCGATCTCATGGACAACTCTCCATTCGTTTTGTACACAAATTTTCAGATTTTCCCCATTTTCTTTCGAAATATATCTTAACTCCTTCTGAGCTCAACATATGTTGTGTGAAATATATTTTCCCATGACATATTTTGAGCTCAGAAGGAGGTAAGATATATTTCGAATGAAAATGGGGAAAATCTGAAAATTTGTGTACAATATGAATGGAGAGTTGTCCATGAGATCGGCCATTTTGAAGCCGATGATGCCAATTTGAGGATCCCCATAGAAGGAACAACTAGACTTTTTAAACTTCCATAACTTTCTTATTTTATAACCGATTTTGATGAAACTTTTTTTTAGATTGCTCCTCTCATTTTCCTCTTTACTGTTAGGTTGATTTTTTCCTTGGGTTGGATTCCCCTAAAAGTTTGTAGTGGATTTAATTTAATTATCATTTTGCTAAAGTATTTTTTTAAAGCCTACTCTTAAAATTTCATATTAACAAAAATAGAAAAGTGTCGACCATAACTTCCTTGCTAAGTGGCATGATCACGCGTTGTGCAAATGGGCGTACTGCCCTTTGCATGCTACAAGAAATCATCACGTTCCGTGATGGTCTATGATCGTTCGTAGTAGCAAAATGTTAGTGAAATACCACCATGAAAATCACGTGTTACACCTTCGTATGGATGTATCGACGACGACTGCAAGTCAAGGTTGATAGTATCTTGACTGTCCCAATATATCCATTCCTTCGTCACAGTCATTCCGTTAACCTGGTTAAGTTAGATATGGAATATTGGAAACAAAAAGTTTTTGTCAAATGTGTGTTTCAATATCGGATGGTATTGAGAGGGGCCGGGGCCTCAACAACATCCAGGCCTCTCCCCCATCCAACCGTAAGGGCTCAACAGCTGAACCATAATCCAGGAAAGTAGTGGGCTACTGATTCCTATAACAAATTGCCCCCTCCGCCCCCCCCCCCAAAAAAAATACTCAAGCACTAAGAGGGAGCTGAAAGTTTTGTTAATAGAGACCTCAAATGTGAGTTATGTTGTAACAAATTTGGAGGTAAGGGGATCGGAGCCTGAGAGTGGGGGCTGCCTAAAAGTCCCACTGTAAGAATATGAGAGGGGTTAATGATATCCGAGCTAAAAAAAGTCGTCCAGAAAAATCCAGACGGATCTACACAAATCCAGCCTGATGGATCCAGAAAAATCAAAATGAAAAGCCCCAAATTGGCTTCGTTCGCTAGCATTTGCAATAGCGGATCTAACAGGAATGGACAAAATATATTTCGGGGCACATTGTTCGTGCATGATGGAGTACTCCTCTGAAATCTTGTATCTAATCCGGCCAGAGCATGTCGCCTGTGCATGACAAAGAATATTTCCCTTTTCGCCTTCATTCTTTTAAAAAGAATAAAGATAAACGATAAAAAGTATTAGAGACGTCTCGGATACTTTATTCCCAGAGACGTCTCCGCGACGTTTCATGAGTCGCGGAAACTACTTTGAGACGGTTCTTTGAAACTGCTTTGAGACAGTTGTGTTTTTAGTTGTCGCAGAGGCGTCGCGTCGCGGAGACGTCTCAGAGACGTCTCTCCGATGGAATAAAGTTTCTGAGACGTCTCTAATACTTTTTATCCGTCGCGGAGACATCTCCACGAAGTGAGATACCACCCTTGGACACACTTTATTGTAAAATAATTATAATAAGAACAAGAAATATAAGTCAACCCACCTTTTGGCAAGTGGATACAGGTGTTAACAGATAGAAATATTTCGTTGTTGGGAGAGTAATTCCTCGCGAGCTCACGCCATCTTGGCGACAACAGAACCGGAGTAGGGTGTCCGTGCCGTATAGCCCATCAGGTAATGCACCGCCATGACTGTTCCTATTCACGAAATCTTCGTCATCCCAAAATATGTAAGAATTCTCGAAGCCTGTATTGGAATGGAAATACATATCCAATAAGTAATTAAAACAGTATGAATAAATGATAATTTGTAAAATATTGGTATTCCATATCCGATACCGCCACCACATATGACGTTACTGATAATCACTGATTGGGTTTCGGGAGGAAATTCAAGATGAGATTATAAAGTATACCAATGTGACAAGAAAGAATTGTATGATGTTCAAAAGGACAACCTGTTGTAATACTGCCAATGATTAAATCGTTCCTAATGTAATTCTATACAGTCTGCAAACCTTCAAATGTCAGAATATGATAGTAAGCATGTAAAGTATACTACAATGTGTTCATTTTCGAAAATTCCTCACAGATGACATAAAAGTCTTGTATATAGATTATATAGAACAATTCTAGACAGAGACTTTCTGCGATGATATACTAGAGGCTGGAGATAAGCTCACTAAGACCATAGCTGAATACAGAAGGAGGAAATAGCTGAATGAGGAAGGAGGAAATGACACGAATTCATTGAATCCACCGACATGACTAACAGTAGAGTGAAGAGGACCATTCGCGTCATAGGTAACGACTGCACTACAATACAGGCGACTGCTAACCAAGTGGCCTATCAGTTCTTAGAGAACAGCAAGGGTAACCCTGTTCACCACCCAAAGATAGCCAAGCTCCCCACTACGGCGGCCTCCTGTACCCAAGAGCCCCATCGTTTCACCGACCCCTTTAGCTTATTATAGCTATGCAGTGCTATCAAAACCATGAAGAAAAAAGGCAGCTGGGCTCAACGATCTTCTTTGCGAGCAGATAAAACACCTAGGCCCTGTAGAACTAGACTGGCTCGAAAGATACCAAAGATTTGCAGGAAATCCAAGGTCATCATCTTACTAAAGCCAGGCAAAGACACCGGTCCCAAAGAGTTACAGACCTATATCCCTGCTGTGTCATACCTACGGGCTGTTTGAGCTCCTCCTGCTGAATCGGATTGCCACATTAACTGTGGATGATCATCTCATCCCTGACAAGGCTGGTTTCAGACCTGGAGAGTCCTGTACTGGCAAACTACTCAACATAACTTAGCATATTGAGGATGGTTTTGAGAAGGGCCTGATCACCGGAGCTGCTTTTGTAGACCAATTAGCGGCTTACGACACTGTCATCCATCGGATCCTAGCCAAGAAGCTCATTGATCTGACTAAAGACCTGAAGTTCACAGAGATCATTCAAACAATGCTATCCAACAGGCGCTTCTTCGCAGATCTCAATTGGAGCCACATGAGATGGCGCACCCAGAAGAATGGTGCAACAAATATATTTGTTTATAATAATTAACCACTTTTCTATAGAGATTGGCATGTTAGCCCGATAATTTTTTTGAGACATTTACATCGATGGAATATGTGTATTTATCATATTATTGAAAGTAAAATTGCAATCTGAGAGAACAAAAACGAAAGCCGTGTTTTATTATTATAAACTACAAAATGCTATTCCAGTGGTGTGATTGAATAATTCAAAAGACACACGTCCATTATGCATTCCAAAAATACAATTGCGCGAAAAAGTAGAACAACTTCAAGAATGTCCAATAAATTACTTAATCAAATATTTTAAACAATGATTGGCCAACATATTGTAGAAGTGGTGTGGTCGAGTGGATAAGTCAGCGGACTGACGATCACAAGGTACGCGGTTCGAATCCCGTCCATTCCACTAGCATCCTTTGGCAAGATGTCAATCTACAATTTGCCGTATTTGACCCAAGTGAGGTGAATGGGTATACCGGTAGGAAGAAATTCCTTGAATGCTGTGAGCGCCCTTCGGGGTAGCCTAGCTAAGCCGGGTAATAATAATATGACGCGCCTTGAGCACTCAACAGAGTGGATACGTGCGCAATACAAATCACATTATTATTATTATTATTATCATTATATTGAGCGAACTTGATTGATTACCATATAATCAATTCGTAACTTTGTTACAAAAGAAATACGGAAATCAAAAAAGACTTATTACAATCAGAGATTAAAAGATGTTAATGGAAATATGTCTGGGACTTGGAAAGTTATTAATAATTTATTAGGAAAAAGTAAAAACTCTAAACTACCTGAATTCAAAGAAGATGGCATTAATATTTCAAATGAAGCTGTTGCCAAAAGGTTCAATGACTTTTTTGTAAATGTTGCATCTAATATGCTTTCAGAATCTCATAACTTATTTCAGTCAGATCACTTGCCAACTACTCTTATTGAAAATAACCCAAATACTTTCTTTTGTAAACCCATTTCTGAAAATGAAATCATTAATATTGTATCTAAAATGAAAAATACAAAACAAGAGAACTGCTGAAACTGCTTATCCTAAAAAGGAGAGCTAATGGTGTAAAATGAAGTCAAAAGGAGCCTGAGCTTTCGATCCTAGCAGAATCTTCGTCAGAGACAAAATGACACAGAAAAGTAGGCGAACAAACATGGATTAGAGAAAGACAGAGAAAAGCTACACCTAAGTGGCAAGCCAAGAGGGAGAGAACAAAAAGGGGATGTAAAAGGTGTGAAGAAGCCAGCCAATCAAAAAGCAAGAAGAGGTGTGATCAAACAGCAAACTGGACAAAAAGGAGGATGATTGGCTGGGAGAGGAGAGAGGAGTAAACAAAGAAGGGATTAGAGTAGAGGCTAAGGGGCTGAAAAGAATGAAAGAAAGAGAAAAAAGCCAAGGAAAAAACACCTAGTAGACCTGTGTGTTATAGACCTACAAGAAGAAGTAAGGGGGGGGGGGGAATAAATAAATAAGTTAAACAGGTAAAAGAACAAGGGGAAGACATGAAAACAAACAGAAAACAAAAACGAAAGAGAAGTGAGAGCCAAACCTGTAAGGAGAAGAGAGAAAGAAGAAATTGATAAGAGAAACAATGTATTAGTCAAATAAAAACAAACACCTGCAAATTAACTAAACTAAGCTAAAAAGGAAAGGGGGAAAAAACAGATATCAAGAAAGAAATGTGAGAAAACAGAAGTTAGTCATTACCCTCCTGAATGTTGAGACCGTGAGGTTGAATGGTACGAAGACGTCTCATCCAGAACTTCTCCCTGCTGATACGGACAGAATCAGACGGGTACCTAAAATTCAATGCCCTGTAGAGACATGTCAGAGATGGAGTGGTTAGGAAGCGTTGAAATGGTTCCCAACTGGGGTGTCAAGCTTGTTGGTGGTGACAGTGGATCTGTGCCCATAGAAGCGTCTTTTGATAGTGGTCTTGGTTTCACCTACATACTGCATCTTACAAACTCTGCAAGTGATAAGATATACAACATTAGAAGTGGTGCAGGTGATGTTCCCCTTGGTGTGATGAGATCTGCTAGTGGAGGTACTCTGGAAAGTATCGGCCTTCCTGGATGTGTATATTGCAAATGATGCATCTGTTGGCTGTACATTTGAAGGTGCCATGCTGAATGGGAGAGAATGGTCAGTAAGGGAGGGGACTTCCGCACGAACGATGAGATCCTTGAGGTTGCGGCGGGGCGTCGGAATGCCACGATGGAGTGTCAGGAACGGCCTGTAGGAGACGATCAGAAGTGTGGAGAATATGGTGATTAGCATGAAGGATGGTGCGGAGAGGAGGTAAATTAGGGTGGAAGGTAGTCACCAAGGGGTATTCTGTCAGTGGAGTCCTGGTGGTCAGCTTTCTTTCTGAGAAAATCAGATCTAGGGAGAGAACGAACTTTGTTAATGGCTAGTTGGACTGTTCCTAGCACTATGTCCTCTGGTCACAAGATGATTCTTCAGGTTCCTAGCATGGAGGAAAAGTCAGAATCGTCAGAGCAGATACGGCGGAGTCTGGGGCTTGACTATAAGGATGCTGGTTTGCAGTGACGGGGATGGCAGCTGGAAGAGTGGAGGTACTGGTGGGTATCTGTGGGTTTGGTGTAGAGAGTAGTGGTGATGCGGTTCGTCTCCTTCTTGACGGTCACATCGAGGAAGTTGGCCTTCTGGTGGGAAAAATCAGAGGTGAATTTGATGGTCCTGTGGAAAGAATTGAGGTGATCAATAAATGTGTGGAGGCTCTCTTCCTCCCTGGTCCAAATGAAGAAAACATCGTCGATGTAGCGCCACCAAATCCACGGTCGGCAGGGTGCTGAATCTAAAATCTGCTGTTCTAGCTTGGTCATAAATAGACAAGCGTAGGAAGGAGCCATACGGGTGCCCATAGCTGTGCCAGATACCTGAAGATAGTTTTTGTCCATGAAAGTGAAATTATTCTTGGTAAGAACATGGGTCATGAGGGATTTGATGTCAGGTATGGGGGGGTTGGAGTGACCGCTGCGAGCCAAAGCCTCACAAGAAGCGGGAATGCCTTCAGCATGGGGGATGTTCGTGTACAAGGAAGAAACATCAAACGTGCCGATGATCGCTGTTAAAATGAAAAATGGCACAAGTCCAGGTTTTGATGATATTCATGTAACTGTGGTGAAAAAGGTTATTCATTTTATATCTAAACCTTTATGTGTTATATTTAATTCATCCATCAAAAATGGTACATTTCCTGACAATCTAAAAGTTGCTAAAGTTATTCCCATTTTTAAGAAGGGTCAGTAAAATCTGTATTGTAATTATCGACCTATTTCCCTTCTTCCCATATTTTCGAAAATCCTTGAAAAATGTATGTATAACCGCCTCATCAGTTTTATCGATAAATGTAATTTGCTATATTCCAACCAGTTTGGCTTCAGGTCTAAACTTTCAACTTCCTCTGCACTTATTGAGTTTACTCATAACATTGCAAGAGCTATTGAAAATCATGAAATAACAGTGAGTGTGTATTTAGACCTCTCAAAAGCTTTTAACGGTCTAAATCATAAAATATTATTGGATAAATTATATTTCTATGGCATTAGAGGTATTCCTCTTAAATGGTTTCAGAGCTATTTGGATAATCGTAAACAATTCTCTGTATATGAAACTTCTCATTCCCAAATGCAAAATATTTTATGTGGAATTCCACAAGGTTCAATTCTTGGCCCTCTCCTTTTTCTAATATTCATAAATGATATTCATAAATCTTCTTCCAAACTCAAGTATGTCCTCTTTGCAGACGATACTACCCTCTCTTTTTCCCATAAAAATGAGGATACTCTTATTCAAACTTTAAATAATGAACTTGATCATGTTAGTAAATGGCTTAGAAATAATAAATTACTCCTAAATACAAACAAAACTCATATGATGATTTTCACTAAAAGAAATATTGACACCCCTAAGTATAAAGTTTATCTAAATGGCTCTGAGATCTCTATAGTTTCCAACACAAAATTTCTTGGTATCCAAATTGATGACAAATTGTCCTGGAATGATCATGTAAATTATATTTGTAAAAAAGTTTCAAGAAATGTTGGTGTTCTTAACAAATTAAACTTCCTGCCCAAAGATATTTTGTTATCCTTGTACTACACATTAATTTATCCTTTTATTATATACTGCATTGTCATTTGGGCTGCAACTTCACAACAGAACTTATCAAGAATATACAAACTGCAAAAAAGAGCAGTGAGAGTAATATGCAATGCCCCTTTTCTTGCCACCAGTAAACCCTTATTTAATCAGTTACAGCTCCTGAGCATATGTGAATTGTATCAATTGAGATTAGCAATGTTCATGTATTCCTGTCAAAAGGAAATATTACCATCTTCACTAACCCGTTATTTTTCCTTTAACTATGAAACACATTCCTACTTTACTCGTTCATCAAACGACTTTTATATACCCTTTGTAAGAACAACGACTTCTCAAAATACCATTTATTATGCAGGTCCTAAGCTTTGGAATTCTTTACCAGCTTGTCTCAAATCATCTTGTTCACTTAACGTCTTTAAAATGCAATTCAAAGAAAGGTTATTACAAAATGGGCCTTTTTCATGATGTGGCCTGGTTTGATGAGTGGTCTTTGAGGAGTGCCTGGACACGGATGATTTTTTCATTCATTCTGGGCGCCTCATAGGGACCATTCATTAAATCTGATTACGTCATAGAATCGGCCTAACGCATACGAGTCACTATATTGTTTTTTGTCTATTGTCATGTATTTATTTAATTTTTTTTGTGTGCTTACAATTCTGTTAGTGGGTCTTTCTCGGCTTAACCTTCCCTTTTCTCTTCTTAGTGACCCTCACCCTCTTTTGTTATTTCGTATTGTAAAAGCAATTTAATCGTTAGGGTGCTGTCTCGCTTCGCGGAGGCGTCTACGCGGCGGAATGGAGGTTTCGTCTCTGCGACGGATGGATGGTTTTGGGGGCTTCTCCAGGACGTCTCCGGGGCGTCTCCGCGACAATTTGTGAATCTCCGAGACGTCTCCGAGACGTCTCGGAGACGTCTCCTGAATTTCGGAGACGGATGATTTTTTTTTTCTTTCATAAATTGTCGCGGAGACGTCTCGGGGGCGTCTCGGGGGCGTCTCTGATACTGTTTGTCCGTCGCGGAGACGAGGTTTCTGTTCTGTCGCGGGGACGTCTCCGCGAAGTGAGATGGCACCCTAACGATTAAATTGCATTTACAATAACAAGATCATTATGATCTTTAATCATGATCCCCACTCATTTATGTCCCTTGTTTTTCTTGTTTTGTTTGTTTTGGTTTTTTTATCCTTCTATTTATTCTCAATTATGTACATTTCATGAATTTAAATGTATTTATATGTATGTATCAGCATTTGTAATGATGCATTTTGTTTTGTTTTTAATATTGAGTGAAATAAATGAATCTTGAATCTTGAATCTTGAATCTTGAAAAGCTGGAAAAAATGTCTTTCAAATAATTTTGGGAAAAGGTGAAACAATTCAACTTCAGAAATGCTGTACAACCTGAATACTGAAATAACTGATTCCATGGCAACTAAGTGACACTTATACAGTCTGTGTCAAATAAAATGGTACAAATGGAGAAAAAAAATGTTATAGTATGAAGATTAATCACAGCCTGCTATTGTTTGGTATTTTTCAAAAAGCAGGAAGATCAGGCTTTCACCTGCATTTTTTTCATCACATTTGGTGATGTAATTTTTGAAATATGACTAGTTTTCTACAATCAAGAAAAATCCATTTTTCCGCACGCCGTCCCATGCCTTTGTGTATAGGTTTCGCATAATCATGATAATGGCCATGAAGTGCTCAATTTCGATTTGTTTCTCGTCGCACAAAATTTAGCATAACTTTTGTTTTACGAAAGCAAATTATACAGCAAAAAGCGCATCAGCAAAGGAAAATTATTTGGCTTTATTTTGGTCCCACATACACACATTATTTGAAAATATTTCACACCTAAATATTTTTTTCCCGACTGTACGATTTTTTTTTACACAGACTGTATTATGAGAAGGAAGATTTAACTTATCCTGTTTTCCACTGTCGATTAAACACAATCATCTTTCAAATTATTCAAAATTACAAAGAAAATAGGATCGATGATTATAATTATTATTGCTCTCTGTAATATTGATAAAATGTTAATTCTGGAAAACGAATATGGTAAAGAAGAGGAAAACAAATTGGTTTACATTTTTCAAGGAAATGATAGGCCTATTAAAAATAGATATCAATATATTCTTATGAAAAAGGGACAAAACAAACATACAATTTGCCTACTGCTGCGGTAATGTACATTTGATTTTTGTGTAAACACGAGTCAGTGAGATTTTTGTAAAATAAATGCACTTGTTATGGGTGAAAGAACAAAAATGTGAAATAATGTATCTTATTATTGTTTCTCACTATAGGAAACGTCATGGAAATGCATGTATTATGCAAAGGTCTGTTCCTGATGGTCTTTTCAAATCAGCTGAAAGAAAGAATGTATACCTGTTGGGCATGTGCCGCCTTTTCTGTAGATACAGTATTTTCCTGCTGGCCACTCCATGCTCTCTGGTTTAACTGAACTTGGGTAGAGATTGGATCTGGTCTTTATGCAGAATTCGTGTCGAATGGAGCTCCTCGAACGAGTACCATTCATATGTAGGTTGTTGCTCCATCTGTTGCTGGGTGCAACGTCCTCAGTATCATGATATCTATATCCATCCTCCCATTGGGGAGGACACCCAGATAAAGGTTTAGGAAGTCCATAGGTGCCATCAGGCCACGGTTTAAGACGCTGGTAGAAGCAGAAATTCAATTTTATTCTACTCATACCCCTGAGATCACCTTGAAACGGGTGTTTACCGGCATCACCGTCTTTGTTATAAGTGTTCTCGGTATCCCAAACGAACCATTGCTTCTCCACAGTCATTCCGTACACCTAGTAAACATTTCAATGAAATTAATGCTTGGAATTAGTTTAATGAAAATTAGTATTCTCTTTTCATGTAAAGGTGATTTTTGTTGTTGTTGTTTTGTTTTGTTAAGTTTGTGTGGGGGATGGTGTTCGGCAACATGATAGAACATACAATACTTGCATGCTTAAATGATATTTCATTCAAAATCACAGTGTTGTTTTTTTTCTGGAACAATATGGAAAGATCAACGGTCACGTACGATTCGAACAGACGTAGTTATCGCAACAAAGATGACCTCTTGTGGAACAGCCCCTTAATTCCCCTTTCAACTAGGAAATTTCGTATTCACAGAAACCAATTTAAAAACCATTTAATCTGTTGAATAGTTATAATCGTTTTAATTAGATTTTGTCTCAATATAGCTTCAGAGAAGAACTACTAAATTAATCAGTTAATCGATTTCTTTTTTATTGTTACAGCAAGTCATGAATTATATTCAGTGTCCCCAAATATAGGTTTTCCCGGTCGATTTTAAACTCTTTTCAATCGAATTCGTTAATGTTCAGTCAATTTAAACGATACCTTCCCGGAGCGTGGCTATCGGTTTAGAGCAATCGATTTCGTTTATGTTCTTTCATAAACGTTAATGATCATTCCTATTCTTTTATGTACGATCAAAAGTGTTTATGTGCAGTGAACTTTGTCAATGTGCATGAAATCAAATTCGTGTGATCAATTTAAAAAATTCCCAGCTGTAAAAAGGAAGTGGAGGTGAGCTTCCAGCAGTCAAATTCGTTTATAGGCATGCAATTTAAAACGTTTTAGGCCTATCCGTTTGAACACACGAAGCAAGGGGGTCACGGAGGCGCCCATGCCATGGTAAACACAACATTAATTTATAAGCAATAATTTGTATTCAGAAGCTGCGGAACGAATTTGAAAGTGGGGGGGGGGGCACTTTTTTTCTGAAAAGGGGGCCCTTTACCTTAGTGGCATTATGAGCAAAATTTATGGGATAGGGAGGGGCTGGGTATAAAAGTAGTATTTTAATTTATTATGCTGTTCAATATATTGATTTTTTTTAGAGATTAAAAGTGCCCCCTTTTAAAAGAAAAATGTACATTTTGGTGTTTAAGCAACATTTAAAGTTTAAGCAACATTACAGTTTTATTACACACTTTAAGCAAAGTGTAAAATTATTGCCCCATGATAAGGTTAAATACCAATTGCAAATAGATTTACATGTTTTAAATGATTTTAAAAAACAGAAGTGCTAAAAACGTAAAAATACGTTTAGAGGGATGTAAATAGGCCTATGTGCTTTTGACAACACTCTTTCACAATAGTTGCCTCAGGCAGCAGGGTAATTGGTCTCATGCTTATTGCTTGGTATTCCCTTTTTATGCGAGGTCGCATAGCGACCGAGCGGAAAAATTATGGTTTAAAAAAAAAGGAAACTGTGGAGGAAAAAAGGTTCTTTTTAGTAACAAGAGTGCCCTTTTTTTACAAAAAAAAAAGTTGTCCGTGGGCCTTTCAAGAAGTCTAAAAGGTTTTTATGCCTCCGCCACCGAAGGTGGTGCCGGAGGCATTATGTTTTCGGGTTGTCCGTCCGTCCGTCCGTACGTCCGTCCCGTTCTCGTTCTCGCATAACCTTCAAAACCCGTTGACGATCAATTTCAAACTTGGCTCATGTATGCATATGTAGACAATGATCTGATTAGACTTTGTCATTAGGTCAAAGGTCAAAGGTCACAGAGTCATTGTTATGCATGAAATAGCTCGTTCTCGCCATAACTTAAAAACCGTTTACGGGTCAACTTCAAAACTTGGTAATGTGTGGCCTAGGGAGGCCAATGAACTGATTAGATTTTAGTCTTGAGGTCAAAGGTCAAAGGTCACAGATGTCATTATACATGGAAAATGGTGCTTCTCGCAATAACTTAAGACTTGTACGGACGTCAACTTCAAATTTGAGTTAATGTGCATATGGAGGCATGAACTGATTAGATTTTGGGGTCAAAGTCAAAGGTCACAGATCATTGATATACAATAAAATGTTTGTTCTCGTGATAGACTTAAGAACCGTTTGACGGTCAATTTCAACTAATAGTCATATGTGCATATGGGACGGACAATAAACTGATATAGAATTTAGAGTCATTAGGTCGAAGTTCAAAGATCCACAGAGACATTGTACTGAAACATGCTTGTTCTTTGCCAATAACTTAGAACATGTTGAGTACGAACATCAAACTGGTGTAGTGTGCATATGTAGGGACAATGATTTATTATATTTTGAGGTCATGAAGTCAAAGGTCAAGGGTCACAGACGCATCAATATACATGAAAATGGCACGTTTGCTGTAACTTCTGAACCTTTTAGATTCAACTTCAAACTTGGTTCATTGGATGGAAAGATAAACTGATTAGATTTTTGAGGTCAGGACATCAAAGGTCACTGTTATTTATGTAAATGACTCGTTCTGTCATTTCTGAAGACCTTGACAGATCAACTTAACATGTTTATCCTTTTTATTACATCATTAGCGCATCCTTCCTGATGGAAATAATTCTGATGATACAACTTTAATAGACTTTGGGTCAATATCTCAAAGATGTCATGGTTATAATGGATGTAAATACTTCAACATGCGCATGCCTTTTTTTTCCGATGTGTGCAATACGAGGCATCCTTCCGACCGTGGCTCTCGAAGATTCATCTAGTTTTTTATAATATGAAAAGTGTCCTTGTACCAAGAAAAAAAGGCACTTTTATAAACGAAAAGGGACAATTGTTTTTTTTTTTGCGGCATTCGGTCATCCAGAACGTCATCATACAACGGTCACAGGGG
Source organism: Paracentrotus lividus (assembly GCA_940671915.1). NCBI lineage: Eukaryota > Metazoa > Echinodermata > Echinoidea > Camarodonta > Echinidae > Paracentrotus > Paracentrotus lividus. The sequence continues at coordinate 26,123,644 of CALNVZ010000641.1, forward strand.
TAAAGTTTATTGGTCAATATTGTCGACCTTGCGTCTTTTCTCTCCCTTTTTTATATTTCTTTCCTTTTTAAAATTTTTTTTTTTTTTATCCTGGGTGATGGGGGCCGCGCCTGTCTACAAGCTATTTGGTCTAATCTGAATTTTATGTAGTACATACTTGATCTAATTGTCACTTGGTCTATTGACCATTTCAGGCGTGGATCTAGGGGCCCAGCGGGAAAGCCCCCCCCCCCCCCCACCACGAGCAAAAAAAAAAGGGTGGGGAAAAGAGGAAAATTGGTAGAAAAAATAGATTGCCGACCCGACTGACCTATCTACCCCCATGCCGTTACATGCATGACCTTGTTCTAACACCCCCTACCCCCTCATGTTATGCAAGTTTCTAGTGAATAGAGTGAGGATGGGTGGCTGCAGCCCCGACTTTGTTTTATACACATTAGTTTTGTTTTTATTGTATTTTTTTTTTGTAGACATTTCGTTTTTGAGCAGATTATAGTTTTTGAATTCATTCTGATAAAAACGCAAACATTATAATCAACTTATGTTTTTTGTCTTTGTTTTGTTTTGTTTTGTTTTGTGTGCGTGTGTGTTTTTCAAGTTCAGGCTCCCCCTTCCCCCATGATCAGCCTCTTTTATGACAAAAACACTTCATGGCCCCCTCCCAAGTTTCATTTTCCTACCCGAACCTAACATTCTTAATTTGTATACAGTTATTTCTAAAGTGGATGCCCCATAACGAATTCGATTTCACCAAAAGACGGGAATTTTACGAATGGACGAATTTGAGCGAACATTGACGAATGCGACTGCTCACAACAGCAAATTCGTCGGCGCAATTTGCAATTGGATTGAACGGTGTTTGATTTTGGCTACACATAAACGAATTTCTTCGCAGATTTGTAATCGCGATCACATTCCGGACGAAAGCGCTCGAAAGAAATGTCAAATTGATCGGAGATAGTTTAAACTTGACCGGGAAAACCTATATTATTTGTACACTTTGAAAAAATGAAATTAAACAAATCGATGTTGGTTTGAAATATCGATTGCTATTCATATCAGATGGTAGGTAATGTCACCATCACCTGAACCCTAAATATAAAATTTTCCGTCAGTCTCGGAAGTTTTAGGCCGCCATTTGTAATTTTCATGACCCCAAAATTATTTGCACTATTCAGAAGATGGGTTTTTAAAGGAATTTTAAAAACTTTTTCAGGGCCTTCTTTGGCTTCCCGGGCAGTCATCAACCTCCTTGGCATACTGTCGACCAATTTAGCACTCATTTCACAGCCAATACCATTCCAAGTTCGCTGGAGCGTGTTCTGGAGCTGCTGGAGGTTCGATGGTGGGTCTTGAGGGCGCTGTCGCTTCAGATCACCTCTCATGTGCTAAATGGGGATTAAAGTTGGGATCTGAGGTGCCTTTTCCAGCTTCTTAACAAGTTTCTGCTAAAATAATGCTTTAATATGCTTCCCTACATGCTTGGGGTGTCTGCCACGTTGGAACACAACTTGAAGACCAATCAGCCTTTACGCAAGTGGGAGCCTCTAAGAGGCAAAAGTAGTCTCGTGGACATCAATTTTCATGATGATATTGATAGACAGACAGTACACAATGAAATACTGCAATTTGCGACAAAAGAAAATGGCTTCCAAGGCCACAAAGGCTGAGGAATGACTGGGTGCCCTCAAGGGGGACTGCAACAGGCTAAATGGCTACTGACTAAAAGTGTAATAATTGGCAAGAAAGATGCCAAATGTAAGGGACAGTAACAAAGAAGTGCCATGCTTTTGCAAAACAAAATGTGAGCAAGCCTGCGGAGTTCTAGCACTTCTTCCTAAGACCTTATTAGTGCAAAAGTGATTGGATATGATGCATGGGACCATGTGTGTCTTGTAGGAAGCTTTCAGTCAGTCATGTTTGGAGCCAACAGTCAAGCACAGTGGAGGATGCTTCATGATTTGGAGTTGTATGGCAGCCAGTAGAGTTGAAGAGATAAATTTCATAACATGGGATCATGAATAATGAAGCCATGAGAATATTCCAACCCCTCAGAATGGCTCAGATGCTCCCATCTGCTTCAAGTCTGAATGGTCGTCAATTTACGGTCCAACATAACAATGACCCCAAGTACACAGCAAAACATATTAAAGCAATATTGCAACATAAACATGTTAAGCTGTAAGAAAGGGCACCTCACAGCCCAGATTTAATCCCCATTTAGCACATGAGAGGTGATCTGAAGCGACAGCGCCCTCTAGACTGACCACCCAACATCCAGCAGCTCCAAGACACGCTCCAGCGAACTTGGAATGGTATTGGCCGTGAAATGAGTGCTAAATGGGTTGACAGTATGACAAGAAGGTTGATGACTGCCCTGGAAACCAAAGAAGACCCCCCAAATTTTAAACATTCCTTTAAAAACCCATGTTCTGCAGTGTACAAATAATTTTTGGGCCATGAAAATTGCAAATGGCGGCCTAGAACTTCCGAGACTGACGGAACATTTGAGATTTAGTGTTTAGGTGGTAGTGACATTACTTACCATTTGATATAAATGGTAATTAAAATTTCAAACCAACATCGATTTATTTAATTCCAGTTTTTCCAAGTGTACAAATAATTTTGGGGGACACTGTAGTATATGTATTTATTGACCCACCTGCTGACAACTATCATAACGTGAGAAGAGCATAAAATCATCCTGGTTTGGGAGGGAGATGGGACGAGACGATGCCGCATCATTCCGACAGCAGAAGTACATTCTTGTATTTCTGCTATACTCCCCATCTGGTCGAACTCCACCCGCTTTATTTCGATTGCTCCAATCTTGGTCATCCCAGAATATGTAACCAGACTGAAAACCTGAAAGAGCCAGAAAGATACCAGGCAAATTAACGGGTATGTGACATTTGCTCTGACGGCAATTGATCCGCGGTAAATCAATAGGGAAGTGTCCAGGGCCGATTAAATCGGCCGTAAATATGCCGCCAGAATGTCACGGCCGTTCTAATCGGACCAATGTTTGATTGACAAATACTCATGAATGGGCGGTAGTAGCTTTGTGAAATGCAGTCGGTGATTGGCCAACATATCTGTGTACCAATACAACAGAAAAAGAAAAAAAAAAAAAACAATCAAAAAATTTTCCTCATTTTTCTTGGGTTTGATGCTTGATTTTGCCGATTCCGAACAAGAATCAACTGCACCGGTGACGAGTAAATTTTTGTGTGGAAAGTCTATATAATTGTGTGCATGTGTGCGTGTTGTGTTGTTATTGTACACAATGCGACCTGAAGAAGAGTTTGGGTGATTATTGAAGGTTATTTTATTTGCCCGCAGGGACGCACGCGAGTCTGATTTGCCCGCAGAAGAGTTTTGAACATGCTCAAAACTTGTTCCGGGTGATTCACGGGTGATTGCCCGCAGAGGTACAAGCAGAACACTAGCAGGGGACCCGCAGCGGCCGCAAGTCACGGGCAAGTCACGCGCAATTAACCCGCTCGAAGTACGCAGATTGCCCGCGGATCTATGCGGCCAAAAATATATGACGTCTCACGGTGCAGGGTTATTCCAGGGAATTATTTGAGAAATGATGGTTTCTCCAAGCTCGCACAATGCAAGCAATGCAAATCTTGTGGGTTCGATTCCCGGCACCGGCACTTATGTCATTAATTAAAGGGAAAGTCTGATTTTGATATTCATGTACTAAAGGTGGTGACATTATTGAATTATTAACCTGATGGACAGCTTCCTTTTTTGTAGACACAGTAGCTGCCTGCTGGCCATCGGCGTTCCCGGGAGCTAGTTTGAGTTTTCATACAGAAATAATGTTTGAGAGTGGTCTTGCTCCAAAAGCCACTCAGATCCAAGGCAGGAGACCACGCATTGCGAGGATTGCTGTTTTCGGTATCTTGGTAGCGGTATCCCTCACTCCATCCACTAGGGCATCCAGCTTTCGGCTTAGGAAGTCCATAGGTACCAGCAGGCCACGTCAATGATTCTGAATATTTTGTGACATTAATAATATAAAAGTGAGTCTTTCATTCAATTCTAACCCTGTGGTGTGTTTCTGAAAGTTTCTTAGAAAAAATGCACGTTTTCCAGTTATATTGCCATACTTATTGCGGGCTGGGGGTGCTTACCAGTTTATACAGGTTTCTAACTTGTAAGGGAAAGAGAGGTAAGATGAGCCATTTTTTTTTTTTTTTTTTCATTTTTGCTAGTGACTACCAATATAATCATAGCTTTCATTTAGTAAAAAGGTAAAACTTTACCGTTATTCTTCCTTTTCTCAAAAGCTTTTACATAATAATGAATCCATTGTAGTATATGTTATCCGTTTGTAATAAGCATTTTCTTTTTAATACAAAGTGGGAAGACAAAATCATTCCATTATATTCTAATGGGGAAAATGTTTTTAAAAATGTGTAAACTAACAAAATAAGGACACATATCTACCCATTGTTCCCAATTATTTATAGAGGTGTCCTTAATTTTCAGAAAGTGCAATCTAGCTTTTATTTATTAGTTTTCTAGTAACAGGAGTGGCTCATTTTACCCACAAGCTCATCTCAACTCACTTTCCCCTAGCATTTAAAATTTCCCTCCTAAAATCAAGTTGAAATTGTGCTTATAGAGTTACATACACTGCACACAGAAATGCATGTATGGGACTACACAAAATGCTCAGCCAAACATTTCAGCTGTTTTGGCTCCTACTAGGACTACACATTGCGTCCCAGAAAAAAAGCAGAACCTTAATGGGCAGTCCTCTTCTCGGTGAAGGCAAGCATCAACATATTGTAAGTGTATGCAGATCATTTCAAAGGTCAATCTTTATTCTTTATTTGGACATTAAAAAAAATGCAGTACAAAAGAGCCATGCGTGAATGAGCAAGCAGAATTTGAAATTCAAAAGTCAAAATCATTTTGTACCAAACGAGAGGACGCTTTGCTTCGGGAAGATAGCTATCCAGCTTGCCTCTGAAGTGATATTTTGCACTTTCATCACTTTCATGAAACGGTGATTATTTGCTTACTATCAGTCGCATTAAATTATACGCTAGTATATTTCATTCAAGAGTGTCCACTTTTGATATAATATAGAAGTTTTTACCAGTTGGGAGCACACCGTGTACCAAAATGACCATGGATACGAGGAGGGTAGGGAAATCCATTATTTCGTTGTTGAGCGTGTTCGTTCTTCAGTAGGGAAGCTGTAAAAAAAAATACAACAAATAAGAATAAACAAGAAGCTTGCGAACATTGACACCAGAACTTAATGTCTTCGCAACTTGAGGCGAGTAGCCTCGGAAGTCACAGTAACTCGCAAAAAGATATTTGAAAATATATGGGCATGGTATATAGGGGTTGACAATTTTTGAAAAGAAAAGAAAATCCATGGACAGGGTAAAAGATTGTCCAAGATATTGTCGGGGTCCCGAAAAGTAAAAGCGGCGACAAGCACATTCAAAAAATTAAAGCCAGAGCAAAATGATGTTAGAGCATCTAAAAGGAAAAACAAAACATATCCTATAGACTTTTTACCGGTTTCACTGTAACTCAAAATTTCTCACTTCTTACAAGCCGGGGTTTCACTTTTGCAATCTCGAGAGAACGATAATGTTTGGGGGACTAATAAAGGCATCATAATACATGTGCAATAACTTTTAAAAAATTACAATATCATAGAGCAATGCAAATATAATTCTACATCAAAATCATGAGTTATTGTTGATGTTAGGTAGCAATGATAATGTTTGTTCTGAATTTAATGAATTTCTGATAATTTCTACTCCTTTTTCTTTATATAATTTACTCGCTACGATTGATTGTAAAGTAAAAAGCTCATAAGTATTCCAAAATCATGTTTGTTACGATCTTAATTGATGAATGAAATGTAAAAAAAAATATATATATATATATACATTATACATTATAATTATACAAAGTATATTTTACATTCAAAAAGACAAAATTTAGGCTTGACACAAGTTAGAACTATGAATATTTATCGATCAATCAATGCAAAAGTATTAGTTGTTGAGTGTGTTTTGTTTTAACATCTAACAATAAACTGTAAATGTTTATTAAAATGTAGTTTTAAATTCATGATCTAACTTGTAACCAAGGGCGACGTTTGGGAGCGAGCGTAGCGACCGAGCAACAAAGTTTTCTATTTGTGATAGTAAAAGCATACAACATACTGCATCCGAATGAGAAAATTTCCCCAATTTGAATACAGTGAAATATCGCATTTAGAGCACTTTACGACCTGATTAGGATGGTGCAGCATTTTACTTGATTTGTTTTTCACTTTTTGTTCAATTTTTAAATTTAAGGAGGAACGATCCCCCAGATTTTTTTTTTTTTTTTGATTGTTAGACAATTCGGTTTGCCGCCTCTATAGTAGGCCTATCCCGCCTTATAAATTTTTTTTTTTTTTTAATTAAAAAAATCGACAAACGTATATTAATAAAACAACCCTTAAAAGGGTTGTTTTACGATCAGGGTACACCATCAAAAAATGGCCTTCTGTGCACCATAAAAAGAAATAGAGGTAGTGTAATATCAAATCTACAATGGCAAGCTATTGGGCACTGTTAGAGCAACCTCCAAAAGAAAAATAAATTATTGAAATACACACATACTTCTAAAAAATGACCATCATATGGCATTCTAGGGCGAAATTACTGTCTCATTGTATTTTTTCTGATTTTGGGCCTGCGCATCTTGATTATTACCAATCATTAGGCATGTTTTTCCAATCAGAATTGACTGCTGAAAGGCGATTGTTTAAAAACTGAAAGCCCCAGAAGCTACAGTTAATTTGATTTTTGGTGACCATTAACCAAAAATGGGGTGCCAATTCTGTCAAAAAATGTCCTCTCCGAATTCGGTGGTTTTACGCATAGTTAGACTTCACTAGATGAACAATGTTTTTGTCTGTAAGAACACTTGTATATATGCAACAAACTTATAATGTTTACTTCACCCACATCCATTTATTTTTCAGATAGTTCACGTTACAATGTTGTCAAATCATGTTCTGTCAGAAACGTCCTCTCCGAAAAATGAAGCAATTGACTTTACGTGGAATAAAAAAATTGAACCCCTATAGAAAAATAAGTTGGTGACCTCATGCCTCAAAATTTAAAAGCAATATCATTTTACTTGTCTAGAACACATACACAAAAGTTGACGGAAAACAAATCAATTTTTTGTTTTGGTCCAGTGAGACAAAATGGTGTACCCTGATCTTAAAACAACCCTTAAAACATCTGGAAAAAAAAAGAATCGTGCAAGGCGTACTGTCATTGCTATGTTTTGAATTAATTTATTGGTGGTTTTTTTCAGTTCTAAATTGTCAAACAGTGCACATGAACGTTGAAACTCTGAAAAACATGCTGGCTTATAAATAAGAGGACGAGTAATAAGTTGAGTAGCAAGCTTACCTTAAAGTCTTCAAATTAGATGAGAAGAACTCCTACGGTCTAGTATGTCTGCCCATTGTAGACAGTGATATTTATAAAGGATTTGTGGAGCCTGATAAACAAATCTCAAATCTATAGACCAATCAACACAGTTACAGAGTCGCGCACCTCATCCTAGCTCCTAGTAGGCGGGTCAAGTTCATGTTTTAGTGGGGCCACCAATCATCAGAATATGGGCTTCCTTTGCAAGTCATGTTAATGTTTGGCAACATCTATAAATATGTTCTACTTGAATACACGAATTAGAAAATATATGTCTCCAATTTTTTAATTGACCTTTTGTGACCTGAAATGGAGGTCAAAGGTCATGCTTCATTAACATAAACATAATTTCCTTCAAATTGTGTCAAATTCGGTATAAAATTGTAGGTAATTTCATAACTAGCAATTAAGTCTACTAACATTCTTTCACCCGACCAGCCAGTTTTGAGCAATATACAAATTAGTCTATTTATGCATAATTCAATGCATAATTTCCTTACAAAAATGTCGTGTGGTACCACGCAACGGTACCATACAAAATACCACAGGATTTTCCTATGGTTTTTTGGCACAAATACCATACAGCAGTAACCATACAGCCAAATACCATAGGATTTCCTTGGTTTTTTGGCACAAATACCAACTAACGAACACCATACACGAAGTACACATACAGCCAAAATACAATAGGATTTTCCTATGGTTTTTTGCACAAATACCATACAGCCAAAATAACCATAGGATTGTCCGATGGTTTTTTGGCACAAATACAGCACAAAATACCATACAGAAGTACCATACAGCCAAAATACCATATGATTTCCTATGGTTTTTTGGCACAAATACCACACAAAATACCAAACAGCCAAAATACCATGATTTTCTATGTTTTTTTGGCACAAATACCATACAGCCAAAACACCATAGGATTTCCTATGGTTTTTTGGCACAAATACCACACAAAATACCATACAGAAGTACCATACAGCCAAAATACCATAGGATTTCCTATGGTTTTTTGGCACAAATACCACACAAAATACCATACATGCCATACAGCCAAAATACCATAGGGTTTCCTATGGTATTTCGGCACAAATACCACAGGATTTCCTATGCTATTTTAGCACAAGTACCACAAAAAATACCATACAGGAGTACCATACAGCAAAAATAGCTAATAGCATTATCCCAAACTAGTACCACACATCAATACCGCACACAGTTACCAGGATTATGACATACCGTTACGACCGGAACACCACACCGTTAATTCAGGATACCACACGCCCGTACCACAAGGACTGCCGCTAGACACCCAAGAATACCATACTCTGGTATATTATACACATTTAGCAAATATATTTG
>CALNVZ010000641.1:26135869-26160208 GCA_940671915.1 Paracentrotus lividus
CAAATAGGGAAATACCACACAGGGAAAGGGTACCATAAAGAATACCATACAGCAGTGCTGTGGTATTTGGCACAAATCCATATGTATGGGTATTGCTGTATGGTTTTTGGCACAAATACCATATATATGGTATTTCTGTATGGTTTTTTGGACAAATACATATGTATGGTAATTTCTGTATGTTTTTTGGCACAAATACAATATGTATGGTATTGCTGTATGTTTTTTTTTTGGCACAAATACCATATGTATGGTATTGCTGATATGGTTGTTCTGGCACAAATACCATATGTATGGTATTCTCTGTATGGTTTTTTTGCAACAAATACCATATGTATGGTATTGCTGTACGGGTTTTTTGGCACAACATAACCATATGGGTACTTCTATGGTATTTTATTGTACCATAGAAATACCATAGGAATACCACAGGACATTTAGAAATACCATATGAATACCACAGGACATTCCGAAATACCATAAGAATACCACAGGACATTTTTGTAAGGGTTGAGTCAAGCTTCACGACACAATCAGACATAACATATCCATAGACAATATCAATAGCAACTAATCAAGAATACAACATAGGTCATACTAGCCTGATATTGCTGTCACATTCTGGTGACCCTTATGACCTTAAAATTAGGGCAAAGGTCAATTTATATGATGATTCACGACCTGGAAATGGCATCATTTTAGCAAAAACCTCATTTTCGGTGAACTTTGACCTTATTTCTAGGTCGATTGGGTCAACTAAAAATAATTATATGACGACACATATTTTTTGGTTGATGGTATCCAGTTCAACATATTAATGTTAGTTACCAGCACAGTTAAGCTTATACAACAAATAGGTCAAAGTTAAAGAAAGAGGTTACGGCCGAAGTGTTTGGTTTTGACCTTAGTCTTATTAGGCCGCATTACTTGGAATATTTCATTTAACACTTTTAACGTGTTCTACTTGATCCCATGAAACAGGAAATATTCGTTTTCATTGACCTATGACCTGTAAATAAGGTGAAAATTCCATACAGTACGTAGTTTTTGCTATTTCCAGGTTTTTTTTAGCAACAATGGACGTTGGCCTTATCTTGAGGTCATAAGGACTTGTGTCAATGAAAAAGAATAGTAACGTTGATATTCTGATTCATGGGGTCAAGCAGATCAAAAATAACTATGGTTATCAAACTCAATAAGCTAAAATATTGCCCAATGGGGCAAAGGTCAAGACACATATAGAGAGTTTAAGGAATACGTAAGGGACACAGTTTTCTGTCTTGACCATATAGTCCTGTTGGCCTTATAGCTTAATCTTTTTGATAGCCACAGTTCCTTTTGTTGTACTTGATCCCATGAATCAGAAAATCAACCTTACTACTTTTTCATTGACACGTATGACCTCAAGATAAGGTCAGAGTTCAAATAGTACGATGCTAACAAACCTGGAAATACCAGAAACTATGTATTTTTTTTTACTTTTCACCATAATTAAAGGTCATAGGTCAATGAAAACGAACATTTCCTGTTTCATGGGATCAAGTAGAACACGTTAACACTGTTAAATGAAATATACCAAGTAATGCGGCCCAATAAGACAAAGGTCAAAACAATACTCGTTGGCCAAAACCTCTTTTCTTCAAATTTGACACAATTTGAAGAAAATTATGTCTATGTCAATGAAGCCTGACCTTTGACCTCCATTTCGGGTCACAAAAGGTCAATTAAAAAATTGGAGACATATATTTTCTTATTCGTGTATTCAAGTAGAACATATTTATAGGCTAGATGTTGCCAAACATTAACATGACTTGCAAATGAAACTACATACATGGCCCCACTATTTCTTCAGCATGGACCAATTACAACTGCTCCCTTACCTGAAACTTCCGATAGACTCTAGCCAGTTATGTATGAGTTAAAGTCATTCTAGTACGTCTTCATTATGAATCAATCGACAGGGATTACGCTCCTAAACATTTCTCTCCATATTTGATATTGGTCAGATGCAAACTCAATTTACAGACACATTGATCAGTTATACAGTGCGTTCCATTACAAAAAAAAGTAAACCCAAATTTGAGAGCCTCATGTTAAAATTTTGTAGCTTTTGCGACATCCTTTTTCATTTCAAGTAAATGTGTGACCCATATCCTACCCAGTGACACCAAACTTCTACCCGTGCTGTTGTGAATGACTAAGCGCTTGAACATTTAAAAACCAGCTTGTACCAAATTTTAAGCAAAAGCAAGCATGGTTTTCTTATCATTCATTCATTGTTTGAGGTATATAAGCCTTCTTGAGTCAATTCTTAATAGGACCAAAGGTTACCTGGACTCTTGAAAAAAAAAAATCCCAAACCTGGAACATGGCAATTTTGACACTCAGTCATCCGTCACAATACATTTATAATTTAATTGGTATCATTGAACGGAATGTGAGAGATAAATATAAAGGTCACAGATGCAATTTAAAATACGAGGCTCTCAAAGTTGGGTTTACTCTTTTTTCTGAGACGCTCTTTATGTATTTCGAAAGGCTGAAACATTAACGTGGGCGTGAGATTGTACATTGCCTAATAGATCTTATCCTGGAACATCCTATGTAATTTTGAAAACATACTCTCTGCCAATTCCTAGGCTTAAAAACACAACCTTCATCCTAATCACGTGACTTAAAAATACCCTGTCCAATGGCACGTCCCCAGCAGTGGCGGATCCAGGATTTCATAACAGGGGGGGCCCACAATCGGAATTTGAGATTTTGGCACACCCAAATTATTTTTTTTCGTTACACCGGCCGAACAAAAAGGTACACTCAATTTTTTTCACGTCACGCTGGCGGAGCGATAAGCGGGGGGGGGGGGGGGGGGGGGGGGGGGGGGGGGTAGGTATTATTATTTTTTTGCCTTCGTCCAACAAAGAGGTCATCTGTTATCAGCTATAGGGGTAGGGTTGGGGTCCAATCGGTCCGCTCATCGATTTTTACTTCGATTTTTTTTTTCCTTCTCTTTTTTTTTCTTCCTTTTTTTTTTTTTTTTTTTTTTGCTAGGGGGTGGGGCCCGGGCCCGTCGGGCCCCCCCCCTGTATCCGCGCCTGCCCAGTATCCAGGGTTTGATAGCTCACATTTCCACCGATATAATACCGAGTGAGTCAAAAAAACTTTACACCTAGAAAAATGTCAATAAAAAGAAAACCAAATTGTGAAATTTGAGAGCCGCATATTAACAATGAATAACGAGTGCCCTTGCTTTTTTTGGTTTTTTTTTCATATCAAACTTAATAATAATACATATTTGAATGTAGGCCTGTTACGACCAGTAATGTTGCATAATGTCACAACAACGCATTATTTATACGTGTGGGCCCAAGATTTAAATTACTTACATTATGGGGGAAAAAATCAGCTTACAAACTGATGCAGATGGGACCGAGGTTCGAATCTCAGTCACGTCTCTCGGAAGTTGACGTCACAGGTTGGTCCCAGACGTAAATAATGCGCTGTTTGTGACATTATGCGTCGCTGCGACATTACCAGACGTAACGGGGTCTACAAGTTCTGCTGTCCTCATCTCTCTTCTCACTTTCCATAATGTGTATATTTACATGTTTCTTCATATTGATATTATCATGTTTTGTTCACTATTAGAGCGCACGCCTATAAATAGACAGGGATAGACTCGTGTGTTAAAAATGAGATTTGACAAAATCATTAAAACTAAGTGTTTATAATGACATTCTTCACACTTTGGGCTTTACTTGATCAAATATTTTTCTTAATCTTGTGAAAGTATGAAGGGAAGTTTTCTGCTCTTTTTTTTTCTGTTAAAGGGCTGCAGTAAAACGATACACTAAATAGACTTAAATTGGCAACATTTTGGGAGTACCTTGAGCAACTAATAAAGTTCTGCCAAAATCCCACTGGGACCAACTTCTGATCTCTAAATGAACTCATCTGGACCATTGATGATCCCTTTTAATGTACAATTGAAAAAAATCTGTTTAAATACATATCATTGATTTCATATGATTTTTTTTAACAACAACGGGTCGGTGGAGCAATTTTTTATCCACTAGATCTATTTATAGGCTTGCGGCCTTAATCAATTGGAGTTGTAATCCGGCTGTTCAGCAGTTTCTTTCTGTTCCAACCTAGGCCTTCGTTCTATTGTTTTTTGGTGCATTTGTTAATTATAATGTCTTTTGATTATAATTGAAAATGAGATTCCATCAGGATTCGAATCTAAGTCTCTGGATTGTCAGACCTAAGCTCTATCAAGTGAGGTATGGTAAAAACCTACCCCAGTCTCACATATAGCCTACACCGTTAAAAAAAACAAAAAAAAAAAAACAGAAGATTTTACAGGAAAAAAATACAGAATCATTTCGTATATTTCATGACAGAATCATTCTATATATTTTTATAACGGTACATTTTCTGCAATTTAACAGAACAGGTCTGTTTGGAAAAAGGAAAAAAGGTTTTTGTGTTACAGGAAATTTGTAAAGTTTCATGCCCCCATTTTCTGTAATTTTACAGTAAATTGTGTTAACAATTATTGTGCAGAAAGATTAAAGGTGTTCTCGAAACTATGCTGCAGGAACTTTTCTGGGTTTTTTTCTAAGGAGACAAAAAAGTACAGAATCATTTTGTGTATTTCATGACAGAATCATTCTATTATTTTTATAACGGGAAATTTTCTGCAATTTAACAGAAATTATAACATGCGCATTGCGAAAAGGGGGAAAATTATAACAGGAAATTTGTAAAGTTTCATACCCCATATACCAATTTTCACTGCAAATTGTGCAGTAAGATAACATGTTTTGCAGGAACTTTTCTATTTTTTTTATGGAGAAAATTTCTAACATTGTATTGCGCTTCAGCGACGGAGGGCGTACTTACACGTGATGCATGTTTTCACTATTTCTGTGGTTAGGTGTCTCAATGACCGGGGGGGGGGGGCACCTTACCCCGGTTAAAAGCATCTGTGTAGAGTTGTGATTTTAATTCAATTCAATTCAATTCAATTCAATTTATTCAAATTTCATTCATAAAAAAATACAAGATACAAGTATATCAGATGATACATGGTAAATAACAAAGCAATTAATATACATAAATACAAAATAATGAAATGAAATTTAGGACATTGCAAAAGACCGATGGTCTTGACTCGGCAGAGCCCTAATGCCATTATGGCATGATATACATTCAGATAAATCAAAATGATGACAAGATGAAAACAAATAAATAAACATTTGCGGAAATCCTACCCCCCCCCCACCCACCAGGTATTTAATGTAAATCAGTTTAACATTATCAGTCAATAGTGACTATCATTTCGTTAAAATTATGATGAGAATATAACAATGTCGTATCATCTGCAAATAAAACATAACTAAGTATTTAAGAAGAATTTACAATGTCGTTCATATATATTATAAAGAGGAGTGGCCCAAGTATAGATCCCTGTGGCACGCCACACTGCAGTACTAAAATTTGGGATTTACGTGAGTCGACTTCGGTGTATTGAATTCTATTTTTTAAATAATCTTTAAACCATGCCAGCGGCGTACCCCTTATACCATAACGTTTAAGTTTATATATCAAAATTGAGTGATCGAGCGTGTCAAACGCTTTTGAAAGGTCCAAAAATAATCCAGTTATATATTGTTTTTTTTGCAAGGGATTTAGTTATCCTATCATATAAGTCCAAAACTGCTAGTTCAGTTGAATGTTGTTTCCTAAAACCATATTGGGCGGAACAAAGTAATTTGTTTTTGTCTAAAAAATTATATACTTGGATATGGATTATTCTTTCTAGGATTTTAGATAACGAGGGTAAAATAGATATAGGTCGGTAATTTTTACACTGGGTACGATTTCCTTTTTTAAATATTGGTACGACCCTTGCTAACTTGAAAGCGTTCGGATAGCATCCAAGAGACAATGATAGATTGAAAATATGACATAGTGGATCAGCTATAAAGAAAATTATTTGTTTTAAGATAAAAGAGTTAATATCGTCGTGACCACAAGTTTTCGTATTTTTAAGGGATTTTACTATGGATATAATTTCATGTGGTCTTACGGGTTTGAAAAATATCGAGTTTTCAGCTCGTTCAGGTAAAAAATCTTTAAATGAGTGCTCATTGGTTATAAAAGTTTTGATAGAGTTTGTGTAGAGTTGTGATTTTAAGTAAGATGTGTTCATGGATATTGGGTTATGTCTCTTGTAAACTTTCGTTTTATGTAATCCTATTGTTTGGCTAGATTATCCTCAGATGTTTCCTTTTAATAACATGTACGGGAGTTCCGATTAATGAAATATCCAGGCATTTCCTTCATTCAGCATGGTTTGGAATTCCCCTAATAATATCCAACGACTCCGTTGCGCCATAAACATTTCCTGCCTTTTCCTGAATCAAACTTTACTTTACATGTTATTTCTATTCGACTCGACTTTAAAATAAATTGATAAAAGTGAAAAAGTATTGCAGCATTGCATTTAAAAAAAAATTTCTTTTATGAGTCTTTATGATATTACATATCATTGATGGCCTGAATATTGTTGACTATATTGTATGCCCTGAAATAAGAAAATCTTCACACATGAGAACAGTAGATGACTTGACCAAGTCATTTCTTAAACAAAGGGGAGGACAAAAAGAACAAATGCCCAAAAAATTAAAATTATGGGAGGTGGGCATTATCAATAAATGAAAACTTAAAGGGGAATTATCCCCTCAGAGAAATTTAGCTTCAGTGAATGGAGACAAACCCCCAAAACATATTGGGAAAGTTTTAGAAAAATCAGGCAATGAATAAGAGAGATATGAATTTTTTTATTTTGAGATCACTTATGATATGGAGATCCTCCAATTGGCAATGCGACCATGATGTGTGATGTAATGCAGGGAGATCTTTCCCATATCTATGGTACACATTGTACTAAAATCCTCTTTTTTCTTGATTCTAAAGGGAGAATAACGAATCTTTTAATGGGATGACTAGTAAATATATGAAAGTCATAATATATCATGAAAAGAAAAGCTGTTCTATCTTTAGAATGAAAATAAAAGAGACATTTTGAATATTTTTTGTGCACACCATATGGGGAGTTCTCCCTTTGTGACATCACAAATGGTGACCGCGTTGCCAATGGGAGATTTCCTATGTCATTAGAGATCTCAATATTCAAATACTCATAACTTTCTTATCATTTATCCAATTTTCACCAAATCTTCACTAATGTGCTTATTTGATTTTTCTGCATCCACAGTAAGCCAACTATCTACAAAGGGACAATTCTCCTTTAATAATAAATCGATAAACAAACTAATCATGATTAAATAAATTATTCTGAATATTTTTTACAACAATCATATATGAAGAGCTCATTACCAAAAGGTACTACCGTACCTCCATTTTCCATTATTTTTTTTTTTTTTTTTTTTTTTTTTTTTTTTTTTTTTTTTTTTTTTTACATTAATCTACTCATTTTTAGCACTTTTACACACTGTTACAAACAGAAACATGAATTTTCAATGGGAAGGGTGAAAAAAAAATTACTTTCAAAAATAATTTCCTTTCCAAAAGGTACTTTATCCATTTCAGTTCGTTTCCAAAAGGTACTACATCCACTTTTATGTAGTCCGATGTATTTGTTTTTATTGCATGTAAATAATTCGTAGTTGGCTGGGTTCCCCAGAGCATCAGTGAAAATGTTAAAACTTATGTACTCAATTCAACGTTTGATTTTTTTGTTTTAAACATGGCATCTATTTTAAGATATATAAAATAGAACAAAATGTTCCTTTTTTAATAAAAGAAATTGCTGAGATATATGGCAATTTACATACTCTGAGACATATCATTTCCAAAAGGTACTACATCTATCAGAGCAAAAAATTAAAAATTCGAATAATGTAACACGGTCATAGATGCAATTTTAAATATGAGGCTCTCAAAGTTGGGTTTACGTTTGGGGGACGCACTGTATTTCATAAGGCTGAAACATTAGCATAGGCGTGAGATTGTATATTGCCTGGATCTCATTTTGAAGACATATACATAAATTATAAACACATTTTGAAAACATACCCTCTGCCAATTCCGAGATTTAAAAAAAAAAAAAAAAAAAAAAAACATACAAAAACACAATTTTTATCCCAATCATATGAATTGAAAGTACATGTACATACCCTGTCCAATGGCACGTCCCCCGTATCCAGGGTTTGATACCTCACATTTCCGCCGATACTGGAGTTGCGATATGCGTAAAAAAAATAAAAAAAATAAATAAATAAATAAAGATTAAACCCAAATTGGAGACCCTCGTATTAAAAATGAATAACGAGTGCTCTTAATTTTTTATTGACATCAAATTAAATAGTAATACTTATGTGGAGGTAGGGCCTATTACGACTGGTAATGTCGCAGCGACGCATGACGTCACTTAAGTCCGGGACCAACCTGTGAAGTCACCATCCAAAAGACGTAACCATGATGACTGGGATTTGAACCTCGGTCCGATCGGCATCAGTTTGTAGGCTGCTTTTCTTGTTTCATAACTTAAACAATTCAAAAGACCTTTGTTTTTTTCTCTAAATAGGCCCAAAAACTAATACGAATCGGACCGAAGTTCGAAACCCAGCCACGATTTTCGGATGTTGACGTCAATGTTGGTCCGAGACGTATGCGTTTTTGGGGCATTATGCGTCGCTGCATGAGATATTAGGACCATTCTTGGTCACGTGTGTGACCGAAGTTATGCAAAATCTTGACTTTAATTGGCTATAACTCTAACAATTTTAAAAATATACTGATTTAATGTTTATATTATGCTAACATGTTTTGTTGGCTATCATTTGGAAATATTTTTTTATATTTACAATATGCATGTTCAATTTCAGAGGTCAAAAGAAGTGGGTCACGTGTGTGACTTCACAGAACGGTATGATTTTGAAAGTTCATTTTCATTTTGAAAGTGAGTTTTAAAATTATGAAATGTTCTTATTGATGTAAGATATACATTATGGACCTGCTAACCATAAAATACCACTGGATAGGAGTCATCTCTGAAATTTCTTTTTTATTTATTTATTATTTTATATCGTGATGTCGGGTCACGTGTGTGACATTTTAGTGGGTCACGTGTGTGACCTATAGGGCACATTGTACAAAAAAATAAATATAATATGTATTATGCAATAAATGTACAATTTGAGCACTTACTATACCCGCTGTGGTAAAACTTTTATGAACTCAACCTTAATCACTCACTGGGGTGTTTTGGTAGCTGTCAAGACTGGGGGTAGGGCGGGGATGGAGGGGGGCCATGAGGCCCCCTATAAGATCTCGGCTGTTGATCGCGCGACCGCGCCGAAAATTTGCACGGTAGTGTGCGATGTGAACTACACGAAAGCACTGTTAATTTTCCCGAAATAATATTTATTTATTTTATATGAATTAATTATGCTAATTTATGCATTGCATAGAGTCATAATTTTTGTTCTAATTGACAAACTAAAGCTTCTGGAATCCTAATTTTTTGTTTGCATAATTCTTATAGGATTCCTAACAATTGTATTTGGAAAAAAATTGGTATCGAAATAAATTCCTTATGTACTTCATTGTTTTATGATTTTCTTATGTATTTCTTTGTTTTTTCGACCTTTTGTTTTTCTTTGTTTTTTTCCCAAAAATTATTGCAGAACCATTTTGGAGCATAATAATGCTAAAATAAATTAATTTCAGCCAATGAAAGTGAAAATAATCAGACCTTTATGACCGCCCCACCCAGCGGGTCACGTGTGTGACCAATTTGTTTGCTAATTACTAATCAAATTAAAACTTGTCATGGATTCATATTTGGTGAGATGCAAGGTACATTAAATCTAGCTTTGGAGAAAAAATAATAATGATACCAGAGCGACGGTTAAGGCGGGGCATAAACTTTTTGTGTTTTCTGGTCACGTGTGTGACATTTGAGGGCAATTAATTTTTTCAGGGTTGATTATCTTAATACAATCAATTTAACAACAATATTTTTGGGGGTTAGATTAAAAGGAATAGAGGTAAATAATAATATAATGACAGTAATCCAAGCAAGGAAGTCAGCATATCCATTCCAGCCAGGTTTTAAAAAAATGATATTTTATGTACCGTTTTTCCGTCTAATTATCATTGATGCTTATAATTTATGCAAATGAGCATGAACAATTGCAAAAATCATGAAAAAAACATTCGTTCATGAAACTTCTGACATTGCTCTATTTGAATATGCAGCTTAAAATCAAAAAGTAAAAACTTTATTTTGTCCCAAAAAGGTTCACTTTTCAAAGAATGGCCCTTTAGGGTGTTTTCGCAGGACTACGGGGGAGCTAATCTATATAGAACGTTAGCATAAAAAAGGCACTATTTTCAAAATGCCTGCAAACCCTCGTTTTCTATCTTCTTCAATAGCTTTGAATAAAAGTTTCCAATGGTAACCGCACATGTACCCTTTCACTTGTGAGACATTGTAACATCTATTGTTGAAAGGAAGGTTCAATCAGTATATAGGGCTTTGATATGTGCGACACAGAAAAAAAAACACACTAATTTCAAAAGCATCTGTCACATTGAAATGTTTTGTAACTTTGATGTTTATTTCATCATAAATAGTCACTCTATATTCAATTATACCAAACGTACAAGTGTATTGTAACGGTCGACTGAGCACTTAGGTTTAGAAAAATCGTAAAATTTGTCTTATAATATATTATACCAAGTTTGAGCAAAAGCAACCCTTGCAATTAATTAGTCTTTTAAAATATTTTGTCCCTTATGAATAGACCCAGGAGGACTGACCTAAAACAATGAATGAATGCTCAGAAGCCAGGGTTTCTTGTGACAAAACTTGGAAAAAAGTGTATCTCAAAAAAAGTTATCAAAAATTCAAGTGCTTAGTCATCCATGATAGAACAGGTACAAGTGTGGTATTACAGACGTATCTCACTCCGTCGCGGAGACGTCTCCGTGACAATTTTCATAAAGTGTCTCAAAGTACTTCCCGCGACTCAAGAATCGTTGCATTGACTGAGTATGAGGAGATGTCTCCGGAATAGTTTTCACAACCGTCTCCAAGTAGTTTCAAAACCGTCTCATAGTAGGCCCAAATCCGTCTCAAAGTAGTTTCAAAGTAGTTTCTGCGAAGTGAGATACCATCCTTACTCTTCGTCATGATAATGGGGAAAAAATACATATCCCTGATCATTAAACACATGCATTAAGGCCTCGTCACACCGAGTCCGGTCCGGTAACCGGAACGGCAAACCGTCTCAAATCGCTCCAAGAGCGATCCCATAAAAACCGTACCGGTTGCCGTTCAGGCTAGTACGGCACAGCCCGTGTTTGTTGTGACCAGTCTCATTGCAATAGTACACGGCCGATTCATTTCGACCGTTTTTGCCCATTGTTGAACCGGACCGGGCCCGTGCCGTGACCCGGACCGGACTCGGTGTGACGAGGCCTTAAGACATATAAATCTTAATATGAGGGTCTCAAAGCTGGGTTTACTCTTTCTTGGGACGCACTGTATACGAGACAAGAACTTACAAAATATGCAGAATGCGATCAAATGCTCAAACCCCGCTTTTGTCCTCTTGCATAAAGGATGTCAATGGCGCGGGACAGTGGCCTGTATTTTCAACGTCTATTGTTGCAATACGAATTCAATCCAAAAGGCTACTTTAGGGTGCTATCTCACTTCGCGGAGCCGTCTCCGCGACGGATAAAAAGTATTAGAGACATCTCCGAGACGTCTCCGCGACAATTTATGAAAAAAAGTCTGAAGTAGTCCCAAATCCGTCTCCGAAAATCAGGAGACGTCTCCGAGACGTCTCGTCTTTTTTTCATCAATTGTCGCGTAGACGTCTCGGGGACGTTTCCTGAATATCGGAGACGGATTTAGGACTACTTCAAATTTATCTTTTTATATAAATTGTTGCGGAGACGTCTCAGAGACGTCTCCTGATTTTCGGAGATGGATTTGGGACTACCTCAGACTCTTTTCATAAACTGTCGCGGAGACGTCTCTGAGACGTCTCTAATACTTTTTATCTGTCGCGGAGACGGATTTTTATTCTGTCGCGGAGACGTCTCCGCGAAGTGAGATAGCACCCTTACCGGGGATACCTAGTTCTTTTTTTTTTCATACCAAGGTTTTATTGTGTCAAATGCATCTATGTGTATAATAGCTGACCTAAAACATTGCTGATATGAAAAGAAATAACCTACCGCCCAGCCTTAATGAATAGTCAAATCAAAAATTTTCTGCCTTCTGCCCTCAAGAACAGTACCATTATACCTTATCATTGCCTAGGCTAGATCGTCCCAAAACAAATTTATAAAGCGAAAAAAAGCACCATTTTATCCATTTTTTTTTTTTTTTTTTTTTTTTTTGTTAAGCGGAGCTCTGGGTCGCCAGCGGGGGGGGGGGGGGGGGGGGGGGGGGGGGGGGGGGGGGGGGGGGGGGCGGGGGGGGGGGGGGGGGGGGGGGGGGTTCGTTCGAACCCCCGAACCCCCCCCCCCCCCTGGTTATGGGCCTGCATGATTAGTTTTGCGTCTCTGGACCTTCAAATTATGTATATTTATATGTATTTTTTAAACCGAAATAAATAAAAAAAATATATTAAATAAAAAATAAAAAAAATAAATAAATATTGGGCTAAGGATAATTTGCGAAGAAAATGTTCCTTTAAATTTATGCTTTTGAGAATCTTAGTGGCTTTGTTATTTACCATTCATTTATTAATAAAAAAATAATGCAAGGTTTTCACAATTACTCACAATTATATTCCACATACTAAGAATGTTGCAACAGGATTGGTCAAAAGTCAATCATGGCAAGCTGGATGTACACGCTGTCTCTCCTCATCTTTGCTGCAGAGGAGATAGCTTATCCTGCTTGCCTGGGAAGTGATAGTCTTCCCATCATGTGGATCAACGGTGATTATTTGCTTATTTAATTTTTCAAAAAGGGCAAAAGAGGGAGACATACATACCAATACCTATTCTAGCAACTACATGAGGGCCCTTTGCCCACCCTTCCTCGGGTCAACATGGAAAACATAATTGATGTTAGATCACCCATCAAGGCCTATTATTGACCTTTCACCTGTTTGGGGCCCCCTTTTGTTGACCAGGGCGATGCTCCACAGTCCTACCCCCGGTAAAATCATCTGTGTAGAGTTGTGATTATAAGTTAGATTTGCGTTCATGGATATTGGGTTATGTCTCATGTAAACTTTCGTTTTATGTAATCCTATTGTTTGGCTAGATTATACTCATAAGACGTTTCCTTTTAATAACATACGGAAGTTCCGAATAATGAAATATCCAGGCATTTCCTTCATTCAGCATGGATGGGAATTCCCCTAATATCAAGGGACACCGTTGCACCATAAACATTTCCTGCCTTTTCCTGAATCAAACTTTACTTTACATGTTATTTCTATTCGACTCGACTTTAAAATAAATTGAACGCAATAATAAACAGATAAACAAACTGATCATTTTTACATAAATTATTCTGAATAGTTTTTACAACAATCAAGTATATAGGCCCGTATAATGAACCGATCTGAGTTTGTATGGGTTGAAGTTTGTGCGGTGTTATTGTTTGATCCTTTTGTCCGACAAAAGAAAAGGATCACACAATAGCTTTGCACAAAATTCAACAGTAATGTCGCAGCGACGAATAATGTAACACCAACGCATAATGTCGCAGAAAGTTACATTAGGGTGTTTTCGCTGGACTACGGGGGAGCTTATCTAGAACGTTAGCATTAAAAGGGCACTATTTTTCAAATACCTGCAAACCATCGTTTTCTATCTTCTTCAATAACTTTGAATAAAAGTTTCCAATGGTAACCGCACATGTACTCTTTGGCTTGTAAGACATTGCAACATCTATTGTTGCAAGATGGATTCAATGAGTACACAGGGCTTTGATATACAGTGCGACACAGAAAACAAAATTAATTTTGAAAGCATCTGTCTTATTGAAATGTTAGAGTTTTGTTACTTTGGTGTTTATTTTATAACCAGTCATTTTATATTCAATTATCCCAAATGTATAAGTGTGCTGCAACGAATGACTGAGCACTTAGGTTTATAAAAATCGTAAAAATTGTCTAATAGTATATACCAAGTTTGAACAAAAGCAACCCTTGAAATCAATTAGTCTTTCTTAATATTTTGTCCCTTATGAATATACCCAGGAGGACTGACCTAAACAATGAATGAATGCTCAGAAGCCAGGGTTGCTTGTGACAAAACTCGGAAGAAAGTGTGTTTCACCAAAGTTATCAAAAATTCAAGTGCTCAGTCATCGATGATTGAACAGGTACAAGTTTGGTATTACTGTGGTATCTCACTCCGTCGCCGCGACGGACGAAAAGTATTAGAGACGTCTCCGATACTTTATTCCGTCGCAGAAACGTCTCGGAGACGTCTCCGCGACAATTTTCATAAACTGTCTCAAAGTACTTTCCACGACTCATGAAACGTTGCAGGGACTAAGGAGATGTCTCAGCAACAGTGTTCATAACCGTCTCCAAGTAGTTTCAAAACCGTCTCAAAGTAGGCCCAAATCCGTCTCAAAGTAGTTTCAAAGTAGTTTCCGCGAAGTGAGATACACCACCCTTATTATTCGAAATGATAATAAAATAAATAAATACATATTCCTAATCATTAAACACTGACATAAGACGTGCAATCTTAATATGAGGCTGTCAAAGTTGGGTTGACTCTTTCTTGGGATGCACTGTATAAGAGACAAGACGGAGTATGCGGAATGCAATCAAATGCGCAAACATAGTTCTTTTTTTTTCATACCAAGATTTTATTGTGTCAAATGCGTGAATGTGCATTACAGGTGGCCTTAAGTAGGGGAGACCGGGGACAATTGTAACAGTTTTTTTTTCCAAATTTGATCTGTCAACTTTATTAAAGCTAAATACTTGCTTAAAACTAAATAAAATGAAATATGCATATCTTAGCTTGACATATTAATAGGTTTGGGCTGAGTACAACAAGTTATTTTGAAGCCATTACCATTTCAAAACAAGAGGTCGAGTGTTACATTTGCCCCGTGTCCAGGGGCAATTGTAACAGACGTACGGGGCAATTGTAACACATGAAATTGTAACATTTTGTTTTTCTTTATCAAAGCTATGCACTTGACAGATCCAAGATTTAAACCACATAAGCTAATTATGATAAAACATGACAATGCTTGACTCATTTATGTTATATTTTCCACTTGTTATATTCATGATATGGGGCAAAAGTTAACATGTTTTTTATTTTTTATTTATTTTTTATTTTTTAGGTTGTTCGGGCTTCACCCTTTAACTGTAGAACTATAAAACTTTCATCGATTCATATTTTGGTTCTTTATCTACTTTGTACCTACCCAATATATCTTTAAACTGACAACTGTGGTATAAAACTTTATATTAGGCCTCCGCCTTTTGACTTTAACACATTCTTTTCCAAATAAAGTGATACATTTCTGATAAGAAGTAAAAAATGACAGCTTTTTTTTTTTGTTGGTAAAATCAATCTTCAAAATTTACGCCACTTTTTTCTGGCAAAATCAATATTTCTTTGCCCTGTTAACAAAAAGTATTGGACAAATATTTTGAGATAAAATATTGAAAATACATTTTAATCTTTTATGGGGGCTCCGATATCTCCCCCTCTCTCTCTCTCTCTCTCTCTCCTCTTCTTTTCTTTCTGTCTTTCGTTTTTCTTCTTTCACTCCATCTTTACCTTTTTACTTTCCTATCTGCCCTTCCCCTCTCTCTCTCTCCTCCTCCCCCACCCTCCCTCCCTCTATCTTTCTCTTTTTAATGTGTGTGTTTTGTTTCATAATAAGAAAAAGCAATTCGGGGGGCGGGGGGGGGGTTCCGTAATTCTCTTTCTCATTTATACGGACCCTATAAAAATAAGCCTTTTCGGATTTCATGGGCTATCTCTGTCAGTGTTTCTTTTATGTTTTATACCATGTACACTCGACAAATCAAATCAAATCAAATCAAATTATATGTCACAGTTATCTAATATCTAATTCTCATGTTTGAGCTCATAGATAAAGGTTACCTTTGTAATTGTAAACAAAAGCACTATAATAATTATTGAACTATACATTCAAACTTATGAAAGTTTCTGAAGTTCTCTAGTAAAGTGATATAAATTATTAAAACAACAAGAATTAAAAAAAAAATTGAGGCTCTGATTACAATGAAACAAATGATAAGCAAAACTAAATGGCACTTTTTCGGACAAAATCAATTTCTAATATTTTCATAACGTATTGAGACAAATATGTTCAAGAGTTATTTAATTCTCATGTCTGAGCTTTTAAATAAAGCAATTTTTTCCTTGTGGATAAAATTAAATGATTGACGGATACGTTCAACGTTATGCAATTCTCATTTCTAAGCCCCCCCCCCCCACTTTCGTCAGGAAACGTGTACAAAATCGGACAAATAGCCATATATTGTGTTTTTTTAGCCTGTTCAGCCCCCCCCCCCTCACCAACCCACCCCCTTCACTCACCCCTCCACTTCGAAACGCTCCGTGGCCCCTGATTGGTTTATATATTAGCTTGGTGTTGATGCAGCGGAAAGCTGCTTAATACCGCGCGAGTTCCTACGGGAGTTACTTTACAGAAACAGTCCTTCAGGGGCAATTGTAACAGCTGTTACAATTGTCCCTGACAGAGGCGACCATATTTGGAGAGATTTTTTTCATCTTACCTTAGGTATTCATCGTTGAAACGTTAGCAAAATAATGGCCTAAGAACATAATTTCTAAATATATAAAAATGACAGCCGTAGCTCATCTACATATTTGTCCAGAAGAAAAACAATGGGTAATGTGAAATATTACTTTCTTGCTCAAAAAACAGTTTTTCTGCTGTAGAAAGTTCCACGAACCGTTAAATCTGCTTACATTCATACAGCATGTGGAGCGCATGAAATGCGCATTCTCTCTACAAATTTTAAGTTTATAGCGTGTTTCTGCTAGGAATGGGAGCCTCTGTTACAATTGCCCCGTGTTACAATTGTCCCCGGTCTCCCTATTGCTGATATGAAAAGAACGTAAAATAACCTACCACCAGCCTTATGATTAGTCAAATCAAAATATGCTTCTTTATGTTTTTAACAAAAGGGGAAATGCCTGTCGGCCCCTAAACCTCGCCTGTATACATTCCTAATAAAAGCGCTAGCTGGTTGGCCGATAATTTGACCCTACGTTCTCCGCTGAGAACCTGCGTTGTAGATTTGAGGAGAACGTACATTTCCCCTAAATAGCGTTGTAGATTTGAGAACGGGGAGCTAAGCTCTTGGAACTGGGGAAACCCCTCGATTTTGCACACGTGATCTAGAAATTTAAACGCTTGCCAGCCGTTTCTAGTAAATGACAGTTTTACACACTCTTTTTCCTGTACTAACAGTATGCAGGGGTTTGCGGTTTGAGCTATTTTGAAAATAAAGCCGTTCATAATGCTAACGTTCTAGATTAGGTCCTCCGTCTTCCAGCGAAAACACGCTAATATGCGTTAACCCGCCAACGCATAATTTCACAGCCAACGCATAAAGTCGCAACTATTTACAGGCGCGGATCCAGGGAGTGGGGGCAGCGGGCCCGCCCCCCCCTCCTCAATAAAAAAAAAGAAAAAAGAAAAAAAAAAAATGGGAAAGAATGAACGACCGAAATGAACTGAAACTGGGCCAAAGGCCGAAAATATTTAACACCTACCCCCCCCCCCTAAAATAGTGGGAGAAAAATACGCGTTGTCATTGGGTATATCCGTACCACGTGACCTACCTTCGATTTGTTATATTGTACATAATTATGTATGATGGAGGTACCTTAGTCCACGCACTTTGTTTTCAATTGCTAACACTAAAACAATTTTATATTTGTATCAAATTTTTTTAACCTCCAATGAATGTAATATATTCTAAGGAACATTTCTAGAAAAAATTACGACAGAAGTATTTAGAGAATGCGCCAGCTGGAGTCGATTACGCGACCGTGTCAATTTTCTTCCACAAAACTGAACGGTACATTAGTCCACGCACATATAATAAGTGAATGTAAATTTTCCTTACCTGTCTCACTAATGTGTATTTCTATTTATTTCAAGAAATCATAGAAAAACAAGGAACCAATCATTTTCCCCAAATTGTTGTGATATCTCCGATAGGCTTGTTGTTTTCTCGACTGTTCAAGAAATTAAGCGCACATACCCCGTCGCATCGCTTGTAGTAGGGTGCGTGGACTAATGTACTGCGTGGACTAAGGTACCTCTACCATACATAATTATTGTACATAATTATGTACAATATAACTTTCGGTTTTTGTACGGTAATCCCGTGTTAAATGAATGGAGAGAATATTGATTCTATCGTTTGCCTTATTGCGCTCGCGCGTAATAACAGTAAAATGTTGCGCAATAAAGCCCATAACAATGGATACGCGGAGCAACAAAATACGTCACAATAGCTAAATTAGCACAAAAAATTTGGCAAAGATAAAACCAGATTAGGCAAGGTCAAAGATCTAGGGGTCTATTTACTATAATAAATAGTGAACGCTCCATCTTGCAACATTACTGCACTATATGAACTCCAAATACTAAATTATCCCTCGTGCAGATCTATTTCACCTCGGCCTGCGGTCTCGGAGAAACAAATCTGCACTCGGGATACATTAGTACTTTTCGTACTTATAATCTAGTATATTGCGCGATAGATTGGACACTATTTATATAATTTGTAATTTCCTTACATTTAAACCTTTTCCCCAAGCACAATGCCAATAATCATATTTTGTGTTTATCTGGCAGCCAATCCAAATAATCAAGAAGCGCGGTAGATAGATAGATAGGTAGATAGATAGATAGATAGATACTATAGACATGATAGATGGATAGAGACAGATAATGATTTTATTGATCATACCATTCAAAATGACAGCCAATGGCTGAAACAATCTGAATTCACAAAGGTATAAAAAGTTCTTAAAATTACACAATAATGCATTTTAGTTAATTCAATAATTTTGCAAAACATATAACATTATACAGAGCACAAAGGCAGACTGTCAATCAAGATTATGGACATGCTAACTAAAACATATTATAGGTTTTCCCGGCCAATTTCTTTGTTTTGTCAATCAATTGCATATTAGAGGCATTCATTTTCGAAAAAAAACGCTGATGCATCGAAATGTTGCCAGGCAAAATCGTATTCAATCATCAAAATTAACTATTGCTCTGATCGATTTCGTATTTGCCCATTCTACTTCACATAATAAGCATACACATTCGGCAATAACTATTAAATTCGTCTTCATTCTGTCGACATTTCATTCCGTATTCTCAAATTCTCACTAATTTGAATGTACAAATACTGAAATTAATTGCCTATATCCGAATTAGAACTTTGTAACCATTACTTTGTTTGCCTAAAAACGAATTTCAGAGCATGAACACGAAATTAATTGACTAAAGTCGGTCCGTCGCATCAAACACAAGAATTTGAATACACATTAAATGAAAATGAATGATAAATGTATGGAATTGGCCGGGAAAACCTATATTATTGCAGAGCATTTATATTATTTAAGGAACGTGACAAACATAATATAATTGTTTTAAAAATATTGAAAAAAGTACATGCACTCAGGAAGTTGTCAACTTCCTGATGCACCTAGAGATTTTTTTTTTTCATATTTAGCAAGTTCAGATACGATTATAAGAACTGCAATATAGGTTGGGTATTTGTAATGTACTATTCATTATTAAACTAAATATGGCGTACATATTAATTTAAAAGCAGATTTTACGTGTCAAAAGACATTGTTTTAAAGACAACATATTAATAACATGCATTTTCGTGTAAATTCAAATTAAATTCAATTCATTTGGTCACGAAGTTTACATTTATATACATTTCGGATAAAAATCGTGAAATATATATGTCTTTCAATAAGTAGATACACTTCCGAATATACAGTTTACATAAATTTAAGGCTCATATCGAATTTTAGCGTAAGGCCTGTATCTGGCTAGAGCACATTTTGAAGATGAACATCCCAAAATTAACGTTTAAAGCATACATGATTTAAACCTTTATAATAAAACCATAAAGTCTGCAATTATGATGGTACAATAGCACATACATTGTTTGACTTAGCTTATTGATGTTATTAAAGCTAATGCTGCGGTCACAAGTCGCCGTACCTTCAGCGTGCAAACCCCTACGATGGATTACCCTAGAAAATTTACCATGCAGGCACGTTGCATGTACGACGTGCAGGGAGGTTTTCCAATACCCTTACTATAGAAACGCAGAAATCCCAGAAGTTGACCCAGGACCTGTGCATGCGCAGGCTACGTTACATGCACGTGCCCCGTAGGCTACGGCGAGTTGTGACCGCCGCATAACATAAATTTAGTAATGATTTATCTTGGCAACTGAGGCACAATGTTAGCCGCCTGTTGCTGCCTAACTTCAACTCGTCTTAGGCTACGGGGCACGTGTCATCAACGTAGCCTGCGTTGCATGTACAATGCACGCACAGGTCCTGGGTCAACTTCTGCGATTCCTGCGTTTCTTTATGCGGCGGTCACAACTCGTCGTAGCCTACGGGGCACGTGCCATCGACGTAGCCTGCGTTGCATGTGCAATACACGCACAGGTCCTGGGTCAACTTCTGCGATTCCTGCGTTTCTGTAGTAAGGGTATTGTAAAAACCTCCTGTACGTCGTACATGCATTGTACCTGCAAAGTACCTCCGCTGCACGAATTTTCTACGAAATCCGTCGTAGGGAGTTGCACGTCGAAGGTACGGCGAGTTGTGACCGCCGCATTAGTAAGGGTATTGTAAAAACCTCCTGAACGTCGTACATGCATTGTACCTGCAAAGTACCTCCGCTGCACGAATTTTCTACGAAATCCGTCGTAGGGAGTTGCACGTCGAAGGTACGGCGAGTTGTGACCGCCGTATTAGTAAGGGTATTGTAAAAAAACCTCCTGAACGTCGTACATGCATTGTACCTGCAAAGTACCTCCGCTGCACGAATTTTCTACGAAATCCATCGTAGGGAGTTGCACGTTGAAGGTACGGCGAGTTGTGACAGCCGCATTATCTTAACTTATTTTAACCTGCGACATGAGAAGTCCAGTAGCTTGATGCGGGAAGTTTTGTGGGAGTGGTATTGTTTTTGAGATAATAAGAGTTTGTTGACTAATGGTGGTATCTCACTTTGCTGAGACGGGTTTGAGACGGATTTGGGACTACTTTGAGACGGTTTTGAAACTTGTCGCTGAGACATACGTCTCCTGAATCCCCGCGACTTTTCATGAGTCTCGGGAATCGCGGGAAATTGATTATTTTTCCAATTTCAAAATCGTCTCAAAACTACCATTAAGGCGTAACCGTAGAGAAGCAGTCGCCGATTTCGAGGCAATTTCAATGATTTTATTTTTTTATTACATCGACATTCAAAAATCGATTTTATTCAAACTCAAACTGTAGCCCACTGTCACCTAGTCTCCATTCAAGTTCCTTGTCAAATTCTTCATTTTGTGCCACTGTAAAATAGTTCTTCCAGTCTCCGATTATACCTAGGTAAGAATATAGTAGTATGTTGATTAGCTTGATTTTGGACCAATCACATTACTTTGAAACTATTCACTAGAATTATTTTGACATTGTTTATTTTGAGGTCAATATAATATACGGATTTATTGTGAGGGTTTGGAGAAATTCTGCAGTAATGATTTAACATTTAGCAAATTGTGATTATGGGAGCTTCACAAATAGTCAAATCAATATCTGAATATGATTATATTTATTTATAATTAATTGATTTATTCCGTTTTATTATATGATTATGATGATATCATTAAATGATTATTTAAGTCTGTAACTGACAATTTCTTAATACCAGAATTCGTTTATAGGCCTACATTCAAAACGAAGCTGAGTCCATCTGGTACAGACCTCATTGCACCTATACGAACCACATGGCAAATCTGAATTGGTGCTAATTTACGTAAACGTGTTATCCCCTTGAAGCTCCTATGCCCCCCCCCCCCAAAAAAAAAAAAAAAAAAAAAAAAATCCCGAAAGTGAGACAGGGTAATACAATGTGGAACGGGCAAAGTCGCCAACCCTGTATAGTAATAATAATAATAATGATACTAACAACAATAACAATAATAAAAAGGTTTTTACACGTGACTGCAATTAAACAATGATTTAATATTTTTCTATAGTGCTAAAGGGGTGAACTTTCTGGGTTATGGATAAACCTCTTCAGAATTGCAGGAGGGAATGTATATAATGGTAGGCAGAAACACAAAGGCCCGATTTCAATAACAGCGTTGAAGTTTGACTATTCTTAAGAATTATTACAATCAGGGGGTGATAATTAGGATTTTTTGGAAGAACATTCACGATTCTTTTATGCGAAGGCTTTTAATAAAGTTAGAGGGGGATGGACAAGTATTATTATGTTATCCAATCCTGTCATTTATGTGTGCGTATCTCATCAGGAAAACAGAAAACGGAGGGGGGGGGGAACGTTTCACCCACGTGATTGCAAATATATTTCAAACAATGAAAGTTAAAGTGTTCAGATCTCTATTTCATCATTGACATGATCAAAATGTCTAAAGAACTCAAGTTCAACCTGATCCATAAAGCGAATTATTTATAGGTCAACTGTTCACCAGAAGAACTCATTTCTCCCATATACGTTCATGGTATATATCTTGGAAAGTTTTCATTTTCAGGGTATTCTCATTGTACCTTTTTGATAGTAGCTGAATTTGCCGAATGCCTTGCTGAAGAGATAACCATCTTCCTGCGTTTCTTCGAGTCTCTTCATTTCTTTCTTGACCTGGTCAATGGAGGTCTTCTCAACGATCACGTCACGGACATCGTCGGAGATTGGGTGAGCGATGAACTCAGAAATCTGAGTGACGATCCTACCAGGGTTCTAACATAGGGAAGGAGGAAATTTTTAGAAAAGCAAATAGAATAAGTCAAACGCGACTGCGTAACACGTATGTTTATTATGTACAACCAATGGGGGAACTGACGGCGGGGCCATGTTGACTGATATTTAGGCATGGGCGCAAGAGGCCGCTGATTATTTTCTCTTTTTGTCTTTCTCCAAGGTTGAAAAAATTTCTTAAAACTCCCAGTAAAATATCTATTGAGATTTAAAATGTGCTACTTACGCATTTGGTCATGTTATCTCCTAAAATTTCCATCTGAATAAACAATTTTGGTAATCAGGCTCCAAAGGCAATTAAAAACTCATTTCATGATTAACGTAATTGAAGCAAGGCTACTATCATAATTTGATTTTAACTTTCATCAATTTGTCGTCTTCTCTGAATTTATGTGACTATCTTGTATCTTGGATCTAATGTGATAGTATAATGCGATGTTGTTGTGATATTTGGTAAAGATGTATTTTGTGTGCTTTCTTGTAAATCGTCGTTTAAGTACATACACAAAATACATAGCGTGGGACTATGCTTCATGAATATTCATTAGGGTTAGGCGTGCGCGTGCGGCATTGTTCATGTAATGACATTGTTCAGTTGTTCATGGCATTGTTCAGGTGCATTGATTCTTTTAAACATGGCGACCCGCTCAGTCTTGCCGCTATGAACATACGTGGTAAATGCGCATGTCAAAAACCCAATTAAACAACCAACTTACTAACCGACTAACCAATCAACCGTCCTATTCAATTAAACTCGACAAAAAGAAAGAATGATATTAAATTTTAAAAATGTACAAATAACACTGAAATGGAATTATGATGCCATAAGTGTTAATCTTACCAGGACTTTATATGGTTTCAAAGAGAGCGAAATAAAAAGGAAAATTAAATTAAAAGATAATAAAACAAATATTAATAAAAAAACCGTAGGGCATGAAGGCTTCTCCCAAAGAAGTTGAAAGTCATGCAGGCTTCCACATACATACCTTCTTCATATCTTCGTATTTCAAGAAGAGGAAGTTTTCTTTATCCCGAAGCTCCCAGTAGGAGAGAACGTGGCGGTCCCATGCACCAAACTTTTCTGTAGTTTGGGAAGTAAAATACAAGCCTTGTAACGAAACCAAACTTTAAATAATACAGAAAATGAAGAAAGAAAATATAAACTAGAGGGGCCGTCAAAGGCGGCATACCCACGCCTTGGTGGCGCTACAGAGTAGTTGTAATACTATGGGGTCAAAACTGAA
>CALNVZ010000641.1:26171266-26195686 GCA_940671915.1 Paracentrotus lividus
GGGGGGGGGGGTCTAGCAAAGTCGTTGATCTGCAAGATAGCCTACAGGCCTAGATTTATCCATCTTATGTGTATTCGAAACCTTCTTTGCCTCGAAAAGATTTTTGTATGTAATTAAAAAAAATAATAAAAATAAAAGTGGAGTTGCACAGTCTATTACAGTTATTACCCACTTCTCAAGATCTCTGTTTATCGAAAAACTTCCCTTAAAAATAAATAAAATTAAATTAGAGATCAAAGCGCTATTGAACGGGCCAGTCACCTTTAATCTACTTACAAAATAGTTAATATATTGAATGCATCAGCAGAGAACAGAGGAGTTCTATGGTATTTATTTGTATATAGAGATATTGCATGCACACCGTTATACGTGCGGCATAAACTGACCGCACGACATGCGCAGTATGGGGAGGGTCTTTGTGAAGGCGTCATTCTGCCGGTAATCCCCACTATTTTTGTCAGGCTAATATAGTTTCTTGCAATGTACATTCATACTACTTCCACTGACAAAATTTGGTCCATGGGGAAGATGGGGTAAATAAATGTCCCAAAACGGGTTTTTTGAGTGGGTCTGGGGGCCGAGCCCCCCACTGTCGCAGCAGCTGACATCGATTTCCTCGATCTTTGTACTGAACTACATCACTTTCAGGGGTCAAACCTTATAGGGAAAGTGGGGTAAAATAATTTGTAGCTGGCTCCTAGACTATAATAGTGTCCATATTCACCGCACGAGGGGTGCCACCTCACAAGGTTTGCTGGTGCCAATGGTCAAAACTCAAATGGGGGAAAAAAGCTTCTCTCATGAAGGGTCACTTTTGTGGAACGGGCTCCCTGCAGCCCTTAAAAAATGCACCAACTAAAGAAGCATTCACGACTTTATTCTGGAGACTAGCAAGAACTCCTGAGGGGCTGTAATTGAATGCATAATGCCCTTTGTTGCTGGCCAGTCAGTGTAAACAAGCACGAATGAAGTTTTTAAATGACAAACCTTT
This sequence comes from Paracentrotus lividus, assembly GCA_940671915.1. Lineage (NCBI taxonomy): Eukaryota > Metazoa > Echinodermata > Echinoidea > Camarodonta > Echinidae > Paracentrotus > Paracentrotus lividus. The sequence goes on from CALNVZ010000641.1 coordinate 26,172,258, forward strand.
CATTTTGCATTCTTTTAATATTCTTTTAATATTATTACGAAGTGAATAATTACTAATGAATACTTAATATGTGTCATCGTATGTTATTTGTTTTAGTTAAGATATATGCTATGGAAAGTCAATTAAAAAATTGTTACATATAAGACGAGTAAGTCCTATGAATAATATATGATATATAACAATCACCATCTCGTATAATCTATATCTTGTTCTCTAAGTACAATCAAATAGTGTTTAAGGGATATAATTTTAGGATCTCTAATTTAAATCTTTGCATAATATATTGATTTTTGAATTTATCACACACACTCGGTCAATTAATATAAGATACAATTTTAAAATGTATGTAACCTTAATGAATATTGCACACCTAAATAATTGTCCTTGATTCCTGCTGAATTCCGATACTGGTTCTTTTTCAATTATCCACATCTTTCACCCTACTGTAATTGTATTGTGATGTAATAATGTCAATTTCATGTTTGTTTTCATGTACTCGTATATTATGTGTTCCTATGATTGTTTTATGTATATATGTGCAGGGGCCTGGTTTAGAACAGTGTTTAACCACTGAACAGGCTACCCTGGGTAAAAAAGACAAACAAATAAATAATAAGAAGAATAAAACAACTCTTGTAGGCATACTCACGTACCTAGGAAGGGTAACACCTTGTATTCACGTGACTTGAAGGATAAACCCCTTGTATTCACGTGACAACGAAGGGTAGCCCCTTGTACTCATGTGACTAGGAAGAGTAAACCCCTTGTACTCATGTGATTAGGAAGGGTAACCCCTACTCATGTGACTAGGGAGAGTAACCCCATGTACTCATGTGACTAGGAAGAGTAACCCCCTGTACTCATGTGACTAGGAAGAGTAACCCCCTGTACTCATGTGACTAGGAAGAGTATCCCCTTGTACTCATGTGACTAGGAAGAGTAACCCCCTGTACTCATGTGACTAGGAAGAGTAACCCCCTGTACTCATGTGACTAGGAAGAGTATCCCCTTGTACTCATGTGACTAGGAAGGGTAACCCCTTGTACTCATGTGACTAGGGAGAGTATCCCCTTGTACTCATGTGACTAGGGAGAGTAACCCCATGTACTCATGTGACTAGGTTAGAGTAACCCCTTGTACTCATGTGACTAGGAAGGGTGACCCCTGGTACTCATGCGACTAGGAAGGGTAACACCCTGTACTCATGTGACTAGGAAGGGTAACCCCCTGTACTAATGCGACTAGGAAGGGTAACCCCTTGTACTCATGTGACTGGGAAGGATAACCCCTTGTACTCATGCGACTAGGAAGGGTAACCCCTTGTGCTCATGTGACTAGCAAAAATAACCCCCTGTAATCATATGACTAGGAAGGGTAACCCCTGGTACTCATGTGACTAGGAAGAGTAACCTCCTGTACTCATGTGACTAGGAAGAGTGACCTCATGTGACTAGGAAGATTAACCCCTTGTAGGTCTATTATGTGACTAAAAAATGGTAAATCCTTTTTATTCACGTGACTAGGAAGGTTAACCCCCTTGTACTCACGTGTCTATGAAGATTAATCCCCTTGTTCTCACGCACATACAGCTGCAAACCAACATCAGTCAGTACTGAAAAATGGCTGTCTGTCGCCCTCTTGGTTGCTGAGGAAACTTCTCAATAATAATTAGCGAAACCAGCTTTAAAACTACCTCAAAATAAATTAAGATAATCTATAGTCTCATTGCAATATAATCCTTCCATTACATATTTTTAATTTTGTTTAGTAGAATTTTTAGACCCTTTTTTGGATATGCCACCTTGACTTTGCTTGAGCTGCTCAAGACACTTTTCTGCATTGACTTTCCATTGGAAGAAAACTGCTGCAGTAAGGTACTTCCCACTGCAAGGTCAATTATGAATTGACCATGCATAAGTGTAAGTGGTTCTCACGCGACTAGGAAGGTTAAACCCCTTGTACTCGCTCATGAACGAACGGTATTAGTATTACACACTTAACACTTTGCAAACACCAATGAGCTCACCTGATTTGGGACATGTGACTACGAGGATGTCATCAGGTCTGAATTTGAACGACTGAATATCTTCTATAACCTCTGGGAGCACGTGACTAGGAAGGGTAATCCCCTTGTACTCATGAACGTTAATACGTGACGAGGAAACAACATCCACTTCTGGTCCAGTTACCTGCGCCATGATTATTTGAAGTACATGTATACAATGATTATTTATACATACGTCTGTACACGTACCTTGTACCTTGTACCCTTGTAGAAGTAATCCCAAAAGCAGCTCGCTGGGGAAGCTAAACCGGGGGAGCATTTCATCAAAGGACTTGTCGGACGTTTTATCCGACAAATTTGCTCTCAGCCAATCAGATGCAAGCATTTCAGTAGCTTGTAACAGTTTGTCGGATAAAACGTCCGACAAGTCCTTTCATGAAACGCCCTCCGGGATGTCAAAGTTTGGCGATGTCGATGGTTGGTGGTGCTTCAAGATAATATGCATGTGTAGTCCTCTATATACATTTAAAACTGACTACACATTTTGTGCGAGTAAAAACTTTGATGAGGTCCAATTAGGGTTCAAGCTTGGATATACAGTCTGTGTAAAAAAAAAAAAAAAATGGTACAGTCGGGAAAAAAATAATTTAGGTGTGAAATCCTTTCAAATGATATGTGTATGTGGTACCAAATTAAAGCCAAGAGATCTTCCTTGCTGATAATAATAATAATAATAATAATGGTGGCTTCTTATATAGCGCTCATGCATGACGCTCATGGCGCTTTACAAATAATTTTTTCACATTATTGATGCGCTTTGTTTTGTATAATTTGCGCTTTGTTTTGTATAATTTGCTTTCGTAAAACAAAAATTATGCTAAATTTTGTGCGACGAGGAACAAATCGAAATCACGCACTTCTATTGTTGTCGAGCGCTGAATTCATGGCCATTATGCGAAACCTACACAAAGGCATGGGACGACGTGCGAAAAATAGATTCCTTCGTGATTGTACAAAAATAGTCATATGTCAAAAATTAATGTGATGAAAAAAATTGCAATAGAAAGTCTGATATTTCTGCTTAATGAAAGTACCAATCAAAATAGGAATTAAGATCCTACATCTAGTGATACTACATTCCATGCTATAACAAATAAAAAATAACGCGTGTTCTCCACTCACTTGTACTCGATATCTTCAATTTAAGATTGACTCATTAAGAGTTAGAGTAGTATAGGTGAGACTCATTAAACAAAATTGACCTCTTCTAATGAAGAAGTTCTTGACATCTCCATCTCCGCGCTCGATAATTTGTTTCAGTGCAGCGGTTTTATTGATGTGCTGTTCCTCGCTCTATACTGACTGCTGCGTGCATTTGTGCGGCGAGAAGGAAGGCTTTTACCGTGGCCCGGGTCACCCCTGGTGGGCTGCGCTAGCGCGGGGGGGCGCCAGAAATAGGAAGAAAAAGGAGAAAAGGAATGGGAAAAAAGAAAGAAAAAAGGAGGAAAAAAGAAAGAGAAGGGAAAAGGGGAAAAGAGAAGGATAAGGGGAAAGAGGAAGGGAAGAAATACGAAATGAAAAAGAGAGAGAGAGAGAGAGCAGAGAGGGGGGGGGAAGGAGGGGAAGGGCGCCCTTAAAAAAAGGGGGGCCAAAAATCGACTTAAAAATTAGGGGGCGCCAATCGACCTTAAATTTAGGTGGGGCCAAATCGACAGTTAAACTAAGGGGTGCCAAAATACCTTAAACTTAGGGGCGCAAATCGAACTTTTTAATTTAGGGGGGGGCGCCAAATCGACAGTAAACTACATTTTTCATTATTTATAAATAATGGAAACGGTATAAAAATTATTTATATATAATTGTTATTATTTATTAAATAATGAAAACTCAAATCCTATTATTTATAAATAATAGAACGTGAATTGCGATTATTTATAAATAATGAAGTACGTAATTCATTATATATAAATAATAAGATTTGACTTGTCATTATTTAGTAAATAAGAACAATTATATATAAATAAATTTTATACCGTTTTCATTATTTATAAACAATGAAATGTGTAATTCCATTATTTATAAATAATGAAAATCGAATTGTAATTATTTATATAAATAATTGCTATTATTTAATTATAATGATTATATAACAAATAATTTGCCTATATAATGATGTTACAAACGGCGCCTCATAGAAGTGTAGTTTCATATTAGCAGAAATTATAAAGTGCAACATACTGGCTCTCTATGTACCATCTCACTCCATTCACTCTGTTACAAAACACATTTCTATGTACTTCAAATCCTATAGGTGTTTAGGATTGCCCAGAAACAGACTTTCAGATACCACACTTATACAGTGCGTCCCAGAAAAAAAAGTAAAACCAACTTTGAAAGCTTCATATTAGAATTTTACAGCTTGTGCGACCTTGAAATTTATTTCATGATAAAGTGTAACTCATATTCTATTTAATGATACCAAACTTATATCTGTGTTGTGATGGATGATTAAGCAGGAGGGCTTTAAAATACAAGCGTAAAAACTTCCCTGTGCCAGTTTATGGAAAAGCAGCACTTGCATTTCAATAGTCAACGTAATCCTTTGCCCCTTATCATGCTAATGAAAAGGACTTAGGAAGGCTGACCTCAAACAAACAATAAATGATCAGAATGCCAGGGCTGCTTCTGAGAAACCAATTGTTTTTGTCCAAAGTTTTTTAAGAACTCAAGTGCTCAGCCGGCCATCCATGACGTTACAGGTATAATATTGCCATAACTCGATAGAATACGAGTTAATTTTTGTCATAATATAAAAATTAAGTCAAAAGGAGCCTTAGCTTTCGATCCTAGCAGAATCTTCGTCAGAGACAAAATGACACAGAAAAGAAGGGAACAAATATGGATATAAAGAAAGAAAGAAAAAAGCTACACGTAGATGGGAAGCCTGGAGAAAGAAAACAAAGGGAACAAAAGTAAGTTGAAGTAATAAGTCTTTGTTGTTGACTAATGGTGGTATCTTACTTTGCTGAGACGGGTTTGAGACGGATTTGGGACTACTTTGAGAGGGTTTTGAAACTTGTCGCTGAGACGTCTCCGAGACGTCTCCTGAATCCCTACTAAGACGTTTCATGAGTCTCGGAAATTGCTGGAAATTGATTATTTTTCCAATCTCAAAACCGTATCAAAACCAACATTCATGCGGCGGTCACAACTCGCCGTATAGGCTACGGGGTCTGTGCATGCAACGTAGCCTGCGCTGATTGCATGTTGCATGTAGCCGTCTTGGGTCAGTTTCTGCGATTCCTGCGTTTCTGTAGTAAGGGTATTGTAAAAACTTCCTACACTTCGTACTGTAACGTGCCTTGCAGGTACGTGCGCTGCACGAATTTTCTACGAAATCCATCGTAGGGAGTTGCACGTCAGCGAGTTGTGACCGCCGCATAAGGCGTAACCGTAGAGAAGTATAATCGCCGATTTCGAGGCAATTTTCAACGATTTTATTTTTCATTACATCGACATTCAAAGATCAATCTTATTCAAACTCAAACTGTAGCCCACTGTCACCTAGTCTCCGTTCAAGTTCCTCGTCAAATTCTTCATTTTGTGCCACTGTAAAATAATTCTTCCAGTCTCCGATTATACCTAGGTAAGAATATAGTAGTTTATTGATTAGGTTGATTTTGGACTAAACACATTACTTTGAAACAATTCACCGAATTATTTTGACATTGTTTATTTTGAGGTCAAGATAACATACGGATTTATCTTGAGGGTTTGGAAAAATTCTGCAGTAATGATTTAACATTTAGCAAATTGTGATTATTGGGGCTTCACAGATATTCAAATCAATATCTGATTATGATCGTGATTATATTCATTCATAATTAATTTATTTATTTCGTGTAAGTATATTATTATGATGATATGATTAAATGATTATTTAAGTCTGTAACCAGAATTTTAAAACCAGAATTCGTTTATACATTCAAAACGAACATGGATGAGAATAAGCTCAGTGCATCTAGTACAGACCTCATTGCACCTATCCAAAACCTATACCTAATCTAAATTGGTTGTGATTTACGTAAAATGGTTGCTCCCTTTAATGCTACAGTCACACAGACACCTACGTTTAGTTACGTTTTTGTTGTTTTATTCTTATTTCATCTTCCATTCAATCTTTTCTTATGTATCTCATTGTTTTATTGGATGAATGAAATTATCAATATTTCCACTGCTGACTATGATGGGAAGGCATCCGTGGGGATCCGCACAAAAAAGAGAGACTTTTTGGAAGCAACGCGGACGTAACTCAACGTAAGTGTTTGTGTGACTGTAGCATAAGCCTTGTATTTTCCCCCTGAAATGCCGAAAGTGAGACAGGGTAATACAATGTGGAACGGGCAAAGTTTCAAACCATGTATAGTAGTAATAATAATAATAAAAATGATACTAACAATAATAATAATAATAATAAAAGGGTTTTTCACACGTGACTGCAATTAAACAATGATTTAATGTTTTTCTATAGTAGTAGGGCCACCAATCGTCAGAATATGGACTTCTTTTGCAAGTCATGTTAATGTTTGTCAACATCTATAAATATGTTCTACTTGATCACACGAATCAGAAAATATATGTCGCCAATTTTTTAATTGACCTTTGTGACCCGAAACTGGGAGGTCAAAGTCAAGGCTACATTTAACATAAACACAATTTTCTTCAAATTGCTGTCAAATTTGGTATCAAATTGATACGGTAATGTTATAACTGCAATCAAGTCTATTTAACATTTTTCACCCGACAGCCAGTTGAGCAATATGCAAAATTATTATACTTTATGCATAATCCAATGCATAATTGAGCAAGCCTCACGACAATCAGACATTATTGTCAGGAATTTGATTGACTAGGCTTTCGAATTGGCAAGTGACAGGATTTTTTCACTTTGCATAAGTTATCTATTTTTGAAACATTGATCTTGGTACTTAATTTCAAGTTGGACATTCTTTGTAAAGTAGTTGTGCCACAATAAGAAATAAGTGAAAACACTGTCCCAAAACTATGGGACGTTCGCTTTGGAGTAGATGTCGTAGCGCCTCTATCTCTTAAAGGAGGGGTCCGGGTTGAAATGAATAAGTTTCTGAATTAGGTAAAATTCATTCAAGCAACACAGAAAATTATCCAATCGGAATGAAAATAACAAAGTTATATTTTTAGGTCTTGATTTTTTGGTAAACATTCTTGGTTGATCGTCTATGTCTCATTGAATATTCTTGATATTCAATGAAGCACTGATGATGTCCAGTCAATATTCTGGTATTTTTATATGAAATCTCATTATTCTCATTTTTCATTATGGATACGAAATCTGTCCTCTATGAAATAAAGTAAAAGCTCTGGACCTTGAACATACAAGATTATTTCGTGTTTTTTATGTCCTTGGGCAGAAATCTTGATAATGGTATTTACATACATAATACAAAGAAGTTGGTGGACTGAGACATTCTCAGTTTGCAATGTGAGAAACTGTTTCCTAAATATCCAAAAACTAAAATTAATCATACTTTGCTATTTATCCCGATTGATTGAATTTCGTGTTGTGCTTTTCGATTTACTTTATTTTTCTTATGATGCAAACTCCAAGCCCGGATGAGATCCTTGTAGTACTAGAATTTTCGAAACGTCATTCTCTATAAGTATTTTGGGTAGGAGATCACGTGATGAACATGTTGCGAAATTTCAGGTTCATGCCACAACAGTATTTGCCGTTCGGGCATTCAGAATTGAAACCGTGAATAACTCGGGAAGTGTTTGTTAATGTCGCGCAGGCTGCTAGGCCTTTCTGCCGGCAAACGACGTAGTAATGAAATTATGAGATGATATTTGAAGCGAAAAAGGAATTTCTTTATTAATAATAGTATTATTCTTGAATATCTACTTATTGTTTAGATTATGTGTCTACCTACATTCCTGATTCAACACAACAGGTGTTTGTCATACTACATGCATGGGTCTTCCTACAAACAGGTCACCAAGAAGATGATCCGTACATGCTGTTAGCTATTTTAGTAAGTTAATTATTATTATTGTTGCTATTGTCATCAAGATCTATTATTATATTCTACATAATATAGCCCTTTGTTAAACGGGGGGGGGGGCTACCATCCTCCAGACAAATCTTTGACGGAGTCCACCAAAGGCTGCTAATTACTTCTGATGAATTTTTTTTTTTACAAACTAATCAAGTTATTCAAAATATTACAAAATTAGACACTCTGAAAATGTTACTAACATTCATAACATTTGTATGTGTAGCGGCATGGCTGGGCCAAAACTGTGAAGGAAAAATCATAATTTTGTTTCTGTTCAATACACTGTTTTCTGAAACTATAAAGAATGTATCATACACCTACTTATTTGTAGTGTTTTCATAAACCTCTGGTCTTGAAACACCCCCCCCCCCCAAAAAAAAAAAACAACAACAACAACAACAACAACAACAACAACAACAACAACACAACAAACAAACAAAAACAAAACAAAAACAAAATAAATAAAAATAAAAAAAAATAGTAGTAGTCAGTTACATTAAAAATACTCAAATAAAACAGTATAATAGTGGCGGTGGAAAAGGAAAATATTCAATTCTATTATTAGGCACGTAACTAGGATATTTACGGGAGGGTTCGAAATCTGCAAAAGTGGAACAAAAGGTACATCAATTTTTTTCCCGTCACGCCGAGCGAGCAACAAGGTACATTAATTTTTTTTCACACTGGCAGCGCGATAAGCGGGTGGGGGGGGGGGGGGGGGGGGGGGGGGTTGTCAATCGGACCCCTGCTCGCCATTGAGGGGGGTTCGTTCGAACCCCAAACCCCACCTACTTACTTGCCTGACACCTTCCCATATTCATCATTATTACCAACATTTTCAATTATCATCACCACCATTATTTAATAATCATCATCATCATGATCATCATCGTCATCATCATCATCATCATCATTGTATAATCATCAGCTATCATCATCATCATCATCATCATCATCATTGTATAATCATCAGCTATCATCATCATCATCGTCATCATCATCGTCATCATCATCATTATTATCATCATCATCATCATCATCATCATCGTCATCATCGTCATCATCATCATCATTGTATAATCATCATTATCATCATCATTCCATCATCAATCATCATCGTCATGATCACCATCAACAATTTGGACAGGTGACACCCTTTCAACCAATCACAGCTCGTAAAATACTACCACTATTTACTATAACATTATATTGGCCATATTATATATATATTTTTTAATGAACATGAATTACTTGTGAGGAATTGATGAAAAAGATAAATAGAAATACCTGGACTGAGTCGTAATATATCTTTTATTGATAACATTTTGGTCACATTCTGTCGATATGTAATTGTGTTTAGGGGCCTACTTGATCATCCAAATGTTTTATTCACTCAGATCATATCTGTCTTTATTTGATTAAAATTATTTGATTCAAAATGAGATATCATAGATATAACATCATGTCATGCAACATCTACATGTATAGTTCGGTTTAACCATTAACCGAAAAATGATTTATTTTAATCGATCCACAGCCATTGTGTGAGTCTTACTCCTGACAAGGACAATTAACTGCCGATAAGTAAAAAAAAAAAGAAAAAAAAGAACCCCCAAAAAAAAAACAAACAAAAAAACAACACAACAACAATAGAACTCATAAAACAAGAAAAACAAAGCAAAACATAATTACAAACAAGATAATCAATACATCACGTAGCCATCGACAATTATCAAGTCGGTAATATCCAGAACATAGACCAAAACTAATATCGATGGCAATCCATGGGACCTCATATCCCACCACCACAAGAGACCTATTGCCTGCAGCGTATCACACTTCATCATCTCACGAATTCTAGAATGATCAATAAAAAAAAAAAACAAAACAAAAGGCCAACATGTCACAAAAACAAAAGAACAACCAAAGCAAAGAAAATCTCTATTAAAAAAAAAAAAAAAACAAACCACACACATTGGAATCTATCATGAAACATAACGGAAACTGGAGAAAAAAGGAAAAATATCAGCAAATCGAAACAAAACACGAAGTACAAACCAAATAAACAGCTTCCCCGGAAAAACAAAAAACATATCCAATCCCCTCCTCCAACAATGCACCGTAAGTTTCGATCACTGGTCCCCTAAAAAAGATAATGCACCCACAACTAGTTTATAACAATGACATCCAATAAATGCTTCGCCCCAATTAAACACGATTGCACCCCCCATAATCCACAATTAGGCCCCCTAACCTTACATTGGTTCCTCCCAGTTTCTCTCTCACCTCTCGTTCTCCGGTTTGCCCCACTTTCCCTCTTCCCCCTTTCCATATTCCTCTCCTCACTTCGCCCCGCTCTTCACCCCTCTCCCTTCTTTTCTATCTCTATCCCTTAGCTCTTACCCATGTTTCCAATTTTCGTCTCCCTATCCCTATGCCTCCCCACCTTTCAACGGGTTCACAAGGTAAAAAACAAACTTTACAAACGACTGACAGTGACTAAAAAATGACAAATTATAACTTTACACATACACTTGTTCACGCCACTCTACCAAAGAACACGGAAACACAAAACGATCAAGGGCCCTGCCCAAGAAACCGCCTATAGACAAAATAGCATTAAGACATAAACACTCTGAGACTTTCACATTGGACAGTCCAAGCAGTTCCCCTGGTAATCCCAAAAACCCACAAAGACCAGCCGGCTACACGAATTAAAAACATTGGGAAATGAAAGCAGTTCAAAACAAAACATCATAATAGGCAGATAAGAACGCTTCCCATCAAAAGCTCAGTCCGCGACCGCAACACCAAACATCCCCATAACAAGTAACCGATAAAATTCGACCAAATCATTCATCCAACCGGGATAAACGCTTTGGAACAAAAAAAAAAAAAAAAAAAAAGGACGGGAACTAACCTCAAGAGAAGCCCTACAACATATCAATCACCTATGAAAAAAAGTAACGTATACCATACATTGCACGAAATACAACGCACCAATCTAATCACCAACAAGAACTTTGAAAACGGCAGAACAAAATCGTACAGAAAGCGATAACAAAAACTCGCGGTTAAAAGACTCCTGCATCGAATGGATCGCCCGCCTAGACAATACGCCGGAGAAAAAATAACTTTCATGTTAATATGATCTTCAGACCAATGAGGAAAAAGACATTCGAAACTATAACAGAAGTCGATAATCAAACGTATAACATTAATGAGCTCAAACTCATGAACCGGCCAAACCCGTGCATCACATAGCATGTAGCGAAACATGGGACCAATCGAAAAAAATCTCTTAAATACAAATACAGACTTAACAATAAAGAAATAATACCATTAATGGAAGCTAGAACTCAACATAAAAACCGAAAAGAATAATACTCATGAACAAAACTTAACCAATACGTTCGCTCAAAATTGCATATTGTGAAACAGCAATAATCGACCAACTGGAAGATCAAACAACTTTCCCTTGCATAAAACCCATGAAAATTCAGACGTACGTACCATCAAATCTCATTCTAAACCGGAAATCCGCACAAAAAGAAAGATAAAGGAAAAACGCCAAAACAAAAGTAATGGAGCTCGCTTGAGAAAGGTACTCCTCATCTCTTATTAAACAAACTAGAATGATATGCGTGACAATACTCACCATAATCTTGAAAAAAACTAAACCTGAACCCAACTAAAACATACATACAAGAGAAGAAGTTAGCTACGACAATGGCGAGTAAACTACGAAGATAATATGATTTACATGTATAATTGATAAATTGTAAACTACGAAAATGAAAAAAAAAAAAAAAAAGAAAAAAAAAAAAAAAAAAACAAAATAAAAATAAAAAAAAAAAAAAAAAAAAAAAAAAAAAAAAAAAAAAAAAAAAAAAAAAAAAAAAAAAATAAAAAAAAAAAAAAAAAAAAAAAAAAAAAAAAAGAAAAATAAAAAAAAAAAAAAAAAAAAAAAAAAAAAAAAAAAAAAAAAAAAGAAAAAAAAAAATAAAAAAAAAAAAAAAAAAAAAAAAAAAAACAAACAACAAAAAAAAAAAAAAACACAAAAAAAAAAAAAAAAAAAAAACAAAAAAAAAAAAAAAAAAAAAAAAAAAAAAAAAAAAAAAAAAACCAAAAAAAAAAAAAAAAAAAAAAAAAAAAAAAAAAAAAAAAAAAAAAAAAAAAAAAAAAAAAAAAAAAAAAAAAAAAAAAAAAAAAAAAAAAAAAGCCCAATCAAAACAACACGTGTTTTGTTTTCTTTTGTACTTCCTTGGGACGTAGGACAAACCACCAAAACCTCGACAAGTGCACTAGCCATCCACACTCACTTCGACACCCAAAACGACAAGACAGCGCATCACCTACCATCATCAGCTTCCATCCCCTCCCATCTCCGCACGACCGAAAAGTTTAGAGCCCTTCAACATAAGATGAAGCGGAAATAATAATATAAAAACTGATAAAATAACACTCATCTTGTTCTAGTACATAAAAAGGTTTTTTGCAGGCGGGGTACACCTTACATTTCACTTGGTAAAAACAAATAAAGTCACTGATTCTTCCATTTTTTTAGCTCATTGTAAATTTATAACAAACTTTCAAAAAAATCATAAAACCCAATCTAATAACATCAATTCCAAACTAGTGACACGAGAAGATAATGTCGCAAAAGCAACCGAGATACACCAACGCAACCACTTCACCACGTCCCCGTACACGGATCTCGTACCAACACATCTGGCCACTTAATCAATTAGACCCATTCGCCCATGCACATTTGTGTTTTGGTCATAAACTTGTTCAGACTCTAAAAATACACATACCTCACAAAAGAAAATGCTCAATACATTGGGCCAGTGTCATGACAACTGCAGCCGTCAGAATTAAAAAAATAATTAAAACCCTAAATGCAATACATGGGACTAAGATACCGTTCACAAAGATGGCAATAATTATTTGAAGTCCTAACCCATTGTTTCAAAGACCACACATTCAAAAAAACATTGACATAAAATAAAAAAGCTGTTGCAAATTGACGATAAAATGTATCAATTAGTCCCTCATACTCTGTCCTGAAGATGTTGGATCGAACCCAATACATCAATCTATAATTAAGTGATGTATCCACTGGCCACATGACTCCTCACTACAATCGCATCACTCTGATCCGTTCCAACACCGTTCAGTCGCGGCAGCAACCCAATCATCCTCAACACGCTACACCACCCCGGACAACAAGAAACCATAAATGCAAACGGCACAACATCCTATACCCGCCAAAAAAAAAAAAAAAAAAATAAATAAAAAAAATCAAACAAGAATTCTCAGCTCGACGGGGAGATCCACACAAAACAAACGGGAAACGGGAGCAAAGAAGAACCACCAACATAGAAACATGATGATTTTTATTTATTTTTTTTTGTGCAGTCTGATGCGCATCAGTCGACACAAACCTGCATCGTTCGGAAAAATGGTGCGCTGCGACGAAACCCATTGAAACAACAAAGAAGTAATGCGATGGTAACTGGAGATCCTAGTGCCCTAAACACGTCACTAATTATAAATGAGAGGTCGAATCCCAACACAACACTCACAGACAGCGATAAAGGAACTAAATTGACACATTTATCCCAAATGCAACCAGCAATTATTAATGCACATGTTAATAAAAGTTAAACATTTAACCAACACACATGGAGCAACTCAAAAAATAAATAACGCCCAATTGATGAAAACGGTGATCTCACTCCCAATGTATGCCATTTTAGGATTTAAAGATTACTCTTAGAAAATTCCTGGACGATCAAAAACTGCAGTATGATCATCCACACAAACAATGCCACAAGATGGCAAATTTTTCTCTTGCTTAATACTTGATAGAACCTGGAAATAACAAAAGCCTTATGTGACCCAAAACACAAAATGGACATATCGCGAAGGGTAAAAAATTAATGGACACAAATTTAACAACAAGTCGTGAGCACCGCACGGCGGAAACGTCGTTGGGCTAGCCAGCCATACAAGTTGCTAGCCACATACCAATTCGCGATCCCACGTCGCAGAAAAAAAGAAATAATGCGGTTCAGCATTTTAAAACACGTTATGTTATAAACATACAACATAGAGCTACACAAAAATAGAGGAACAAAAAGACTTTAAAATTTTTTAAACCAGTGAAGACAAAATGAAAAGTACATCCGACGCAAAAAAACCTTATTATGTACTAAGAACATAGATGAAGTTAGTTGATACAAAGTTTAATTCATAGTTAGTATCCCGCTCACATAAATGACGGAGCCTAAACTGCCGAGTTCGTGCCAGGAGGCATGAGGGGTAGCAAGAAGCTCAGGAGGTACGCGCACGACTCTTCCGGAATCGCTTCAGGGGTACACAAAGCATGAAAGTGGATGCATCAAGGTAGGCACACAATAAAGTCGAAGGTTATTGGCACCTGCGTCTTACAGTACTAACCGTCCGCCCACCGCACCCCCCCCCCCCCAAAAAAGGGAAATAACAACAACAACAACAACAACAGCAAACAAGACACAAACAAAAACACGCATGCAACGTCCGTAATGATTAATGAAAACGCAAATGTTTACTTATGTAGGTCTTAAATGCACTCAAATTACGACAATGAAGATGATATTAATAAGTTCAGAAGTCGACAGATCGCACAAAAATTTACTACACTCTACATTCTTGTACTCGAATTTAAGCTTGAAGTTCTCTTTCAGTTTAGTTGTTCAACTAGGTCAGTAGATGCTAACCGCATATCAAGCTTATTGTAAACTAAGAGATAGAGGGCGCAACCATTCTAGCTCAATCGAACACTCCCATTACTTCTGTTGGACAGTTCTTCACGTAGTTTCTTATGTGGCGAGAATTAACCGAGGCTTCAAAGAAAAACATTTGGAGTACGTTCACATCTGAATTTTCAGAAAAGGGTTAGACTATTCAAAGGAAAAACAAGTCTTCACTTTGAATCAATCGAAAGCCTGGGTCAAACAATTGCGTAACAATATCGGCCAATTTGAGCCCCAGACAGCAGCATTGCGCTTTTAAATACGCTCCTCAATACGCATAATTATATTACACTTTAGATATCACACGTTAAAAGTATTCTCAGCTTCCATAGTAAGTATTCAATGGTAAAAAAAAGCTCCTGTCACTTGACATAAAAACTTTTTTTCTCGATGGTCATGTCCAAAATCACATGCATCATCGATAGAAAAAGCAAACGGGCAGCTCTGCGCATCATCAAATTGGGAGCACAAATCTAGTAAAAACGTGATCAACTCAGCCACAATCATGAAGCCAAACACTTTTCCTCCACGTCTAAGCACACTAATAAAACATTAGAAAAGTCTCAGAAATTCTTACCTCGCGGCAGAATTGGCTCGCCACCGGACGAGCGAACCTGCGATATGCATGGAATCCTTCAACGATTGTATCGCAGTCCACGTAAATTCACGCTCCAGCCCGATTCCAACGTTACTTGTCGTCTGACCCTTAGAACGGACGCGCTTGTAATTACACGGCAAATCCACAGGCATTGGAACGTTAAGCTTACTTTACATAGATAGAATGAAGGTACCTCTCAGGAGTGCAGTTCTTCCCGCATCCGATTGGTTCCAATAAGCCGGTTAATCGGGCTTGAATAAATGAATATGAATCCGAAATAATACGGCTACCAGTAAAGCTAAACCGGCGCCCGCGGTGAACAGGACCCGCGGAAACGACCCTTGTGAAGAAAAGGCCCTACTCTCGCCTATAATGTTGTGAACCGTCATACATTGTAGAATACAGTGTAGACACGGTCTTGAACGACTGGAGAAATAAACAGAATACGAAAAAAAATGCCACGCAACCAGACATCGGGATCACGGAAAAAAGTTAAAAGAACGGGAATATATGTCATAAAAATGGCAATTTTGTCTATCAGGCCGTTTCCTTGGGCCAGGGCATACACCGCTGTGTTCACCAAAAGTGTTCTTAAGTACGAATGAACACGAACAAATCTTATTCAAAGAACACATTGTCAATTTTAGACAAAAACGATCACCAATCGTTGAAGTTGTTCATGGACTTTTACGAACGACTTAGTAAACAACCCAATAAAAAAAAATGGGGACCATAAGGGAACACAGGAAACGAAAAAGGAATCAATGTGAAAGAAATAAAGGAATAAGAATAAAAAAAAAAAGAAGAGAAGAGTAAACGGGGAAGTGAAGGAAGAGAAAAATAATGAAGGAGGGGAAGAGAGGGGAAAGACAAACGAGAAGAAACAGAGAAGAGAAGAACGAAAAACTGGGGGAAGAAAAAACAAAAAAATAAAATTAGGCACTAATTGACCTGAAATATGATCCAATCGGGAGTTAAAAATTGGCGGGCCAAATCATCTAACTAGAAGGTCAATGAAAAAAACGAAGTAATCATGGTGCCAACTAACTTATATCTAGGGGGGGCACCAAATGATCGTAACTACGTCAACTGAATGACTAAAGCAACCTATGATGAATACGATATGATTCACCAAGAAGAAAAAACGAAACCCAAAAACTAAAACTCCATACGGTCAATATACATCGATCACTTCGCCTTACGATGACTCGCATCAAATTTTCCTTCTCATTTTGCAAAACGATATCACATATGTCATGAAAAATGATAATCCCAAAAAGCATGAATTCTCCATCATTTCTATCTTTTTATATTTAATAAGAATCCACCTTGCTTGGGCTTGCTACCTCGTTTGGGAACCACAATTGATAACTGTCAATTGTGGTTTATCTTTAATACGAACCACGATCTGACCAGAGATGAAGCTAATAACTGCTCAAGCAAAAGAATACCTAGAGGACAACGAGGTCCCATTGGAGCAACACCAAAGAAGTACTTTCAATAAAGAAACGGATAACAAACCACCCGAACAGAGCCCATCTCCAGCATCGCAACACAATATAACATACGATCTGCACAACTACTATCTTTGGAATGTAATAATTGCTGGGATGAACAAAAACCAATGGTTTAAAAATGAGTCCTATGTGTGTGGGTTTGGTTTTGTGGGGTCCTTTCTTTTACACGCAGTAATGGCCTTGTCAAGACAACCACACAAGCGGATCGGATTAAAAAATCATTCCGGGGTTAAGTAAACCGGGAACTATACTGTAGATGTGCCAACTAGTAATCAGGAATCCATTGAATCAAAAATAACCAAATAAAACAGAAGACTGATGAATAAAACATTGAAACAAACTACCTAAACACAATAACATATCACAGAATACCAAAATATCAATAAAAGATATATCTCACCATCCAGTATCTATTCTTTCAATCAATCCCACAAGTAATCATGACATTAAAAATAGATAAAAATGCCAATAAATGTAATAGTAAAGCGTAGATGACGAAGCTGTATGTTAAAGGTCACCTGTCCCAAGTGATGTATATACGACGATGATGATGATGGAATGAGATATAATAAGATTATAAATTGAGAGATGACGAGATGACGATGCATGATATAGAGATGATGATAATAGACAGAGAGAGATGATGACGCAATCAGACATAGCATGATGATAACACATGAATGAAATAGAGACGATGAAGCGATATAACAAGATAGAATGATGATGCCATATGACTCGAGAGATGATATAAAATAAGGTTGTGATGAAATTGAAAAGTCGGATAAATGAAGGTTCAGCACCGAATAGTGGTTGGTTCGACGGAACCCCTCAAGGCGAATGCCGATGACAACCCCACCCCCCCCCCCAAGCCTACGCGCTGCATGGAAAAAAATTAATACCTTGCCGCTCGCTGACGGGAAAAAATTGATGTACCCTGTTCCACTTTGCAGATTTCGAACCCTCCCGTAAAATATCCTAGACTGCCTAAAAAAAATTGAATAGCCTTTTCCACCGCCACATAATCGTTATTTGAGATCTTTTTAATGACGACACTACTATTTGTATATTATTTTTGTTTGTTGATTGTGTGTTGTGTTGTTGTGTTTGTGTTTTTGTGGTTTTTTTCTTTTGGTGGGTTAAGACAAAAGATTTGAAAAACCCTACAAAATAGGAGATGCATAATAAGTTCAGAAAACAGTTATTGGAATCAGAAACAAAATATTCCCTCAGTCCACACATCCGCACACATACAATGTAGAATGTATAACAATTTCAGAGTCATTTGAAATCAGAACTAAAGTATTAAAAAAAAAAAATTTCACAAAGTAATTACTACCCTTGGACCAGTCAAAGATTCCAGAATGGACCCCCCCCCCCCGTTTACACAAGGGCTAAAAATTAAGAAATAAAAGACTGAGACAAAGCACAAAAAAAATAATAACTTACCAAAACTAAACAGCATACCGGACACTTCTTGGTGAACGTTTTAGAAGACCAGCATTCTATTATCAACCACCATTTTCCTTAATCAGGAGTAGTAGACCCATAATCTAAACAATAAGAGATACAAGAGAAATACTATATTAAAAAGAAATTCCTTTTCGCTTCATAATAATCATGCGCATAATCATACTACGTCGTGCCGGCAAAAGGCCTACAGCCTCGCGACATAAAAACACTTCCCGAGTTATCACTCAATACTGAATGACCCGAAGGCAAATAGTTGTGGCATGAACCTAAATCCAAACATGTCATCAAGTGATCCTACCCATAAATCTAGAGAATGAACGTTCAGACAATTCAGTAACAAGGGATACTCATCCGGGCGGAGTTGCATCAAAGAAAAATAAAGTAAATCGAAAAAGCACAACACGAAAATTCAATCAAAATCGATAAATAGCATAGTTAAATTTTAGTTTTGGGAAATTTAGTGAAACAGTTCCACATTGCAAACTGGATGATCCAGTCCACCAACTTCTGTATTATGTAAGTAAATACCAATATCAAGATCTGCCCAAACAAAAAAACACGAAATAATCTTGACTTCAACGGGTCACAAGCTTTACTATGTCAAGAGGACAGATTCGTACCAAATGAAAACAAGAATAATAGAATTTCATATAAAAAATACCAAGAATATTGACTGGACATCATCAGTGCTCATGAAATCAAATATCAATGAGACATAGACGACAACCAAGAACTGTTACAAAAAATAAAGACCTAAACTCATAACTTGTTATTCATCCATTGATAAATTCTGTGTTCTTGATGAAATACCTAATTACAAACTTAATTCACAACCCGGACCCCTCAAAAGATAAGGCGCAACATCACTCCAAACAACGTCCCAAGTTGGGACAGTTTCACTTATCTAGTGCACACACCTTCAAAGAAGTCCCAACTTGAAAAATTTAAGTACCAAACAATTTTCAAAAATAATAATTAGAAATGAAAAAATCCTGTCACTGCCAATTCGAAGCCTAGTCAATCAAATTCCTGACAATAGTCTGATTGGCAGCTACCAATAACAGAAACATAAATCTAAAATTCATATCCAAAACGGCTGCTGAAAGGTAATAACTTGGACCTTAACACAACCTACAACATACCAAATACACAAGAAGGAAATGTGGAGTAAGCCGACCTGACCCCATTTCTCACAAAACAAAAAAAGCGACAAGAACGACGATCAATAAACAATTAAGATTGACAAAACATGACTTCAAAAGAACAATGACAGGACTACTACAAGGGAAAACATAAATCGGTAATCACACTGAAAAACCCTAAAATGTATTGTTAGTACATATAATATACTACAAGCAGTGAAAACGCCCCACATTGACCCGTCTTCGGGCACAGAAAATACAAGCTACACACCACACAAACTACTGATACGTCCGCTTCCAAAAAGTCCTCTTGGGCGACCCCACGGAGCCTCCCATCATAGCAGCAGAAATAGACTAATCATCCCAAAAAACAATGAATACCATAAAAAGGAAGAAGAAAATAGAAAAACAACAAAAACGACAAACGATCTGTGTACTAACATAAAACAACCATTACTAAACACAACCAATTTAGATAGACAGGGAACAAAGCGTACAAGCCACGAGCACCACCAGCTGAATGAAGAACACGGGGTAAAAACTGTTACAACTAATAGCAAATCATACATCATATAATATACAGAAAAAACTAAAAACAATCACAACAAACAGATAGTGATAATATCTGAACCCCAATAACAATTGAAAATTAAATCAACTGCAGAATCAAACCCCCAAGAAAATCCGGATACTACCACAAAAAAACAACAAAAAATCGGGAACTGCAAGATTAATCCAAAATCAACCAATCAATAAACAACATACTTACCTAGAACCGGAAACGAAATTACAGGGCCACAAAAAAAATTCAGACTTAACGAGAACAGTACAGTGGGCTACCAGTGATTGAAAAATTGATGTTGAATCGAGTAAAAAAATAAAATCGTGAAAAGGCTTACGAAAATCGCATAACCTCTAACTTACGGCCTATCGCTCACAACTCGCTGAGCAACCCCACGATGGATTCTAGGAAAACCGTGCAGGGCACGTACCTGCAAGCACGTACGACTAATTAGGAATTTACGAAAACCCTACACAGAACGCAGAATCCGCAAAAACGACCCAAGACCACATGCAACAACAACAGCGCAGGCACGTTATGCACAACCGGTCCATAGCGGCGATACCAGCGCATAGAAAGCGTTTGATAGGTTTGCATGAAAAATAATGCAACGCAGCAATTCCGAGACTCATGAACGTCTAGAGGGACAGGAACGTCTCGAACTTCAGCGACAAGTTCAAAACCCTCTCAAAGAGTCCAAACCGTCCAAACCGTCTCAGCATAAGTAGATACCAACATTAGTCAACAACAAATACTATTAACTTCAACTTACTGTCCTTATGTTTCTTCCCACGCCATCACGTTGTAGCTTCTTTCCTAACCAGATTGTCCCTCTTCTGTGTCATGCTCTGAACGACGATCCTGCAGGAACGAACAAGGCTCCTTGACAATTTAAGGACAAAATAACTTCGTATGCACGAATGGCTATATATCCTTACAGCTCAGGATGCCGGCTGAGCTGATTCAAAAAAACTTGCAAAAAAATGTTTCTCAGACCAGCCCGCATCACTGACATTATTGTTTGTTTAGGTCAGCTCCAATCCTCATTACTCGAAAGCGGCCAAAGGAAGACTCACATGAAACAAGTCTGCTTCCATAACCTAGCACAGGGAATTTACGCTGGTATTTAAAGCCCTCCTGCTTAACACCTCAACAACAGATAGAGAGTGTATCATACTAAAAGAATACACTTCATAAAATAAATTTCAAGGGTCGCCAAGCGAAAAATTCTAAAAAGCTCAAAGTTCTTTTCTGGACTCACGTATAAATGACGAAGTTCTTTCGCAACCAAACACCTAAATTAATACAGAAAGAGTTTGTAACAGAGGAATGATGGAAGATGACAGAGACGACCAGATTACTTATATTCGCTAAAATGAAACACACTCAGACGCCGCCGTTACATCCTTATAAGCAATAGTATAATAATCAAAAATTAAATAAGCAAAATATAATAACAATTCGATTTCCATATTTATAAATAAGAATCACACAGTTAAATAAACGGTATATAGAAAAGAAAGCTTACAAAAAAGTCAATCTTAGAAAAAAAACTACTATTATAAAATAACGCAACACGGCATAATAAGAGACAATTATTAATAACAAAATAAAATCCCAATATAAATAAAAAGTACTCAGTTCGGCCCCCCAAAAAGTCGATGCGACCGAAGTTAGTCATCACCCATACTGATGGGCCGCCCCAAATAAAGTCGATTTGCGCCCCACATAAGGGATTTGGCCCCCCCTAAGGGCCCCCCCTCCCTTCCCCCCCCCCCCCGTCCTCTCTCTCTTTCTTCTCCCTCTGTCCCCCTTTACCTCCTCTCCCCTTGTTCCCCTTCTCTTTTCCCCCCTTCTCTTCACATCTCTTCCTCCCTCGACGCCCCACCCTGCCCGCCCATGGCCCGGCCCTAAGCCCCCCCCCCCCACCCAAAACCATAGCAAAACATAATAAACAAAACTAGCCAAAAGTACAGCCCAATCGATGCAAACTTTGAAGCAAGGTTTTATCATAAAACCTGAAATCAGTTAAAAAAGTACCACAAACACCCTTTTTTTTAGCAGAAATGATCAACATGTAGGGTCCAGAGACCATAAGCAAAATATCAGACTTCAGGGGCATATTTCATTCAAATAATTACATGTAATTTGACAATCCATTCGAAAGCATCGCTACCCACCGTGTAAGTTTCGCAGAGCAATAACAGGCGCTTCGACGAACAATAGAATGCTTGATCGATTGCCTCCACAAAAACAAATGGTTCTTACAAAGCAGATTAATGTCAAAACAAATGCGCAAAATAACAAAACAAAGCCGCATCATATCTAAAAAAATGTAAACCCATGACGTCTCATGAGCCTAACTAAGCAAGCCACAATATATATTATCACAAGAAGATCTTGGCTTTAAGTACCACATACACATACATTAAGGATAACACCTAAATTTTCACAACTGACCATGTTTACACAGACAACTCACTGAACCCAAGCCTCACAAAGTTTTACTCGGCACAAAATGTGTATCATTTTAAATGAATAGAGGACGAACATGATAACTGAGCACCACCAGAACATAACGACTCGCAACTGACACCGGAGCGTTCATGAAAGCTCGGACTTATCGACAAACGGTTACAGCTACTAAAGCTGCACTGAGCGAAGCAAATTGTCGATAAAACCCGACAACCTGGCTTAAATGCCCTTAAGCTTCTCCACGACTGCTTTGGGATACGTACAAGTAAAGTACAAGGTACGTTACAGAATGAAAATAATTGGGGATCCATGACTTAAAATCATTGGCGCAGTAACGACCATAATGATGTGTCCGTCGTCAACATTAACGGTCAGAGTACAAGGGATACCTCCTATCACCGCTCAAGTTAAGAAATATTCAGTCGTCAATCAGACCTGATACTCCCCGTGCACATCCAAAGCAGTTTAGCCATGTTGCACAGGAAGTGAACTAAAACTTCGATCATACAGTACAAGGGAACCTCCTATCGCGTAGAACACTTACACTATCATCGTCATCTAAATACCTGCAGTGGAATACCTTCGGGCAGCATTCTCCAAGAAAGTCATGGCAGAAAAGCACATCACAAAAGTCAAGTGCATCCAAAATCAAAACAACGAACAAAATAAAAATACGTAATCAAATAATGCAATAACATAGAAAAGAGATAAAACGTCGCAAATTATGAAATCTCGCAAACCAAGAAACAAAAGCGTAGTCACTGT
>CALNVZ010000641.1:26205308-26241474 GCA_940671915.1 Paracentrotus lividus
TGTTGCCGCACTCGTGTACTTGTTTTGGGTTATGGATTTTTTTTTACGTTGTTATGATTGCCTCCTCTATTGGAACGATTGTTGCACTCTGTCGCATTGGCTTTTGAGATATTTGTTTGTTGTCTCAATGGCGCCAATACGATTTTCTCTAAATGTGTAACTCACTTTTAGTCGCTATTTATGTTGATGTTGGGAACTTTAGTAATTTGTTTATTATATTGCAGACAAAATGTCAGTAATTTGTTATTTGTTTATAGACGCCTCTATTTTTGATTAAAAATGATGTGCTACTCAATGATGGTCTCTTTCTTCAATTTAGGGCGTAGTTTGCCTTAAACAGCCAAATTCATCTCCTGTCAGCTTGGCCTATAACCTCCAATCAGACTTTTTACTCTCTCCTGATAGTATTGGGCACTCAATGTGGCTATTGAAGACTTTCAAGCATCATGTTACATGGGATATAGAGAAACAACTGCGAGACGGCAACTCGTCGAAACTGGGCGTGCAAGTACTTGGTACTTATGATGCAATAGCCTCTTCCTTCTCAGCGAACGTAGTGGACGCGGATACAACCCTGCCGGTGTCAACTTGCCCATGTAAGAACCATTCGCCCCATCCAACCAAGGCCTATATTAGAGTGAACGCTGTATCAGACCAAGAACCACAAGTCAACTGCTGACCAGTTGCCAAGCTCCTTGTGACCAGTCAGGGACCTGTTACACTGTACCGGGGGCGGGCTTCTCGCAGATGTGAAGATGGCTTCAAGAGCCTCAGCCTGCGGAAGACCTTTCGTTGAACCTGTGTATGGTTATCAGACATGAAGACAATGTGCAGGCATTGATGTCTCTGGCGATCATCAGGTGACCTTGACGCTGCTTCGTGCTTGCTTGCTGCTGAATTGCATGGTACAATGATTTCCGAGGCTATGGGGAAATCAAGGTCCGTTGTTTGCTTAAATCGGGAGATCCGCTCTAAGGCTTGCCCATCTCTATACTTGTCATCTGTATGCACACTCTTTGAAAGACTCATACTTGCTATATCGTATTGTCCCCATTTGTGCGACTCCCTCTTCTGACCTAAGACGGTTTCCGGCAGGATACCTGACTACCAACTGAACCTCACGAGGCACATCGAGGATGGTTTGAGAGAGTTTTACCGAATGCTTTCGTTGACTCCCAGGCAGCCTATATGAACTGTAAACCATAGGTTTCACCCGTATTCTTTGAGTGCAAACGTGTGACGTCTGACCGTTCTCCCTGCTCATAGACGGTTTATGGTTTCATTTCGTCTCTTAATAGTTAGAGGCAACTTTGAGCGGGATAAATGTCTTGGGTGCTGTACTTTGCCTTGCTACATTTAGGCAGAATGACACTAGTCGTTTTTAAGGTGATTGTTAATTCACGAATTGGTGAACAGCCTTGTGACCGGCAGCGATGGCGCAAAATGGAATGATCTCCCAGAGGGATGTCATTGCTCTCTGGTTTCTGTGTTATAGCCTGCCATCTACCCCACGTTTCTTGTTGTTGGACGTTCTCTGCATGTCCAAGGACTCCTTTGAAGCAAACAGGAGGGGGTCTCCTGCCAAGATACTGTGTGATGGGGATACTAAATTTTTGCTTCAGTTTTTGTTGGTAGGTTGTCTACCCACACTGAGTCGAAATTTTCTCATTCTACGTATCCCTTTAGGCTTATGCACAACTTAGGGTTAACTGTGGCACCATGTGGCCCCATCGTAGCAATCAAGGCATTTCGTAGTGCAAAGGATCCCTTGCCGGTCTATGGCCACGTGCTTGTCTGTACATTGCGCGAGGCGACGCTGTAAGGTCTTTTGGAAAGTGGGTGTCCGGGACGGATTTGTGAGTGTTGGGGGAAGAGCAGCTTCGGAACACCTGCTGTTATGCCCCCACGCTATTTTACATGTCCTTGAGACCTGGAGGGTTTACCCCAGCCAAGTTATTGTCCGACCTGATGTGGTGTTTAGTGTAATACTATTAGTGCACCGTCCGAGGTGTGCATGCTTTAGTAAGTTTTCTAATAAAAGTATTTATGCTAAGTCCAAATTAGCCAATTCATGTTGATCAAAACCAATTATAAATGTTCCATTGAGCTCTTCCGCCTGAATGTAAAAAAAAAAAAAAATATCTGAAGCTACTAAATATTCGATCTTTGTGGTTGAGCCATTAGATATTGCATTCTTTGTTGGTGATATCAGTCTTTGATTTAAAGGCTTAGCGCATCCAAACCGTTGGCCGCGCTTATTACTTAAAGCGGAAATTTTATCTGCCACACCTTACTCTAAGTTTGCACTGGTTACTGTTAATTTGTTTAGTAGCTTGATTGTATTTAGTTCTATTCATATTCGTTCTCAATCATTTCAATATTTTCAGTTCTCCACGTATTACTTTTTCGATTCTCGACCTACCCCTTCTTTTGAAAATTCAAAAGATCTTCAAAATGTGAACTATTAGTTTTGCAGGTCCCATTTGAGAATGGTCCTTTCTTGAAATTCGTTCTTGTACGTGCACAGTTTCAACTTTAGAACAATTGAGACTATTTGTTCTCTCCTGATCTGTTATACTAATTTGGGAGAGCAGTACCTTTCTTCTGTGTGTTTGGTTTTGGTTTTTATGTGAAGCGAATTATTTGAAGGGCGCTTATTAAGTTTTTTATTTATTATGATTTTATTTTTTATACCTTTAGAGGGTTGTTCTTTTTTCTTAAACGGTAGTGTATCAATTCTCCAGAATTTACATCCTCATTTAAAATGTCGAAGAAATAATTATGTTTTAATTTGTTTTCATTGAATATTTTCATATACATCTCTATAAACCTATTATTGGAACAAACCTGAACACTTGAAACAATCTCTCGTTGCTTTAAATGAACATATATTTATTCCGGCCTTTCCCTTCTTGCTTGGTTTTATATTTTTCGAGGAAAAGATGGGGGGGGGGGGTTGAACCTATCATTTTCGGGAGCACATATAATTTCCATGAAACTAATACTTCAAAATTGAGGGCGCTATGAACATAATGCAAATTGCATGTTAATGTATGGCAGTGACCTAACAAACAATATTTAAGAATGGTCTAAAAGTTGCAAAGACATTTAGCTCCCAATGATGACCTGGCGAAGGGATTCCTTTGCACTTACGAAATGCCTGTGTGGCATTTGCTAGCGATGGTTGGTCCACATGGTTGGTCCACAGGGTTACCCTAAGTTTGTGGGCAGAGCTATCAAGGGATACTGTAGAATGGAGGATACAATTTCTTGACTTCAGTTTTTTGTTGGTAGGATTCAATCCTACCAACAAAAAACTGAAGTCAAGAAATTGTATCCTCCATTCTACAGTATCTTGGCATGGAGACCCCCTCCTGTTTTGTCTTCAAAGGAATGTTCCTGTGAGGCAATGCAGAGATCGTCAACATACAAGAAACTGTTTTGGGGTGTATTGATTGGTCATTGGTATACACATTGAAGAGCAGAGAGGCAATGACATTCCCTTCTGGGAGATCATTTCCATCTTGCGCCATCTGCTGCGCTGGTCATCAAGGCTGTTTTTTCACCAATTCGTTGGTAAGTTACAATCACCTTTATAAACGACTAGTGATCAGTTCTTGCGCTAAATGGTTTAGCAGGTGATAAGTACAGCACCCAAGAACATATTATCCCGTCGCTCTTAAAGTTGCTCTTAACTTTAAGGACGACATGGTGAAACCAGGTAAAACCGTCTATTTGATAGCAGGTTAGGAGTAGCTTGGTCAGCGTCACATCGTTTGCCATCTCAAAGAATTTACGGGTGAGAATCCTATGGTTTACAGTGTCATATAGGCTGCTGGGAGGTCAACGAAAGCTATTCTGGTAATAAGCTCTTCCTAAAACCCATCCTCGATGTGCTCTGTGAGGTTCAGGTGTTGGCTAGTTCAGGAGTTTCCTGGCCGGAAACCTGTCTTTTAGTGTTCAGGAATGAGGAGGTCGTCATCAATGGGGACAATACGATTATAGCAAGTATGAGTCTTTCAAAGAGTTGCATGTACATGTATGACATAGTAGAGAGATGGGCATAGCTCTTAGGTATGGCTGGATCTTTTCCCGATTTAAGCAGAACAACGACTCTTGATTTCCTCCATAGCTTCGGGAATGCATTGGTACTCATGCAATTCAGCATGTCAAGCAGCCACTGAAGTGCAACAGGTCCAAGGTGATTGATCTGTTCGCAGAGGATGTCATCAATGCCTGCAGCATTGTTCTTCATGGTCTTGATACCATCACACAGGTTTTTCATACTGAAAGGTCTTGTCAGGTCTGAGGGCTCTTGGAAGCATTCTTCAGCATCTTGGAGAAGCTTCGCTCTCCTGGAACAGTGATCAGGGTTTCCCTGACTGGTCACAAGGAGCTGGTGGGCAACTTGGTCAGCAGTGACTTGTGGTCTTGGTCTTGATAGCAGCGTTCACTCTAATATAGGCCCGATTGGTTGATGCTGGGTGTGCGGAATTGGTTTCTTACATTGGTTGGCAATGTTGACACCTGGTCAGGGTTGTATCCGCGTCTCCATCGTTCGCTGAGGAAGGAAGAGGGGGGCTTTGCATCATGAATGAGTACCATGTGACTTGCATCTGCCCAGTTTTCGACGAGTTTGCCGTCTCCATTGGTTTCTCTATATTCCCATGTAACATGATGGCTGTTGAAGTCTTCAATAGCCACATTGATGTGTTCTCCAGATACTTCATGGAGGAGGTTAAAAGTCTGATTTGGAGGTTTATAGGCAGAGCTGACAGAGAGATTGAATTTGGCTGGTTTAGGCAACTTAATCTGCCCTAAATTGGAAGAAAATGAGACCTATCATTTGAGTAGCACACATTTTTTTTTAATTCAAAAATAGAGGGCGCTATAAACAAATATACAAATTATCTTGACATTTGTGTCCTGCAATATAATAAAACAATATTTACTAAAGTTCCCAGAGACATTCAGACATTAATTAGCTGACTAAAAGTGTAGTTTTACACATTTTTAGAGGAAAATTCTGTATTTTGGCGGCCATTTTGTATGACATCACATATCTCAAAATGCTCAATGCTGACAGAGTGTCAGCAATCGGTTTCTTCATATTGAAGGTTTAGGCAATCATAATCCGTTGAAAAAAAAAACTATAGACGCCAAAACAAGGTACATCGAGTTGGCGGCTAGACTAACAAGTCAACTCCTTAATGAAATGAGTTTGAACGTAAGGATAATACAGTGTGTCCCACAAAAAATGCTAATGGTACTTTAGATGGGTATAATATTAAAAAATATTATATTAATCATAGCTCTACACCCTTAAACTACCATTCATTTTCTACAAATAGATGACATTTTATGTGATATGGTCCAATAATCACATAGATATGAGCATTTTGTCAGCACACATCAGGAAACCTCCCCCTCCAAGTTTTGTATTCAGTAGTACCGGGTATATCGAATAAAAGAAACCCCGAGTTTGATCATTGATAATTTGCAAAATACTTCAATAGTGATTATGAAGTTTATATCACTGTAAAGTGCAACTCATTACCATTCTAATGATATGTCTCTCAGCTCACCAATACCACGCATCGCTGATCCCCATTGTTCTGAAAAAGTCTTGCAAAATTGTGAGTGTTCACTTTCGTGCTCCTTGAGATGCGTTATTCAAAAATATTAAGAGGAAACCCAACTTTGATCATCAATGAGCGTGAAAGTGAAGCACTCACAATTTTACAGGACTTTTTCAGAACAATGAGGTTCAGCGATGCGTAATATTGGTGAGCTGAGGGACATATCAGTAGAATTGTAATGAGTTGCACTTTACAGTGATATAAATTTCATAAATACTACTGAAATATTTTTCAAAGTATTAATGATCAAACTTGGGTTTCTTTTATTCGACACATCCGGTACTACTCAATACAAACTTGGATGGAGAGGTTTCCCGACGTGTAATGACAAAATGCTCATATCTTTAAGATTCTTGGACCATATCACATAAAATTTCATCGAGTTGTAGAAAACGAATAGTAGTTTACGGGTGTAGAGTCATAAACAATATAGTTTTGTAATTTTAATATTATATCCATCAAAAGTGCCATTAGCATTTTTCGTGGGACACACTGTACATGTAAATGAATACACATTGTATACACTAATACATACATGTATAGCAAAATCCTGCAAAACTGCAAAATGGTCACTTTCGGTCGAACTGGCCTATATGACCAGGGGGGTGTAACACAAAGACTTACGATTGATTAAAAGTTACGATTGATTTTTTCTCGGTAGCCTCATCATGGACAGGATGCTCCAATGCTGATGATCTTAATCCTAACCCTAGCCCTAATCCTACTCTTAATCATATCAAAATCCTAATCCATGACTGTACCTGGTTTTCAAATGAGGTTACCAAGAAAAAATCAATCGTATCTTTTAATCAATCGTAGGTCTTTGTGTTACAAACCACAGGTCTGTTCAAATGTTGAAGGAAAATGGTATGAAATTATTACACCCTTCAAAAAAATAGTCGTTTTATATTTTCTCCAATTGTTTTGTTTTTTTTTTTTTTCATATTTCTTTTATACCTTTACAAGATTAATAATGAAAGTTAGGAAAAAAAAATATCCTCACATTTGGTTAAAAAATGATTGGGTCTGATCATCATCTGCTCGAGACTCGTGGATAAAAAAAGTGACAAGTTTCAGCTTTCAGCGGGCCTGTCCCTACACCAAAAATATTATATGGAGAGCCCCCTAAAAATATATACATATATATTCAAGCCAAATCCTGGATCTGCTAGTGGTTTGTTTGAATTTATCTTATGACTCGATGGGGTGTCTCAATAGTGTATGTGTGTTGGATATTCAAGAAGTAAGGAGATAAAAGAAAATGCCTAATTCTGGAGAGAGAGAGGGAGAGAGAAAGGAAAACGAAAGAAAGAGACAGTTCTCATGAGGACATTGTAATGAGATTCTCATCAATTGGGAAGAGTTTGTGACTATATTAAACAATTTTTTTGGGTGACAGTTTTTCACTGCATATTCAAGTCTTAAAGCCCAAGTATAGTTGTTGTAGAGAAAATTGCATTTTTCAAAAACTTACTCAACTTGTCCTAATATTGTCCCAATAACATATCAATACATGGGCAAGTAATATAACCATGTGTCATGCATGTCTTTTCATGATATGTTATAGTTAGCATAAACATGGGGAGATATTCATCAAAATGAGGCCATACTTCCTTCACTCTCACCCCAGAACTCTGGGCATGCCACACCACTGCTGACTGGTATGGCGTGTGGGCATTCTGTGTGTGTATCAGTCTGTGTATCAATAGCATATACTTTGCACACAAACCACTGCACATTGCACTCTCCCCAGTGCGATCCTGTTTAGGCACGGCCCAGAAACAAACCGATTTACACAGTTTTGTTGCTAAATTCAGGTCTTAGAGTGGATTTTATAACAAATAATTTTGAACACAGAGGTTATTTGAGGTATTAATTCATATTAGTCTGCTATGGAAGTAAAACAAAAAATATGTTCTCCCAAAACTATACATGAGCTTTAATTCATTTGCATTCGGTTTTGCTTTCATATAAAGATGTTGATCAGTTTACTTATCAGTTATTTACCTATGTTGATAGTGTAAATAAATAACACGTACGCCTACGGACAAGGCCCTTTTCATATACTGTGCGCGAGGCGTCGAAATTTCCGAGCAGAAGGGCCCTACGCGCTTACGGCCCTTTTAGTTTTACCGGGGGAAGGCGCGAGATGGTTGTGTCCCTGCAGAAAGGCCTTAGCATAAAACTGTTAATATCTTTAAAACTAACATGGTTTAGAAATTGCAACTTTCCAAATTCAAAGTTCATTAAAGATTCCAAACATGTGGAAATTTTCAGGTTCATGCACAAAGTATTTGCGATTCGAGAGCCATTCAAACTATTAAAACGTGAATAACTCGGAAAGTGTTTTTATGCGCGCAAGGTCTGCCTATAAATGCCCTTTATGCCGCCCCAAAAACGTTATTATTATTAATATGATATGCCCGATTATGTTGAAATAAATCTGTTTAAATCAAAAAGAGATTTAGTTGCTTCATTTCTTTTGTTGTTTACATAAAATGTTGCCTTAAAATGATGACCAACTAAAATAAGTCATTTGACTAATATTTGGCTTTGTCTGACTAATTAATTCTAGTCATCTGGCTAAATCCAAAAGTGTCTTGAAATGACTAAACATTATCATTCGACTAATTTATTCTAGTCATCTGGCTAAATCCAAAAGTGTCTGAAATGACTAGTCATTCGACTAATTAATTCTAGTCATCTGACTAATTATTCTAGTCATCTGGCTAAATCCAAAAGTGTCTGAAATGACTAAACATTAGTCATTCGACTTTAATTAATTCTAGTCATTTTAGACATAGGCAGGACTAATTTTATTAGTCAAAATGACTAATTATGTTAACAGTGTATTGTTTGGTATTTCATTACGCAGAAAGATCACACTTTCACCTGCAATTTTTTTCATCACATTTGGTGTTGTAATTAGTGAAATATGACTAGTTTTCTACGTCAACAAAAATCCATTTTCGCACGCCGTTCCATGCCTTTGTGTATAGGTTTTGCATAATGGCCATGAAGTGCTCAATTTCGATTTGTTCCTCGTCGCACATAAATTAGCATAACTTTTGTTTTACAAGCAAATTATACAGAAAGGCATCAGCAAGGAAATCTTTTGGCTTCATTTTGGTACCACATACATACATATTTGAAATATTTACAACTAAATATTTTTTTCCGACTGTACCATTTTTTTTTTTTTTGACCAGACTGTATGTTTTAGTTAAGATATATGCATGAAAGTAAATGAAAAAAAAATGTTACAATATAATACGAGTAAGTCCTATATGATAAATAGATTTATATAACAATCACCATCTCTATAAATCTATATCTTGTTCTCTAAGTACAATCAAATAATGTTTAAGGGATATAATTTTAGGTTCTCTAATTTAAATCTTTGCATAATATATTGATCTTTGAATTTATCACACATACTCAGTCAATTATAAGATGCAATTTTAGAATGTATGTAACCTTAATGAATATTGCACACCTAAATAATATTGTCCTTGATTCCTGCTGAATTCTTTTTCAATTATCCATATCTTTCACCCTATTGTAATTGTATTGTGTGTAATAATGTCAATTTCATGTTTGTTTTCGTGTACTCGTATATGTTCCTATGATTTTTTTATGTATATGTGCAGGGCCCTGGTTTAGAACAGTGTTTAACCACTGAACAGGCTACCCTGGGTAAAAAAAAAAAGACAAACAAATAAATATTAACAATAATAATAAAACAACCCTTGTAGGCATACTCACGTAACTAGGAAGGGTAACCCCTTGTATTCACGTGACTACGAAGAGTAACCCCTTGTACTCATGTGACTAGGAAGAGTAAACCCCTTGTACTCATGTGATTAGGAAGGGTAACCCCTTGTACTCATGTGACTAGGAAGAGTGACCCCATGTACTCATGTGACTAGGTTATAGAGAAACCCCTTGTACTCATGTGACTAGGAAGGGTAACCCCTGGTACTCACGTGACTAGGAAGGATAACCCTTTGTACTCATGCGACTAGGAAGGTTAACCCCCTGTACTAACGTGGCTAGGAAGGGTAACCCCTTATCATGTGACTAGGAAGGGTAACCCCTTGTACTCATGTGACTAGGAAGAGTAATTAGCCCCTGTACTCATGTGACTAGGTAGGGTAATCCGGCCCTGGTACTCAAGTGACTAGGAAGAGTAACATCATGTGACTAGGAAGAGTAACCCCTAAAAGGCCCCCCCCCCCCTCAGATCTCGGCCGTTGATCGCGCGATCGCGTTGAAAATCGACACACCCATGACGTAATCTGCTGAATCGTATATTTGATTGTTAAACAATTGTTCAATTTTTTTTTTTAATAAATTAATTATGCTAATTTATGCATGAAATCATACTATTTGCTCTAATTCACTTAATATAGCTCCTAAAATGCTAATATTTGGTGTGAATGTTCTTTATAGCATTTCTATCAATTGTATTAGAATAAAAAAATCCGGTATCCAAATTAATTTATGTATTTCCTTGTTTTTTTTTACCTTTTTATTTTTATTGTTTTTTCGATGGAAACTGTCGGCGACATTATTATGGTCATAAATATCAGCAAATCAAATGATTGTTATAGATAAAATCAAAATTAATCATTCATTTATGAATTTTAGCTGAAAACACAATTTGCATTGACTTTGTGCATGAAATCGCATTTTGGAGCAATTTTGGGTCTGACGCACTGTTACAAAATTATGCGTAACTCGCGAACCGGGTACCCGGGCGTAATAAATTTGGGCTTTAAAAATGCGCGAGACTTCAAAGAATAATGTCATAAAAAATCGCGGCCACAGCTTCTCGCGTTAAAAATTTATCGCGAAAAATGTCGACGGGGGGGGGGCCTAAAAAAGGACTGATCCGGGCTGGACTTTGCATTATAAGAAAAATGAAGTAAAATCGAAAAAGCACAAGACTGAAAATTTCATCAAAATCGGATAAGAAATAGCAAAGTTATGAATTTTCTTAGGTTTTGAATTTTTTAGGAAACAGTTCTTCAAATTGGCAAACTGATGATGGCTCAGTCCCCCTACTTTCTTTGTATTTTATTGTTTGAAAAATCAATTATAAAGATTTTCTGCCCCAAGGACAAAAAACACGGATTAATCCTTGTGGAATGTTCAAGGTCACAAGTGCTTTTACTTATTTCAGTATGAGGGACAAATTTTCTGTATACGCAATATATGAAAAAATGAGATAAATAGGATTTCATATAATAAAATACACAAGAAGTAGGGGGACTGTGACATCATCAGTTTGCTCATTTGAATATTCAAATATTCAAATGAGACAATGAGACAATTGCCAAGAACTGTTTTACAAAAAAAAATCAAGACCTAAAAAAATGCATAACTTTGTTATTTTTCATCCGATTTTGATGAAATTTTCTGTGTTGTGCTTGATGAATTTTACTAAATTTTACAAAACTTTTTCATTTCAGCCCGGACTCCTCCTTTAAAGCTTGGATATACAGTCTGTGTAAAAAAAAATGGTACAGTCCGGGGGGAAAATAATTTAGGTGTGAAATCCTTTCAAATGATGTGTGTATGTGGTACCAAATTAAAGCCAAAGATCTTCCTTGCTGATGCGCTTTGTTTTGTATAATTTGCTTTCGTAAAACAAAAGTTATGCTAAATTTTGTGCGACGAGGAACAAATCGAAATCACGCACTTCTATTGTTCCGGGCCCATATTCATAAAACCCTCATAAGTCAGTTGCCAACTAGGCTTTAGCTGAAAGATAAATCCCCTTCTTTCAAACTAGCTATCAAGTAACTTTCTCATTTGATGTAAAGGCAACAACACAATAGATCATAATTTGCATGAGTAACTACAGCCATGCTGCAGGTGTTCAATTATTCTATAGTCACTCAGATGACCAAAACATGTGAACTGCACTAGGAATATGCACCCCCCCCCCCTTCCACACACAAACACAATACATTGCAATTTCTCTATTAGGGGCTGAATATTTACCTCGTTATAATGAGGTCCTATTGTATCTGCGCTCATTGTGAAAGGAGTAGACGGTATTAATCATATTTTAGAAGATAGAATTTCATTGTATGTCACCAAAATTCACTCTATGCTGATCCGACTATTAGATTAACATTAAATTCATTTAACTAAATAATGACACATCATTCAACAAGAAAAAAGTTATATAATGTATAGCTTTGAGCCAAATTATATTTATTGTGTATTTGGTTATGGCATGTCATATAATGAATACATTCACACATGTATTGACAACTGCTAGAGTAATTTTGGGGTAACAATTCCTTTTAAGAGGAAATCCAACTTGACATTTATTCATTTATTTTCTTTAATGCAGAAAAAAAAAAAAGTTTGAAGAAAGTCCATAAAAGTACAACAAAGTTATACATAATCAAAATTTTAATTTTTTAACATCACTTGCGAGCTGCTCCCCCACATGCTGAGAATGTAATTTCATAAATTACCATTCCATAAAGAAGAATATTTTATTTCACTCATGCATTAGATGTATCATCAACTCTGTGTTTCTTTGAATGACACTAAATCAGAGAAAATCAAAACTTAAATTATTAATAACTTTGTTTTCCTTTGACAGATTTTCTTCAGACTTCCCCACATATTTTCTATCAGATTCAGCTTTTCAACAAAAAAAAACCAAACAAACAAACTTAAATTTTCGATGGACTTCCCCTTTAATGACTTCCCAAATGAGAAATTCTCTGGAAATCAAGGGGGGATATGGGGCAAAGGCTCATGTGCCCCTGAAACTTAGAAATATGACAATCGGTTATTGACACATGAAATGAGAATTGGGTAAATCCAATTTGACTTTGATTTAGCTTTCACATATTGCCCTGTAGATATTACATGTTCAGAACCAGAAGGACATTATCTCTGTGATTAAATATATGTGACCTTTTGGTCCTCAACTGCTGATTGGTATTGTTACATAATACAAAGCTTTTATTTCACACATATAATCATGATCTCTGTCACTGCAAATTTCTTCTTTTTTTTAGAAATAACTAGATGAATCTTCGACCGCGCACGGTCGGAAGGCATGCCTCCGTATTGCCACATCGGAAAAAAAAAAGGATTATCGCGCCATGTGAAATATTTAACCATCCATCTATACCTGCACATCTTGTAGATAATTGACCCCAATAATTTTTAAGTTTGTATCATCAGACATATTCCACTCCAGGCAAGGATTGGCTACTGATGTAATTAAAAAGGATAAACCATGTTTAATGCGTTGATATCTGTCAAAGTCCTTCAGAAATTGCACAAACGAGTCATTACATAAATAAACCAGTGACCACTTGATGTTCCTGACCTCAAAAATCTAATCAGTTCATCTTTCCTCCCACACATGACCCAAGTGTTGAAGTTGATTCATTAAAACGGTTCAGAAGTTACAGCAAGAAGCTGCCATTTTTCATGGACACAATGACGTCGGGACCCTTTGACCTTTGACTTTCATAGACCTCAAATATAACAAATTCAATTGTCCCTACCATATGCACACATGACCAAGTTTGATGTTATCCATCAAACTTCTTAATAATTATCGCAAGAACAAGCCATTTTCACGTACACAATGTCTCTGTGCCTTTGGAACTTTGACCTCATGACTCTAAATTCTAATCAGTTTATGTCCGCCCATAACTGCACATATGACCCAAGTTTAATTGATCCGTCAAACGGTTTTTAAGTTTATCTCAGAACAAACATTTCATGTACACCAATTGACCTCTGTGACCTTTGACCTTTACCCAAAATCTAATCAAGTTCATGCCCCTCCCCATATGCACACATAACCAAGTTTGAATTGACCTGTCACACGTTCTTATAGGTATTGCGAGAACGAAACCATTTTCATGTATACAATGACATTCTGACCTTTGACCTGACCTCATGACCCTAAAATCTAATCAGTTCATTGCCCCTCCCATAATGCACACATACTACTCAGTTGAAAGTTGACCCGTCACACAGTTTTCTTAAGTTATTCGGAGAACGAACCATTTTCAATGTTATACAATGACATCTGTGACCTTTGACCTTTGACCTCATGACGCTCAAAATCTAATCAGTTTCATTGCCCCTCCATAGGCACACATTACCCAAGTTTTGAAGTTGACCCGTCAAACGGTTTTAAGTTATGGCGGAGAACGAGCCATTTCATGCATACAATGACCTCTGTGACCTTTGACTTTGAACCTAATGACCCCAAAGTCTAATCAGATCATTGTCCCTACCATATGCATACATAAATCCAAGTTGAAAGTGATCCGTCAAACGGTTCTTAATTATCATGATACCATTATAGAAGACACGGGAAAACGGGATACGGCGAATAACGACAAACGATACGGACAACCCGAAAACATAATGCCTCCGGCACCACCTTCGGTGGCGGAGGCATAAAAATACTGTACAGTCTATCCCATAATAATGAACTTAGTTGTATGCTGGAACATACAATATGGAAGTTCATTACTACAGTAGGAACAGTTCGAACAGTATATACATTGAACACATATTTTTTTTTTTTTCAGTGATAGAGAATACTTGCTCACAAATTTTGTTTGTTGATATCTGTATTTATAAATCATGTACAATGGGATCAAAATATATGAATTCTTCAATTTTACACTGATAGAAACAAATTGGTAGGAAAAAAATTACATAAATTGATTGTTGATTCATGCAGCAAATTTTTATGACAACTTGTCAACAATGTGACAGTACCACTCCAAATTTCACTTCTCAACATCATGTTGCTATGATCTTTCCTTCTTTGTTTTGTTTTAGGGGAAATGCGTAAGTGGCAGCTTACAAGAACAAGAAAAATCATAAGTATCAATGATCAATTCTGAACACTCAAAGAGTAAAAATTTAATGCTGTTCAGTATGGAATGCGCATCTCTACATACCATACCTTATTCAATAAAGATAGGCATATCAAATTGGCAATGTGTCGTATCTAAAAACAAAAAGCTGGTTATTCATGTACTTATGCAGCATAATGTATTTCTACAGACTCTTCAAATAATTGGCCAGACCCGGAAAAGAATATGTTGCCAATTTGAGAGAAAAATAAGATTCAGCCATTCTGCCCAAAATGACAATTCTCTCCTAGAATTGTAAAAACGAATACATCAGAAAGAATGAATCAAGGTGGTAGAACAGCAAAAGAAATTCTGAGATAACACTTAAAATAAGGATGCCCGATATTGTACAAACTAAAATTTGTTGCAAACATGAGGCTGTCACCCTAGGAGTTGCCTTATAGATGATGTTCCTGATTGAAGCTTCAAA
Organism: Paracentrotus lividus; assembly: GCA_940671915.1. Taxonomy (NCBI): domain Eukaryota; kingdom Metazoa; phylum Echinodermata; class Echinoidea; order Camarodonta; family Echinidae; genus Paracentrotus; species Paracentrotus lividus. Next base: position 26,220,302 of record CALNVZ010000641.1, read on the forward strand.
TAGTAAGCAAATAATCACTGTTGACCCAAATGATGGAAAGTCTATTCCTTCCCAGGCAAGCTGGATAAGCTATCTCCTCCGAAGCAAAGCTGAGGAGAGATAGCGTGTACATCCAGCTTGCCGTGGAAGTGATAGACTTCCAGTCATTTGGATCAAGATAAAGTGCCAGTTAGGGTCCTTTGAGTGAGGTGTTAGTCATTTAAAAAAAGTTCCTTGATGAAATTAAGAATGAGAGAAGTTGGGGTCTGATTTGAAGTATGTACTGTAATACTGTTCATACTTTAGGTCAGACATGATATACAGCATTGGATTATTAGAGCTTCAAACCCATGCTGAGGTGTTGCAATCCCACCACACTCTTGGATGGAATCTAATAAAATTAGGATAGCTGGATTTGCTGGGGGTTCTTTTTACAGACTAAAGGCCGCAGCATTCGAGACGGCACCGGCAAGAGCTTCTACACCAGGCTGTGGAGTTGCCAATTTGACGACGCTCCATGATTCTCCATTGGTCTGGGCACTAGACGAGAAGGCAAGGAGTTGGTTCTTGTCTCCAAGGCCACCTACAAAACAATGCACAATAAAGAAAAAGGGAATAAGTTACAACTTACATTGAGTGCCAAATGAATGTTACATCAAAGACTAAATTGCGACTGGTTTGAAATTATGATTGGCAGCCATAGGGCTGGAAGGACACAGTATTTACTTTTTACATGAATATTAATATAAACCTGTGCAAGTTACAGAATGGCAGCTTCGCTACTGTGAAAGTGCCATATCTTGATAGCCATTTATATCACAATCTTCATAAGTGAGTCCAGAATAGCAAACCATGCATGAGTAGATAAAAGTCATTTGAAACATAAAAACTGAGCGGAAGTGTAGTTCCATATCGGCAGAAATTATAAAGTGCGAAGGCGAAACAGTTTATTAAAAACGCACAGGCTCTTCATGTAACATCTTACTCTGTTCACTTTGTTAAAAAAAACACATTTCTATGTACTTCCAATCCTGTAGGTACTAAGGATTGTCCAGAAACAGACTTTCAGATACCACACTTATACCGTGCGTCCCAGAAAAAAGTTAAACCAACTTTGAAAGCCTCATATTAGAATTTTATAGCTTGTGTGACCTTGATATTTATTTAATGATAAATTGTAACTCATATTCTATTTAATGATACCAAACTTATACCCATGTTGTAATGGATGATTAAGCAGTAGGGCTTTAAAATACAACCGTAAAAACTTCCCTGTACCAGTTTATGGAAAAGCAGCCCTTGCATTTCAATAGTCAACGTAATCCTTTGCCCCTAATCATGCAAATGAAAAGGGCTTAGGAAGGCTGACCTCAACAAACAATAAATGATCAGAATGCCAGGGCTGCTTCTGAGAAAACTTGTTACAAATTGTTTTTGTCCAAAGTTTTTTTTTTAAACGTGAGTGCTCAGTCATCCATGACAGTACAGATATAATTTTAGTATCACTGGATAGATTATAAGTTACTCTTGGTCATGATATACAAATTAATGACACAGAAGTTATGCAATTTTAATACAAGGCTCTCAAAGTTGGGTTTACTTTTATTTGAGACGCACTGTATTGTAGAACAAGAGATAATTTTGCAATATGAAAGATACAGGATAAATGACAAGTTAAAACCAAATGAAGCATGTCTTACCTGCAATGGCAGATAGAGCAGCTGCAGCATTAGGTGACCTATAGAGGAGCCAGTTTCCAGTGAGAGGACAGCCTGTGTCAAAGGTCGCGGTGTCTACCTCTACCAGCTGTGGACTAGTACCAAACACAGCTCCTCCTAATCTGTGGGGGTTTCCTCCTACAGTGATGGTCACAGCTACAGAGGCCTTGCTGTTAGCAGGGGCTGCGTCCTCATGGTTCACAGCAATCTGGAAAATGAAAATGAAAAAATGTTGAGAAGATGGATGAATGCTTCAGAATTTATGCTAATGGCAGCCTAAATGCAGTCTACTCTTGTTGAATTTCCACAGTTCATTAAAAACATTACAAATACACATTGTAAAAAAAAAACCAATCAAATAGTAAATTAGTTATAATAACATAAAAAAGATAGCTTAGCAACAGTACAACATTAGAAAGAAGAATCATCAAATGAAAATGTGGAGGGGAACCGCATACACCATTGGCCTTCGAGGCAGAACCCCAACATCTCTAAGATATAGAATCATTAACCTAAAACAAGTATGGATACTATATCTCATTATACTATGCTCCGGATTTCAGTCATGGGAACATGTATCTCTGAGCCTCTAAGGCCCATATTCTAATATTAGATAGCCAAGACAGATAGCCAAGCGTGATTGGTCAATTGCGCGTCACGTGATATGATCGAAATCTGCATATTTTCCTGGCCAGTCACCTTCGATGACAATATTGACTGGCCGGTCCGAGGAATATATTTTTTAAGTGAATGGCGCCCTCTTGAAGAAGATGGATGTTGCCATACATGGAATAAAACATATGTGGGACTAAAAGTAACAAGAAGTTTTGTCTTGTTTTTTTTGTGGGAGGAAGTGGGGCAGGGGGGTGGGCAAGGGGCATTTTTTTTTGTGGGGCGGCCATTTTTTGTTTGTTAATTCTTTACTGTTAAGCAGCCCCCCCCCCCTCCCCCCAAAAATTGGGGCGGCCCCAAAAAATTAGGGGCAATTTTTTTTTTTTTTTTTAAATTTTGAATTAAAAAAAAAAAAAAAAAAAAAAAAAAAAAATGCCCTTTTTTTTGGCCCCCCCCATTTTTTTTTTTATTTTTTAATTATTATTATTTAAATTTAAAACAAAAAAAAAAACAAAAAAACAAAAAAAAAACAAAAAAAAAATCTGCCCCCAAATTTTTTCAATTCTTTTTTGGGGGGCGGCTAATTTTAGGGGGCTATCTAATATAACAGATATTGACTTAAGGGGTGTGTAAAACAACATTCTTAGGACCACCTAAAGGAATTATATTTTCCCTCGCGATCATATTTTCCCTCAGCGCTTCGCGCTTCAGGAAAATATAACCCCTCGGGAAAATATAAATCCGGCGGTCCAAAGAATGTTATATTACACACCCCATCAGTCAATATCTGTATACTATTAAGTCTAAAGTTTGTATGCGTCACAAGTTCGTACAAAGCCATTGTGCGACCCGTGTGGTCCTTTTGTCTGGTGTGGATCGCACAATAGCTTTGCACGAACTTGCGACGCTTACAAACTCAAACTTTGTAACAGAATATGGGCCTTTGTGTTAAAGAAAACAAGATTAATAGGTTTAATCCCAAGTGCCTGGTTATGAAAAGAGTGGACTGTTTTATGGTAGCATTGCACCTTAAATTAAATTAGTATTAGATAACTTAGAATTTTGAATAAATAATTGAACAAGTAAAGATAAACTGTGTCAAGTATTATGTAAGATGGTCAAAAACCTAAGAGGTCAAGAGGTTTAGGGTTAGGCTTGGGTATAGCATTGAGTTTTAAAAAATCATATTAGATTCAGAACTTCAAAGTACAGCCATTGCTGCAAAGAGGCCAAGTACAGAAAAACGTGAATGTCAACATGTTGAAGAGCACAAGTCGTGAATCAATGCTAAGGTGATCCTTTGCGATGGACAGGTGTCAGAAAGACTTAAAAAGCATTAAGGGTAATAATATCATCAAGCATTGAGAGGTGGACATTTTTCAAAATAGGTGATAAAACTGTTATCATTGAATATGCTAATTCCTAATTGTTGTAGTCTCAAAGTGCAAATGCGACAATTTGTTTTAAATCAAATATTTATATTAATACTGGTCTACAATATCTTTTATTTCTACTGGAAAATTTGTAAAAAAAAAACTATCCAGATTGAATGCACTTTGTAGTGCATTATTTGTGTATTATAAAATGCAAATTTTATAATACACAACTATTTATAGAAATATACAGCTGAGCTTAGAAAGAGTGGTAAACTAACCTCAAGTCCGGCTTCAGTTAATAGTGGCTGTGCATTGACAAGGTTGACATTGTTACCACCAGTCTTTACCCTGAGGATACCAGCTGAGACAGCAGCCTTGAGATAAGAGGCAGCCTTCTTCAATGATGCACCTATATGATGGTAGAGAGACAGAGAGAGAGAGAGAGAGAGAGAGAAAGAGAGAGAGAGAGAGAGAGAGAGAGAGAGAGAGAGAGAGAGAGAGAGAGAGAGAGAGAGAGAGAGAGAGAGTAGTATTTAAGATAACCTGAACTAGTGGTCATGATGAAAAAAAAGTTTCTTGTTTATACCGAAATCTCAAGCATGTACACCAAAGGAATTCCCAGGAAAAGGCGTAATTGCTGAGAAAAGAGCAAAATAAACATTGATTTTTATGTAAATTCTGGCTGTCAGTCTGTGTGATAGGCTTGCTCGTAGACTGCTGGCAAGTTAGCTGTTTCACTATTTGACCGTCTGTCGCGATATGTTACATACAATTTCCATACAAAATCATTAATGGGGCATGAACATATCAGGCGCTGCTCAGTGTCTGCCGGGCTCACGATCAATGGAGCAAAAAGAATTTCTGTTTCAGATATTAAAATTTGGAGCATTTTTTCTTTATATTGATGTGTAAATTGAACAATATTAAGACATGTTAAACAGATTTTCTATCCCTCGGATAGGACGTTAAGGAGATTACAACCTTTGCACATTAAAGAAACCACTGCACTATTCGTATTAGTGTAGGGGAAACCCGGTGAAGTGGTCAACCCGCTCTTCCCCAATCAGTTATTTTGGGAGGAGGGACCTGCGGGTTACAGTGATTCAGTTTGCTTTTCACCTTCCAGGAACAGGTGATGCCAAAACACAATAATAATAATAAATCATTCCCAATTATACAACAACTCAAGTTAAGCTATAACAGTGATACTAGATCGTCCTTTCTTGTTTTTTTTTTTATTGCATAATCTTTCATTCTATCTCAAAGTAAATTCAAAATTTGAAAGACAAATTTTTTTAGATTTACCAAAACTCTACCCCAGCTTGTAAGTTTTTATTATTGATTTGTAGTTACAGACATTCAGATTAATATTTGTTAAATTATGTGATTATTTGCCACCCTCAACCCTAATCAGACTAGTGTGTTTTGGTAGCTGTTGGTTTTGAAAGATGTGCGAGACTTATAAGTAAAAAGTCAGCGAGTGGCACTAAAAAAAGTATGCGCACCTGAGTGATCGCAGAAAGTTTTAAGGGGGATTGGAGTGTCAAGATGGCCCCCAGACTTTTCAGGGTCAAAGAAATCTCATTATTATCTTACCATATGTGGTGACTTGGAAGGTGGCAGCACTGAGCTGTCCCTTGGCCAGTGAAGCAGCAACTACACCTAACCCTTGACCTAATGACACCATTGGTTTAGTTTCAGGAGACAGGGCGTTAGACAAGGCCTGAGCATTAATCTGAATAAGAAAGAAATAAACTTATTATTAGCAATGACGCCTAAGGAGATAGGGTGTTAGACAAGGCCTGTGCATTGATCTGAATAGAAAAGAAATAAACTACGAGTAGCAACTACACCTAACCCTTGACCTAATAACACCATAGGTTTAGTTTCAGGAGAGAGGGCATTTGACAAGGCCTGTGCATTTATCTGAGTAGGAAAGAAATAAACTATGAGTAGCAACTACACCTAACCCTTGACCTAATAACACCATAGGTTTAGTTTCAGGAGAGAGGGCATTTGACAAGGCCTGTGCATTTATCTGTATAGGAAAGAAATAAACTATTAGTACCAACGACGCCTAACCCGTGACCTAATGACACCATAGGTTTAGTTTCAGGTGACAGGGTGTTAGACAAGGCCTGTGCATTGATCTGAATAGGAAAGAAATAAACTATTAGTACCAATGACGCCTAACCCTTGACCTAAAGACACCATTGGTTTAGTTTCAGGTGACAGGGCGTTAGACAGGGCCTGAGCATTGATCTGAATAAGAAAGAAATAAACTTATTATTAGCAATGATGCCTAAGGAGATAGGGTGTAAGACAAGGCCTGTGCGTTGATCTGAATAGGACAGAAATAACTATTAGTAGCAACTATACCTAATGGTTGACCGAATGACACCATTGGTTTACTTTCAGATGGCAGGGTCTTAGACAAGGCCTGTGTATTGATCTGAATAGGACAGAAATAAACTATGAGTAGCAACTACACCTGACCTTTGACCTAATGACACCATTGGTGTAGTTTCAGGAGACAGGGCGTTAGACAATGCCTGAGCACTGATCTGTATAGGAAAGAAATAAACTTATTATTAGCAACTACACCTAACCCTTGACCTAAAGACACCACTGGTTTAGTCTCAGGAGACAGGGCGTTAGACAAGGCCTGAGCATTAATCTGAATAAGAAAGAAAATAAACTTATTATTAGCAACTACACCTAACCCTTGACCTAATGAACCCATTGGTTTATTTTCAGGAGACAGAGCGTTTGACAAGGCCTGAGCATTAATCTGAATAGGAAAGAAATAACCTATTAGTAGTAGCAACTACACCTTATCCTTGACCTAGTGACACCATTGGTTTAGTTTCAAGAGACAGGGTGTTAGACAAGGCCTGAGCACTGATCTGAATAGGAAAGAAATAACCTATTAGTAGTAGCAACTACACCTTATCCTTGACCTAGTGACACCATTGGTTTAGTTTCAGGAGACATGGTGTTAGACAAGGCCTGAGCACTGATCATGAATAAGGAAAGAAATAACCTCCATTAGTAAGTAGCAACTACACTTATCCTTGACCTAGTGACACCATTGGTTTAGTTTCAGGAGACATGGTGTTAGACAAGGCCTGAGCACTGATCTGTATAGGAAAGAACCTTACCCCTTTTACATTGTATGTCATGCATATTAAAGATGGTACTTCTTGAAACAAAGACCAGTGATTTTCACATTTGAATACATGATGTTTTGCAACTTTCAGAAAACCACACTAGACCGGCATAAAGAAGTGGCCTCTCAAGCCTTGTAATTTTTTTACCCATGTCCTGACTCGTAATGTTGCTTAAATTTTTTTATGCCTAATGTTATATAACACATAATGTCGCAGAGATATTTGTATCAGGACTCTGAAGTTACACCCAGTAAGCAAAACCCCATATTTTGGAAGAAGCTGACATGTCAAATATGCTGCAACATTACCTTGGGGTTATGTGACATTATGCGTCATAAAACTTAAGCAACATTATGCGTCGGGACATGGGTGAAAAAAGTTGCAACATCATGCGTTGCCTGTGACATTATGCGTTGGAAGATCAATGTATAATGTCACCTTCTGTGCCATTATGCATTGGTGTGACATTATGCGTTGCTGCAGCATTATCGGTCGTTTCAAGCCTTGAATGATGATGTTTAAACCTCTATTTGACTATGATTAATACTTACTGCTCCAAACAGTGATGTTCCATTCACACCAGCCACAAACTGTTCAGCAATCTCACAGGCAACTCTTTCCTGAGCCTCCACTGTGCTAGCACCAAGATGAGGGGTTACAATGACCTTGGGATGCTGCACGAGGGCGCCATCGGCTTTAGGGGGTTCCTGTAATAATCAAGAATAGTAGATCAGTTAACTGTTGAAACATTGTTCATTCCTTATTACGACACTTTAATTTGGTTCTGATAATCACAAAAAACTGATTTATAAAAGAATTTCACTAGTTGTTTATCATTTATACATTGTCATATTTTCCCAATGGCTCATAGCTTATGAGTAAAACATGCATTTTAGACATATGAACTCTCATATATTGGAAGAGATTCAGTTCAATTCCGTACAATTTATTTTCCATTCAAATCCGAAGTAAACATTACAGCAAACTTATTCAACAAAATTGGAAGCCACCCCCCCCCCCCCATAAGACAAAGCTTGTAAAGAGAGAGCACACACATGTTGATTTATTATTTAATGGATTAGAATGGTTCTAAACTAATGCCAAACGAATGCCAAACACTTGCTCCTATTCGCTGAAACATTGACAAAGAATCATAACAGATCTGACATGTGTCTACTGCCATGATCGATGAGATGCCATTGCTCAAGAAATATTATTACTTATGATGTCAGACCTGAATAGCTTCTCTTTAGATTACTTGCAACCGGTTAATTGCCATTTGGTCCAAACCCACTTTGACTCATGTCCATTTGGTCTCATCCAACATGGACTAATTCCATTTCGTCTACAACCAGTTCGTCTAATTGCTCTATGTCTAAATACCACTTTGTCTATTTACCATTTCGTCTAATGTCCAATATGTCTAATGTTCACTTGGTCTAGTATCACAACTTGGTCAATTCCAGTAAAAAATTCATAATGGATCAAATATTCATTGGACATTAGACGAAATTGCATTTAGACCATTTGTCTATTTGTGCATTTAGACCATTTGTCTAATTTGACGAAGTGGTCATTAGACCAAGTACGTATCAGAAAAATTGTAAATTAGACCACATTGTTGGTAGACCATATGGGTTTAGCCCATGTGGTATTCGACGTTTAGAGAATTGGGCCAACTGATGTTAGACCAAGTGGATATAAACCTTTTAAACTAATGCCAAACACCTGCTCTCATTCCCTAAAACAATGACACAGATTCATCAAGATCTGACATCTACCTGTACTGCCATTGCTCAATTTTTTTTAGTACTTTTGATGTCAGACCGGAACAGCTTTTCTTTAGACTTCTTGAAACTCAGCTGATTTTGTTATCATGATCAAAATCACATTTTAATAAGCTTTTAGAATGAAAAATAGACTTACTTCCACAAAGACATCTAGGGCAGCACCTCCACAGTACCCAGCATCAAGAGCTCTCAAGAGACCTTCCTCATCAATGATACCACCACGGGCTACATTCACCACCTTCACACCAGGTTTACAGAGCTTGAAGGATGCATCACCTAGAAGACCTGTCATGGAAGATTGATCATGGGTAAGGTAATACTGTATTTGCTGTTATTTTCGCGTGATTGATTTTTTTAATGTTTTTATTAAATTATGTTCACAGGTCCTTGAATTCGCGATGCATTTATTGTAACCACACAATTAAAACCCTCCCATACATACATAAGAAAACATGCCCTTATATTCACAGGTTTTTTTATTTGTGCCTGCCGATCTTCGCGTGAAATACGCAAAATTAATGTACCGTGAATATTTCTCACTCTTGGCAAACAACTCCAAGATTAAATTAACAGCCACTAATGCATAGGAATCCAGAGAGAAATGGAAATAGGACATGCAGACACAACATGCAACTGCCAAAGGTACAAGAGCCTTGAACATCATAACTTCAGCAAATTTCTACATAGGTGATATTAGACAATTAATTTATTCATTTGTCTCCAACGGTAGAAACCATGCAAATTGGTAGAAACACACAGCAACACGCAACTGCTGTGTGATAAATATTGGAACCAGACAGCTATGAAAAAAAATCATAGGCTCCCCGGGCGGGATTCGAACCCACGACCTGTGGATTGCTAGACCACCGTCATAACCGCTAGACCACCGTAGTGCCCGTAGCGATCAAGGTTCATACTATCCCATATACATGATATTATTAGGTGATATTATTCGCACATTATGAACCTTCTGCATGATACAATTAGGAGATAAAAAATGACATTGACTGGCTCATGCGTAAGTTGTGATGTAACGAGATATCTTTCTCTTCACATCAATGTCTTCATTAAATAAAATTGTCTTAGCCTCTAGTCTCATAAATCCTTTTCAACACTCGTCAACATTTCATATACAAGCAAAAAGTGGATAAACATTCTCAGAGGTTCAACTTGATAGTACACCATTGTAATGGTGGTATCTCACTTCGCGGACATGGGTTTGAGACGGATTTGGGACTACTTTGAGACGGTTTTAAGACAGTTTTAAAACTTGTCACGGAGAAGTCTCTCAAACGTCTCCTGAGTCCCTGCAACGTTTTACGAGTCTCAAAGTAGTCCCAAATCTGTCTCTACGAAGTGAGATACCAACATAAGTGTCCATCACTAATCCTTACCTTTAGTCTGTGGTATAAGAGGGGTGTGTACTGTTATGTAATCGCACCTTGGCCACATGTCATCTAAGCTCATCCATTCAATGTCATACTGCTTGGCTTCTTCGGCAGGGACGATAGGATCAAAGCCAATGGTCTGGACCAAACACAAACAAAAAAATTGATTTGACTTGTGATTTTTTTTCATATCTAGTTCATTCAGTTGGTGATTCTTGTGATGTTTTCATTACTATAATTAGGCTTGCCTTGTACTAAATACAAACACAAAGTCAATTGATTTGGTGAATTTTTTGTAATGTTTTTGTTACTATATTTAGCATTGCATGGAAGTGGAAAATATGTAAATGATCTTTTTCAGCTAATACAGTACATAAAAAAAATCAGAGTTAATTATAAAAAGCCAAGAGTACCATTAATCAGACTTTTTTGAAAAATAAACAAAAGCCTACTGTGTTGATGTCTCAAACAAAAAGACAAATTTGTCCTCTTATTTATGAATCATGTACTCAAGATACAAAGTTTTATTGTCCACAATAGTATGGAAATTTGTTTACCATTGATGATATCATACAAAAAATAATTAAATAAATGAAATGACACAAATGAAGCAGCTCGTCACTGCATCTGCACATAATCTCTTACAGCCAATTTGAAATTTTGCTGTATATAAAATGATTAATTATTATTATCATTATTATTATTATAATGAGAAAGTAACTCACCGTCATTCCAAAGGACTGCATGCGCTGTGCTACTTCTCTTCCTATCCTTCCCAATCCCACAATGCCAAGCGTCTTTCCGTAGAGTTCTGATCCCATGAATGCCTTCCTGTCCCACTTGCCATTCTTGAGTGTGGCATGGGCCTGGGGTAGGCTCCTAAAGTTGGAGAAAGTATGCCATTTTCTTAATTGTCATTTTTTAATCCAATAAATGTAATACTATACCAAAACTTACTGCAACATGATTTAAAATTTAAAAAGCCTGTTGACTTTGGGTGCATGGATGAGGACATGGTTATAAATATGGAATGTTGGTAATCCTTCTGACCAAGCTACTACATGTTAAAAACAAACCATGCAGTACTTTTGACTGATGGCAACTTAAATATTTTAATTCCTAGCATGCTGAAATTTTATCAAATGTTATATAGTTTTTTTTTTTTCTTTGAAAAGATTTTATTACATTCCGGCCATGTGTTTTAAACTGGGCCCCCATATAGGTGTGCCGTTACATTTGGCGCGACAAGCACAAACATGAAAAATGATATAAAATTTTAAATACATGTGCCATATGGGTATATTGGTACCATTGTGAAGGAATATATCTGCCAATAACTTGATATTAGAAGAAATACCAATGGTGCACTCATTTACAAGTAATTAACAATTAATTAACTTGAAGTAGCCACTTTTGCACGGTGGTGGAGGAGGAGGAGCATGAGGAGGAGGAGCATAAATTTCTGTTGCATTAATAATCAGGTTTTAACATCATAAAATCTAACATAAGACAGTTAAATTGGAATATTATATCTATCTATTAGTAACAGTGTGTAAAATATGAAATTAAGAATACCTAATTAGGCTAATTAAGTTAATCAATTTAATTAATTAATGTAAAATCAGTTAAAATAATGTGATATTAACTTGTCTAGATTGTGGCCGTCAGGTATTTCTACGATTCACAAAGTGAAGTAAAATATTAGTTGATGCTAGGACATGGCGTTTATTATTCAGCCTACATGTTTAATATTCTCACTACCATTTACCTATGCTTTGTTTACACAAAACAAAAGGAACTGTAATAATTGGATTGAGTTAATTGATGATGCACAGCAAATCCAACCACCCAAAACACTACTTTGCAGAGACATAATGTTAAGCATTTAGAATATTTCAACCCATGGACCTACATTTAAATGCATGAATATCACTTCCAAGGAGGTACATGTACCTGCATTTTTTTTCGGTATAATCCTAAATTTCAATTAATTGTATTGTCTTCTACATTTTACAATTGAACTCATCATGCATTGGCTTGATATGCTTTATCCTCACCAGAGTAGATCATCTCAGAGATACCTTGCACGTGTCGGTTGACATGCCTCAACATGAACCAGATCAAATTAATTGTTTGAATAAGCCACTGTAGATATATTTTATTGTAGTAAAGTATTTGCAAGTATATTCATGTAACCCTAGTATAACTTCAAATAGGTTATAAGACAAAACTGTGTCATTTTTTGGAAGTAAATCATGCATTACTCATTGTAACACATATTTACCCAAATTTTCCTATCAGAAATTTTCGCTGAAAAGATGATCGCCGCAAAATTAATTTTAAAAAAGCTTACCCATAACAAGTTATACATTGTGGAAAAGGTCCGACTCTGAGGAGTTCAAATATGAATGTCTTTTTGTTGTAGGGTGAAATTTTGTTTCCATGGTAACCTTTTTCTGGAGTACTTTTTTCCAACCGTTTTCGACATATTTGGCTCTGTAACTCCATATGACTTCCCCATATCCCTGTTTCTGATAGTATTTTTGATTCCTCAGACAATTCTCTTTCAGAATATGTATACTTTTATAGGTATAAGATGTCAAATGTAAGAAGAATATTCGATTGAATAAAAACGGTACACTTCCTTGGAAAACTTGGGTTGTAACAGAAAAGGGCCCACCTCATAACGCATGGCCTTCCATCAAATCAAATTTGTTGAAATGATAGTAATGATTTTTTTTTCCCTTAAGATTATATTACTCTTTGATTTGCTTTACATGCAGATAAATTATACCAGTAAAATGTCCCTAAATTTTTAAAGTTCTTCTAGATACATGTAGGTCAATGCCTTTACAAACAATTTCTTTTCCACTAAATACAAGTAGTTAATAATATGCAATGTCATTCTATAAAACAACTGAACTCTTGAACTGTATTGTAGGTCATTAGCTTTTTAAGTGACTGTAAAGAAGATAACCATGTAATAAACATGATTAACTACTTGACGAAGGAACCAGTGTAAACACGTTTATCAGACAATGTATTTGATTAGCAATGGCCTGTTTCCATTGTTTCATGACAGACATAGCAGTTGACAGTGTAGCCCTATACAGTCTGTATCAAATGAAAAGGTACAGTTGGGAAACTTTTTTTATTGTACGAAAATTAGTGACAACCTGTTACTGCTTGGAATTTCCATAAAGCAGGAAAAATGAGCTGTCTTCTGTATTTTTTTTTTCCATCTCAGTTTGGTGCTGTAGATCTAGAGATATGATAAGTTTTCTACAATAATAAAAAAAAATTATTTTGTGCATGCCATGTCATGAATTTGTATAGGTTTCGAACATAAGCAGCCAAAATGAACGTAAAAGACCAATGGGTTTGTGTAGAGCTAATTCTCTTGTCTTTACACACACAAAAAAAAGCATGACTTTTGATATACCAAAAGCAACTTATTTGAAATAAATATATTGGCTTTAATTTGATACCAAATATATGACATTTGAAAAGATTTCATACCTCACTGATTTTTTCCCCTGACTATACCATTTTACTTTAGTACAATCATATGCTTTAAATTCCTAGGTATTCTGGGGCGTGTTTCACAAAACCATCACAATTGTAAGTTCGTGGACATCCCATTAAAATGCATGTTAATTCTACAACACGTGTCCCTATGGGTTTTCCCAGAACTTAAGAGTTATGACGGTTTTGAGAAACAAGCCCCTGGGTTTTCACATTGTAGCATACCTTGATAAACAGCATATCATGGCACATGTGTGTTCAGCAGCACTCAGTGTGTTTCCACCAGGTGTACTGAAAGAAAGAAAGACAAATAAAGTTAATCGGTTTGTATTCTGATAGGTTATGTAATCTTTAAGTGCATGTGAATTTCAGCCTGTTTATACAGATTGAACATTTAACCTGTTACCACGTGGTATAAAAAGTATAATTCACACTTTCTTTTCCAGATGAAAAATCAAATATGTGATTTGATGCCATATGGATGCAACCTAGTATTTCAACTTCATTTCAATGTTATCGAAGATTTGGTACACAGTACATTTACATGCCAGGTAGAAAACATCGTAAGTTAATTTATTTCCCTTTGTGAGCATAATAACATGAGCATCTATAGGCGACTACAAACAAAATGGCTGTGAAAAAAAATTACTTGAAAGAGCTCACTATTGTGCAGAGGGAGAGAAAAAAGAAAAAAGAAAAAAAAAAAAAAAACCTGAAAACTATTCAATACTGAAAATCAAAATATAGCAAAAAAGCTGTAAAAAAAAACAATTTAAGCTGACCTGTCACACCCGTCTAATAACAAAATATTCATCTATTGACAATTGTATGAATGCACTTCAAAAGTAATAAGTTATGCTTAGATCACAAGAATTTAGTTTCAATTAGGGAAATAAAGACACCAAGTTCTATGCTTCCTTCAAAGGTTTTAGTGGATCAATGCCACTTGGCAATCTTTTTTTTCGTAAACAATTACCACACTCATCTATATGTCTGGGAATGCTTTAAGTACTAAATCAGGGTAAATTGGAAAAGTAAAGCCGGGTAATAATATTAAGATTAAAAGTTGAATGCAACTAATATAATTCCTACTTCATAACAATGACTCCCTGTCGTGTAGCAGCCTTGATGTCAATGTTATCAACCCCAGTGCCAGCTCTACCAATGATCTTCAGATTGGTGCCTGCTTGGATCACATCCGCTGTCACCTTGGTAGCTGATCGTACGATGAGGCCATCATAATTCTGGTAGAAAATACAAACAAGTTTTCAGTATTTTAATTGTCTCATCATATAATTCAAACTCAAAGAAGGCCATTGAAATTTATGCCATATAAATCTCATTCAATTCAGATCTAGTATTTATGCAATACAAAACTTTCAAGGTCAAGAATGTTGGAGACAGGGAGGGAAGAGGGGGGTGGGTGAGGAGGGATTCAGCTCAGGCTTGTTTCAGTAATCATATACAAACATGTGAGGGCCCCCATCCCCACTTTGTAAAATGCTCCACAGCCCCTGTGAAGCCATTGTAGGCCTAGATTGATTGCAAACTTTAACGCTTGGTCTTGGAAACTGTTCATAGACTCTAGATCTAGAGTCAAGGCCTAATGTTCTCTAGGATAGACACTCCTAGGATTCTGTTCAAAACATCAAGCCCTCCTTTTCATGTTGTCACCTACTCTAGTTTACATCAATATTCTCATGAAAGTTTATTGCTTAAAATCCTAATCCAACTGGGCTTTTGGAGCTATGCTATGACTGGGGGGGGGGGGCTGATTCCACCCCCCCCCCCCTAAGATCTCGGGTCATTTACCAATTCCTCTGGTCAAATTTTAAAAAATAAATTCATTTGACTAATTAATTATGCTAATTTATGTGTAATCTGACTTTTTGCTCTAGTTCACTAAATAAAGCTCCTACATGTAGAATGCTATTCCTTGGTTTGAATAATTTTTAAGGCATTCCTAACAAATACAAGTGATAAAAAATTCTGGTATCAAAATCAATTTCTTAGGCAGAATTTCTTACATATTTTTTTGTTTTCTGTTTCTTGTTTTTTTGTTTTTGTTTTCTGGTTTTTGTTTTTGTTTTTGTTTGTTTGTTTGTTTTTTTTTTGGGGGGGGGCAGAATTTTTCAAAGCATAATCATCCTTAAAATGAATGCATTTCACCCAATAATAAAATTTATGAAATGAATAAATAAACTCATATCGGTCAGACGGAAATTTTCAAAATTCATGAACCGTTGTAACGTAAGATGTAGATCATATGTCTGATTTTCACGAAAATGGTTTTAATTTAAAAAAGACTTGAAAGTAAAAAGTCAGTGAGCAGCCTGGTCTAAAATTGAATTAAACGCGAGACAGGACGGTCAAGAAAGGATTAGTAGGATTAAGATTAAGTTAGGCTTTAAATAGTTACATCATCTCTCTTATCTCACCTTACAAATTCTTCTCTCAGCATCATCTAGCCTCTATATTACTATAGACCCCTAACTTAGTCTACAATCATTCACAGTTCCTCATCATGCTCATCTTCTCTTTTCTGATATGACCATGTCCATGTTACTTTATTTGTTTCTATTCTCCTAGATTTTACTTTGAAAATAGAAATAATTTCTAGAAGGAGTATAATCTAACTAACGTTAAGGCCTAAGTTAAGCTCATTTGTAACTTAGCTAATAAATGTTAAACATGTTAAAATCCTCCGCCTGTAAATATCTCTCTAATCTCTCTCTCTCTCTCACTCTCACTCAGCCTTAGACCAAAGGATTCAGTCACTATTTTGGGATTGCATTGGTTAAACACTGAATGCTCACAAAATAAGAGACTGAAAATCGTAGTATTCCGCCGTGCATGGACCCCAGAGAGCTGGCGAGGGAGCAGGGCATGACAAGACTTTTCACTGCACTGGTGACTGATCCATGAAAGACAGTGGTCTTGAAATTCCCTTTTTAGTTCTAAATTCATCTTTTCATTACTCTAAATCTACTAAATTTCAAATACATAATAATCATATATATTGGAAAATGTTCTGATCCTACCTTAACTTGTATATTGAGCCAAAGAATTCATTAAATTCTTCCTCTTTTCTGTCTTATCGCGATGTTCCAGCGGTAGTCATCTTTACTCATGAATATTCATATGGATTGGAGCTTAAATTGAGCTACCGTACCCATGCGCACATGATATGTGTTTTCATTCATAAAGTTCAAAGCTATAAATATTCATAAAAAGTATATCAATATTCATGTTGAATGATCTCAGCCAAGTGTTTCTGATTGGTCAAAATATTTCTGGGGCATATTTTGACCTCACTTCATATTAGCATAGCTCCATTCAACAGTAGACAGACAAAAAGGATTACGCGATGAGGACTCATTTTCAGAAAGTAAGTGCTTATTTTTATATTTATTTATTATGATAGATCTAGCCATATATTTTTTTGCTAACAATAGAATCTAGAGATTCTATACAACTACAGATCTCCCTGATATTGTACTTTTAAGTACAAAAATTTGGGAGACATTGTTAGTCATGTCAAAATGGCTTCAAAATCGCCTGCCATTGACTTTGTACATGGCTTAAAAGCAGCCACGAAAGGCGTTGTAGACCCCCTACGGAAAAGGTATGCTGATAGTTCCACCGGTCGATGGGAAAATATTAAAACATAAATAATATAGAAAATATTAGAAATATCCAGAGAACGGTGGAATATTTCTGCCTACTCAGCCTCGGCTGGAACGGAATTATTTAAGATTTATCTAGCTACAAAGTTAGGCCTAACGTTAAAGTTCTATTTCAATTAGGTCTAACGTTAACTATACACAGCCGGGGGCTGGTCGGTTTAGTCTAACGTTAGATCTTCTGACAACACTGTTGGTAATTTAAACTAGAGCAAATAGAATCATCGGCAATAATGAAACGTTAACAACTTTTTTTAATCTTAAAATTTGACGTGACAGCTGTTCGGTGCTCAGCTCAGCTGACTACTCAAACCCCGAATAATCTCACGCCGTCGCCGCCGTATCCCCGGCATGCCTGGGCTCAAGCAACGGAACTCACGCGGATTTCAGCTAACACTCCTCTTTGCTCAATTTCGTCTTGTTTGTCGACAGTAAATCCCATTTTCCTTCAAATTTCTGTGCATTTTGGTGACACGTTGTCACTAATCAGAACCCTTTGTAAGTTGATGCCATCCTTTCCGGAATAAAAACGTCTGACAAAAGTGGAATTATATTTTGAGTCTCGACAAGTTGCTCTGAAGCTGAGCTGAGGATTTCCCGAAGAGCATTAGAACAAGCGGTAGTTTTCCTGTGCGTTTTGCGTAGTCTACAAACGAAACTATTTTGTGTTTATTATTCCAAATTTGCTCATTTTTTCGTAAATCATGTAAAGCTATTAACATATATTTGATTCATAATTATATTTTTAAATTGTGCAATAGCTAGTTATTATACATAAAACAATATATTTAAACAAAAATTAGCCTTACGGTTGCAAGATTATGTATTATTCCATATTGACGTCTTGATGCAAGATCTAAAAAACGCCAGGCCATTTTTAATAAAAGTCTTGAGCCTAAACCGTTGTATTAACATGTGAAGAATATCTATTAGTAACGGAAGAATATGACATATAACCACCACATATATTTTTCATTCACAGATTTTGGTAGGAATGAATTATTAGATAAGAATAAATATAGGATTTAAAAAATGTTTGATTGCGTAAAATATGGTAATAAAAGTTTGACTGTTGTAAAAACAGGTTTTGCAAACACAGACTAGTATGCACGAAGCCCCTGCGAAATATCGCCAGTTGTTTTTTCAAAGGCGAAATAAGCATGAGATGAAAACATGCAACGCAGCTGCTGTTGTCGCTGCGGCTGAGAGCCATACAATATAGCCAGAGCAAAAGCTGCTGATTACCATACTCCGAAGTACCCTCATCGCCGCGTCGCAAGGAGTGGCTATACGTTCATTTTTCTATTTTAAAAGTATTTTTATATGCTATTAATAAACAAGTATGTGACACCATTTTTATATATTCTGAAAGAGATGACTTAATTGTCCTTCTCATCTAGAGACAGACAAAATAACAATTATGGGCAACTTCAAATTTTGGAAGATGGGAATTTCTTTAAATAAAATCATGAAACGTATTTCAAATTTCTCCAAAACTGTTTTCAGGCTTTGTTTATACTTCTTTTGGCAAATGCATAACCGCCAAAGATAGACTTACCGCCGACCGGTACAATGAAAGTAAGACTACCAATATATAATACGAGAAAATGAATCTATTCTCCGTTGCCAAGGGAAAATCAAGTCTTGCAAATTTCTCCCACAACTGTGATAATTACCCATTTCTCATAGTAAAAATATTGTAATTTCTGCAACACTCGAATTTTCCTCTTTTATGATTATTTTTGCTCAATAATCATGACATCTCATTCTGGCGCGCATTCTCTTAGCAACGGGCAAAAAAATATATATATATAATTCTTTTTGGTGCTGTTTTTTTTTTTTTTTTTTTTTTTTTTTACTGCAGTTGTCATTGTACCGGTATCTTTGGGGGATTATTCATTTGAAAAGGGTATAAACAAACGTTAAAACACTTTTTGGAGAAATTTGAACATGTTTTATGATTTTATTCACTAGGACTACGTAAATTTTGTCAGAGAGATAAAAAAAAAAAAATCAGACAGAACGAAACTAATGGCTGAAGTGGCAGGTTTATTTCAGGTATGCTTACGTTTTAGTGGGGGGCCGCGAATCGGGGCTTTTTTCTTTTGACACGAATTTGGGGGGGGGGGAGGTGCAGCTAGGCCTACGGAGACATTAATTGCCGCCCTAGCTCCTCAAGTTCTCAACCCTGCATGGTGCAAATCAACGTAATTGATTCATAACTTTAATGTTTGTGAGGCTTCCATCATGATCTCATTCTACAATTCTTCCTCAATGAGAGTTATAACGTTTCCGGTGCACCAATAAATAATGACAGCTGTTTTATTCCTAAAACTATACACAGACTGTCGGTACATATCATCGACCCCCCCCCCCCAAATTTAAAAAAAAAAGAAAAAAAAAAAGAAGAAAAGAAAAGAAGAAAAAAAACAACAACAGAAAAAACAGAAAAGACAGAAAAAAATTAGAAAAAAAAAATAAATGAAATGAAATTAGTATATTGAAAGTGAGGTCAAAGGAAATAACTGATTATTATGCATTTTTTAATTTTATTCATTTTTTTTTCTTTTATCAAAGAAAAAAAAAAGGAATAAAATTAAAAAATGCATAATAATCAGTTATTTCCTTTTGACCTCACTTTCTGTTTGCTTCCCGCCCCTAGCTCAAAAGACAGAGTAATGATGAGGTTGAAAAGCATGAGGTTAACAGCTAAAAAAAACAAAACAAAAAAACAAAAAACATTAGAAATTAAATCATAATTTTTCATCTCATTGTCCATCGTCCTGAATGTTCTCTCTTTATGAAATTTCTCTGAGCTTCGTTTTTGCCATTGGTATAATTGCATTTTCCCCCCTGAATGCTTTCCTTCTCAGCAAACTCTTCATATTTAATTTATTTCTCATTCTCTCTCATTTTCTCTTTTCCTCCCCTCTCTCTCTTTCCGCTAGCCCTCTCCTTCTCTTACATTATCTCTTTAAATTCCTTTCCATGTCTTTCAGTATAATTATGTCCCCTTTCTCTATCATTACAATAATTGGTGCCTTTTTCCACTCTCTTTTACCCCCAAAAAATAAAATGAATAAAAAGTACATCACCTTTCGTCTCAAAACTAAAACTTACTCCCCGTATTTCAAACTCAATTATATGGGAAGGATATATGCCAGGATAAGGAAAGGATTGTAATGAAAAAAAAAAAAAAGAACATTAATCATACAACTATAAGTACTTGAATATTTACACAAGTTAATTTAATTTATTGATAACTCTCTATTTACAAGAACAAAAAGATAAATAAAAGTATATACACAAAATATATTAATCAAAGTTACATTGATTGCGAAGCAAGGTGCTAAATAGAATGATTTAAATTTATGTTTGACCATGATTTCATATCCAGTCATGAACAATTCACTGTACATGGACAAGATGGTGAAATGAATTACATTTCTCTTTCAAAACAAATTAAATTGTGTAACTTTAAATGTCTGTGGATGTCTGTAAGATGAATTAAAGACTAAGGGCTTTGAATTAGCCTAAGTGGATGACTTGTCCTAATTATTGTGTGTTTGATAACATGCCCAATCCCTGGTAGATAGATATAGACTTTGCTGAATGGAAAACACTTCATCCCTGAGAGGGGATATTAGCTATGTGTACATAGGAAAGTTATCACCAATGACACAAGAAAAAATTTCACTCTTCTTATGAAGAAAGAGGGAAACCCAGCAAAGAGCTACACCTACTCATCCCAATCAGTAATATCAGACAAGACCTGAGGGATCGAGGAATAAAATGAACTGTCCACTTCAAGGCACAGGTACATGAAATACATTGATCAAATTTTCATATGATCAATGAGTGTGAAGCTTTCTTAAATTTATTTCTGGTTAATGACCCCGCCCCCCCCCTTTCCCAAAGGCGCGGATTGGAAG